>CM033350.1:27550967-27868563 GCA_019395295.1 Osmanthus fragrans
TTAACTCGAGATATACTTGATGTTGCATGTGTTAGGGTTAGCGATAAGATGGTTATGGCTTGACACACACTTACACAATTGGCATGTGTTTTTGACATTTTGGTGATCATGACACTATTGATTTCTTTGTGGTATTGAGTTTGAAAAGGGCATGCATTGTGCTAAATTAGAACTTGATAATTTGACTTGCGACGTTGACTAGTCTTTGCTTGTTTCGTTTTGCATTAAATTGCTAGGGACTAGCAATAAGCAAGTTGGAAGGTGTGATAATAGCACATTTGTTACGTTTTTCACCCTTTAATATTTTCATTTATACGATTATTTGACACCGAAATGCACTAAATGTTTCTATATCTTGGTTTAGGTGGCAAATGGGTGAAACAAGTGAAAAAGGATCAAAATAGAAGAAAGCGAAAGTTAAAGGACCAAATTGCAAATACCAAAAGATGACTCGGCAAGGAAAATGAAGATATGAAGATTTGAGAGTGTTCGGCGTCAATTGGAGGAAGAAAGGAGTCAAAAGGGTGATATATAGCCAAGACATTCTCACACATCAACTTTCAAGCTGAAAACTTTTGCACCGGTTTTTAGCCTCATCTTGAGACCATTTTTCACATGGTATAAGATCGAATGGGAAGTTGACATCTGAATGAAAGTTGTAACCCATCAAGTCATCTTTCCAACGTACTTTGAATCATCTCAATTGGATACCGGGAGAGAAAGATATTGTCAAAATACTAAAAGCTGTTTGGCGGGAAAATGTTATAACGAAGCGGTCGCTTAGAGTAAATTGGCAAGCAGTCGCCGACAACCCTACCGAGAATTCAAAGGCAGCTATCATTGAACTAAGCTACCACTTGAATTTACACTAAGCGGTAGCTTAGTGATTTTTTTCAGCAGATCTGTTTTAATTCTGAAAATAACCTAAACACTTATGGAAACGGATTTTGCTTGATTTTCTCAACCTAAATATATCAAAATACGTCCAGAAGCGATTATTATTCATTCTTCATCATCTTGGAACAATTCTTCTCACCTTGGGAACAAGAAAACTCCATGGAAGGCTAAAGAATTATGTGAAGCAAAGAAGGAACACACCGGTTTTTGGGATTTCATGTCAATTGTTCAATTCCTTCGGTATTTATCTGATTTAAAACACTTGTAGATCTAGGGTTTCATTCTTATATGTATATGTGGAATTGGTTTAATGTTTACTCAATTTCTCATAGACTTAATCATGTTTCTTCTATCGTGGAATTAAACTAATCATTGAATTTCAATTTCATATAAGTTTATTGATGGATTTGTTGTGAATTTGGTTTAATTTGTATTAGGTTTTCATAGGATTAATCACGTTCTTCCTATTGAATAATTGAAATACTTATTGAATTTTCATTACTTGGATATTATTGGTGTGATTATTTACAATTTTATGCTATATGTACAGAGTTGATTTGTAATCTAATTCCAACAATTGCTTGCAAAAATTGTAAATGGAAATTAGGATCTACAAGTACAATTGTGAATTACATTGATCTTAAACATCAAATCATCCGATTAAAGTGTCGGGATGAAAGCCTTTAATTGAGTCAATAAATTGGATAATTGACATTGAACGATCCAAACCGAGTGAGGGAATTCCGAGCTTCACTATCTTGCACTATTGAATTTTATCCTAAAATTTTGATATTGATCTAATCAACATTGATATCTTTAGACAATTTTGAGTGAACGAACACCTATTTAGAGACTCCTTAATTTAATTTCCATCTCCCTGTGGATACGACACCCCAAACTACACTACAATACCGCGGTATATTTTTGGCGTAATCAGTACTTTGAAAAGAGAAAAAGAAATATATATACTCAAGAAATTTTGTAGTTGCAGTATTTGTATACAAAAAATAGCAATTTAGCTGTCATTCAAATTTTGCTTAATTTCTTCTCCACCTTCAGTTGTCTTGCTCACCAAATCTGTCAAACCAAACATTAAGTGGTTAAACGTAAACATACGCCCTGTTTGATTATCATTTTTTGTAGAATAAAAATGAAAAATACAGTCATTGTGGGTCCCACACAAGAGATGAAAAATAAAAAATGGTGACTAGATGTGATTGATAATGGTCATATTTTTTATTTTTATAGATGATTAATGAGAAACAAACAGGGCCATAATCTTAAAAACCTCATATGTTGAGTCTTGAAACAACTCACTCCTAGTTTGGCTTGAAATAGTTGTGTTTATGTTTGTTGTCCTCTTTTAACTTATAAAAGTTTTAATTTGATTTGAAGAAGGGAATAGTCGATTTTTGTTTTCTTTTGATCCAACAATAAACGTCAAAAAATGTGTATTGATCAATTTTATTTAGTACAACTACTTCAGACATTTCCTAGCTTACAAAACAAACACAACAATCGGTCTAGTAACCCAGAGCAAGAGAAAAAAATCAATCCAAAACATCACAACTTCATCAAATCAAGGGCATGAAGTGTTGAATCCCGTTGCTAGTTCCATGGAGATATTGAAGGGAGTTCCCCTTCTTCTTATGTTCCTTCGTTGACTTTATCGGTTTCTCTTCAAGTTTCCCTTTGACTTTCTCTTTAGGAACATCATGCAAGTTAGGGGCTTGAAAATCTGCACCTCCAGCTCGAATCGTTAAGATCAGTTTGGTCCATGTTATCCACTTCCACATTTCGCTGCCATATTCCCTTAACGACAGTGTGTTCTTTGGACTTTTCTATGTTGCCTGTAGCAGCTTGTTTGTTGGAATTTTTGCAGCTGCCTACAGTAGCATGTTTGTTCGATTTGCTGCCTTTGGCAGATTGTTTGCCCTGTTTGTTCTGATCGGCATCCTCCTTAACAGGCACTTCATGTTGTTTTCCTTTACTGGGCAGTTCGTTGCTACCTTAGCAACTTGTTTCCTTGCATTGCAGCCATCAGTAGAGTGGCCAACCGTATTACTAGGGCTGTACAAAAAAATTGCGAAATCGCAAATAATCAAATCGAACCACACTTTTTAATTAATTTTTTTTATGAAATTATAAATTTTCATATATAATTTTATTAAAGTATAATTTTTAGAATTCAAAATGTAAACAAATTAGATTAGAAATGATACCTCCAAAGTAGACCCAGAAATTCAATTTTCGAATTTATGTCCAGCCCAAGCCCAAAAAAAAAGGGAACAACTCAAAACCCAACTCAAAGTCTCAAACCAAAACCTAGATTCTATTTTTAATTTTAACTTTGACGTCTCTAGCTCTCTTCGGTATCATTCTGTTCTCCCTAAGCGTATGTTCTCTTTCTTGTTCATCTTCCAACTCTTTTTGTAGTAAATCTAATTCAACACCTTTAGATTCATCCGTTGTTTCTTTTTACTCCTTGCATACCTAGACTTAGACTTCTTGTCTTTCTTCTTTATTTCTGTTTGTTTCCTTTGGCGAATGTAGATCAGTTTGATATTCGGTATTCAGTCAATTTGAGCAGTGGATCTAGGAGCTAGCTACTATACTGTCTTCAGTGAGCAACACTATAGGTACTGCAATTTCCAGTTCCAAATTTTGTTGTAAATTTATTATGTTCATTATGATTTTGTATTCAATAAAAATTTGTGACTTCAGATACATTTCTTACCTTGGAACTTTGGTAGACTATAATTTTGGTAACTGCGGCATGACTATGTACAACTAATTAAACTGAACTCATAATGTGTTATAATTTTATCTGACATTGTTATCATGGAACTCTAATTATCAACAATACTACACATTTTTTTTGTAAAGCATGTTGTTATATCACAAGAACTTGCATTACATGGATCTAGGATAATAATTACCCTCCAATCTGGTGCTAATTACCTATTTCAAAAGAGTACACCATTTTGCAATTATGGGTAGTTTTTCTGTCTCAGTTTCCTACTTGTGATTTTACCGGGACGACTTATTCATGGCTCATTTTAGTTTTTTAGTGGATTAAGGACTATATGGGAGTGCTGAAGAATCTGCATAGAGAAAGGAAGTTTTGAGTCTGAGTAATACTTGCAAGTTCTGATAATTTTTATGCTTTAACCTGTAAGTGTAAATTGAATGCTAATTGTAAATGCAATTGTGCCTTTTTCTTTTTCTTTTTTAAAGAAAAGACAGGAATATGAACAATTGGTACATGCAAAATTGTGACATCTTAATTCAAAATGAGGACCTTTAGGAGTTCATTGGGTGCAAAGATGGTTGAAACCTTAATATGCTCGAAGAATTGGTTGCATAACAACAGTGAACCTATAGTGCTTCGTCAATATTTGAATGAGGTAGAGGCATTGGATGACTCAGAGAAAGCTGTAGAAGGTGATATTTGTTTTCTATTATCAATTTTGATATTTTTATGAATATTGTTTCTTAGTTGCTTGATAATATCATTAATAAGGACTAATAAATCTTTTGATATTAACATATTATATAGAGGCCGAATCATGTGTTACAACAGGGGATATTAATCCATTTTTATCAAATGAGAGGTTAGTGCTTTTGTACTTATTCTAATATTGTTGTCTGTAAAAGTTTGAGTTGTGCCAGCTTAATACTATCTTTTTTGCCTTTTGGCTAAATATCAAATTTCAGACAAATATGAATGTAATTTAACATTCAACATTATTAGTGTTTGTTTAATTTTATATGTTAACTTGTTTTAAAATATATTATCATAATCTCGATAGGTAAACAGTGGATTAAAACCGAACTAAACCGCAAATAATGGTTTGGCTTGGTTTGGAAAAATTTCAAACCGCTTGAAATGGTTTGAGTTGAAAAATATAGCATAAACCACCCAAACCGAACCGTGTTCACCCCTACATATTACAATCCTTCCATAATTTTGGCATATTCTCAAAAATAACTAGTTGGTCCCTCACTTTTCCTGTTCGTAGTTTAATACGAATTGAGCATACCAATTCTTTTGCGGCATCTACTTCAACTAAAACTCATGCATATGATATGACAGTCTACCCATAGTTGATGTGAGTACGTCTGTTGCAATTGGTTTCCCAACCTTAGAAGTAATCTTCCCTAAGGTAATAGGATTCCAACAGACCAATGGTAGTCCAGGTAGCGTAATCATACGAGGTAAAGTGGTGGTTCTGAAGATCAGCTTTGGGTTGTGTGCATGATTTGAAGGCTTTCGTATTTTCCAAGGTAATCATGCAGAGGCATTTGCATTCTTCCGAGACACACTTTCCCTACTCATAAGTGGTAATCATGGCGATGGCCTCCCTGTCTTCAAGACAACGCGTCTAGACTTTGCGTGGGGTGCACCGCTTCATCAAGGCCCTGATCTATGTGACTTTTGATTTCAACGGTGATTACAAACCTTGGATTTAAACGACTTAGATCTGCTTTAAGATGATCCAACGACTGGAGTGATTCTTGGAACGTCTATATAAAGCCTGTTTCCTTTGCCATTTCGCTCTTTACCTTTGCTAAAAACTCTAAAGAGCTCTCGAATCCACTATTTTGTTTCTTTCTCCGGTGAGCGATAGAATTTCCAACGAGTGCATTGGCGATTCCGGCAAACGACAAAAAACACATTCGAATTTAGGTAACTTAGTGTTTCCTTATTTACATTCCTTTTTTCTTTCAAATGAGTGGGGAGAGATGAGGCGAGGAGAGTTGTGAGCTTAGGGAGCCCATAGTTATCTCTTCGAATGAACTAGTTTGGGCAATTAGGTCCAGGGAGAACATTTGGAGGCGTCCAGCCTCCCCCGTAGATACCACCATTCAGCGGGGGGCTTCTAAGTATCCGTCTAGGGCCACTCCAGCACTTCTAGAGAAGTGTAGGAGAGATTTTAGGATACCTGATTGTATAGAACTAATTGTACCCGAGCCGAATGAGAGGGCCTGCTATTCGAGGCCGGGGTGTGTGGCAGTAAGTGAGAACCTTTTTAGGGCTGGCTTTAGGCTTCCATTCCACCCCTTCTTTAGGTTAGTGCTTCGCTCTTACGGGGTGGCCCCAACCCAACTAAATCTAAACTCATGGTCCTAGTTAGTGGGGTCATGGATGCTCTGGCGCAAAGTTAGCCTTGGAGTGGTCATGCCATTTAGTGTGTTCCACTCCATCTATTTTCCAAAGAGTATAGCCGGGGTGGAGAGTAATGGGTGCTATTACTTGCCGTCGTGGGGGTCCCATTCTTCGTTTGTAGGTGGCCTGCCCTCTTCAATCAAAGGATGGAAGAGCTCCTGGTTCTGGCGGCTGGGAGATGGGATACCATGGAGAACGACCCCATGGCTCCCTTGACAGTTCCCACTTCTTACCCCACTTCCCGTAAGTTTCATTTCCCAAAGTGATTTCACTTGATTATTTCTCTCATGTTCTTAATATTTTTGTTGTTTGCAGATTCTCTTCTGAGGTGCGAGATTTTCGAGGAGGAGTGGGATATTATAGGTGATATCTATCGCATCTCTCCCAAGTAAAGGAGCTACAACGAGCTGATCGATCGAAACTCTACTATTTACTTCACGGACTGATGGCGACCCAAGGTAAATATTCAATTCCGCACTTCGTTCAAGTAGTACTTAGCCAAATTTCCAGTACTTGGCCGAATTTTGGTTTTGTAGGTGACTTTTCGAACAAAAAACCATTGAAGCCTGACTTTGCTACCATCCATCGTAGCGTCGCCGAGGCGAGGATGTTGAAGACCAGTTCGGCTGTGTACAAGAAGTAGGCCGAACAACTAAGTTCATTGAGCAAGACTCAGTAAAGTGCTGAGGAGGACGAAATGGAGGAAGAAACCTCCCTTGTCTGGAATAAGAGGCCGAGGTTGGCAAGGGCCACCACTTTAGCTCCCACATCAGAAACTCCACTTCCTTCTCTTGCCGAAGCGACCGTTGTGGTCCCCTCTGATGCATAGGTCGTGGTACCTATATCATCTTACCCTGCGGAGGGGATAATGAAGAGATTGAAGAGGCCTGCCAGATTGGCTCAATAGAAATAATTTGACTTCTTGGGGAGTAAGGAAGATGATCTCTCCGAAGCAGTACTGGAGATGCTGCTCTCTAAGACTACTGCTGCTGCGCGGGTCCACAATAAATTTTGGACCAAGGAGTGGCAGAACTATGTCGTCTCATGCGAAGGCGAAGACCTTCTGATGGTGAACAACGCCTGTGTTACCAGGGCACTAAGTCTTGGCATGGAGGTAGAAGACTTAATCTGAGGCCTCTGTAAAAAGAATGAAGAACTGGAGCAAAGGATTGAGGCCTCTGCGGCCTGGGAGGAGGAGGTGAGTAGGGCTAAGAGGGCCGTTGAAGAGGCGGATGAGAGGAGGACTGAGGCTGAGGTGAAGTTGGACTCTGCTGAAATTCAAGTAAATAGGCTGAGGAATGATCTCCATAAGTCAACTTCCCAGGTGGCTGTGTTGACAAAGAAAATTGATCAATCTAACGAGCATCAACGCATCACCTTTGAGGCCTTGGAGGCGGTCAACAAAGAAAAGGCCGAACTCAAAGTGTTGGCCGGGGCTCAAGTAGAGGAGATCGAAGTGAAGACGGTAGGTGAAGCGACGGTCCAGAACTACAAGGACAACTTCGATAGCACTTCAGAGTATGATGACGTCGCCAACTACTGGGCTTTATGGAGCGCCCAAGGGATAATGTCTCGCCCACACGAGAAGTATCCCCAAGCTGGACATTAGGTTCATCGAGGCCAAGTTCGGTGGGCCTACTGGTGATCGACCTGATGTGGTGGAGGGGAGGCTCCCACAGAGGAGCAAAATGAAGTGGAGTGACTAATTTTGTAATGGCTTCGGCCCTCTTTAATTTGTAATGGTCTGGGTAACTTTAATTTGTAAGTTTGCTAAATATGAGAGAACACGCAACTTCGTCAGAGATGGCACCCGCACCACATCTGGCTAGGCTTTCATCCTTGGAGGTAATCCCTGGTGGGTTCACACCTCGACAAGGTTTTAACGTGTGAGAACACTTACAACTTTGTCAGAGATGGCACTCGCACCACCTTTGGCTAGGCTTTCATCCTTGGAGGTAATCCTTGGTGGGTTCATACCTCTGCAAGGTTTGCTGAATATGTGAACACAATTGCACTTGAGCGATACTTGTGTGAGAGCGAAGTGAAACATGAAATTAGTCCATTCATTGATAGCAATGTTTATATAGTTGCATTTCTATTGGTAGTACTTCCTCAAGTGTTCGATGTTCCAAGGGTGGAGCATCATTTTTCCCTCCAGATTCTCAATTTTATAAGTACCAGGTCACACTTCTTCATAGATTTGGTACAAACCTTCCCAGGTGGGGTCAAGTGTCCTAGCACCTAGGTCTTGAGATGATGAGAACACTTTGCCGAGCACTAGATCGTTGATGCAAAAAATTCTCTTCTTCACCTTGGTGTTGTAGTAATGCATCATCTTGCGCTGGTAAGAGGTGAGCTTGACTTGAGATTCGTCACTCATTTCTTCAAGGAATTCAAGTTCGAGCCTCCTCAGATCATCATTTGTTATTTTGTTGAAGTGGATGCGGCGAGGAGAGGAGACACCAACCTCTACAGAGCTCATAGCTTCGGCCCCATGTACCATAGAGAATGGAGTCTCCCCAATTGCTGTTTTACAAGTTGTTCTTATGGCCCACAGGACTTGGGAGAGCTAGTCAACCCAGGTCCCTTTCGAGGTCTCAGACTTCCTTTTCAGGGTGAGCTTGAGGGTTTTGTTGACTGCTTCGACCTGGCCATTGGCTTGGGAATGATGGGGTGAAGAAAAGTGCTTTCTAACTCCGAGCTCATCGCATAGGTCTCTGTTCTTCTTGTTTTCGAATTATTTGCTATTATGTAAAACCAATGAATGAGGTATTTCGAACCTGTATATGATGTTTTTCCAGAGAAACTTCGAGGTGTTCGCTTCGGTAATATTCGATAACGGCTCTGCTTCAACCCATTTTGTGAAGTAATCAATCATGACAATGGTAAAACGAGCATTTCCTCTTCCTTTAGGCAAAGGGCTAATGAAATCTATTTCCCACTTGACGAATGGCTAAGGGTTGGAGATAACAGTAAGCTCTTGAGAAGGTTGCCTCTGCAAGTTGGAGAAATGCTGGCACTTGTCGCACTTGCGTACGAATTCAATTATATCCCTTTCTCAGGGTAGGCCAGTAATATCCTTGTCTAAGTACCTTGTGAGCCAGAGATCGGCGGAGTGATTCCCACAAACCCTTTCGTGGACTTCCCTTAAAATGTAGTTCGCTTCTTCTCCTTCAGTGTACCTGAGGAGGGAGGATGAGAATCCTCGTCTGTACAAAACATCATCTTGCAAGACGAAGTGGACAGCCCTTCTCCGAAGTTGTTAAGCTTCGATCTCATTGTCTGGTAAGGTCTACTCTTTCAGATAAGCCACGATAGGTTGCATCCATGGCGGGGTACTTTCAGTCCACAACAGTTCTTCACCTCTCTTGATAGAAGGTTCAACAAGATGCTCAGTTGGTACTATCTTGAGGAGTTCGAAATCTTTGCTGCTTGCCAGCTTCAATAAAGCATCCGCATGAGAGTTCTCTTACCGTGACACTTGCGTTAGTTCAAATTTCGCAAAGTTGGGGAGGAAGTTCATTACCAACTTCAGATATTCTGCCATGTGTTTGTCTCTGGCCATAAAGATCCCATTGACCTGGTTTACCACCAGCTGCGAATCACTGTTGATAATTAACCTTTTCACTTGCAGTTCCTTAGACAATCGCAGACCAGCAATGAGGGCTTTGTATTCAGCCACTTTGTTGGTGGCTTTGAATCCAAGCCTTACCGCACAATTAAGTTTATGCCCCTCTGGGCTCTGTAAAACCACGCCAGCTCCGGAGCTATTCTCTTGGGAAGAACCGTCCACAAAAAGACTCCACGTGGGCATTTCTACCGGCTCCATTCGACCTCTGGGGCATTCGTAAATTCCACAACAAAATCAGCTAGGGCTTGACCCTTGATTGCCGTCCTGGGTGTATAAGTTAAGTGGAACTCACTGAGCTCTACTGCCCATTTTAGTAGCCTTCCCAAGGCGTCCGGCTTCTGAAGTACTTCCTTCAGTGGAAAATTTGTCAAAACGTGTATACTATGGGCTTGAAAGTATGACCTTAGCTTTCAAGATACAGTGACTAAGGAGAGAGCCAATTTCTCCATGTTAGGGTATCTCAATTCGGCAGGGAGTAATGACCTGCTCACATAATAGATTGGCAGCTGGTGCGTTTCTTCTTCTCTCACAAGTACCGAGCTGATTAAATCATCTGCCACACCAAATATAGTAGTAACGGCTCTCCGTCCTTGGGTTTACTCAAGAGTAAAGTTCGTCCCAAGTAGTTTTTCAACTCTTGGTACGCTTATTCGCACTCCAGGGTCCATTGGAACTTCTTTTCTCCTTTGAGGACCTTGAAGAAGGGTAAACACTTTTCAGTAGCCCTTGAAATGAACGAATTGAGTGCAACTACTCTGCCAGTAAGCCGTTGCACTTCTTTGGGCTGCTGTGGTGATCTCATTTCAATCAAGGCTTTGATCTTTTCCTGGTTGGCCTCTATTCTCCTCTGATTCATAATGTAGCCTAGAAATTTGCCAGAGTCTACGCCAAAAGCACATTTGAGGGGGTTCAGCTTCATTTGATATCTTTTCAGAATCAGAAAAGCTTCGTCCAAATGTTTAATATGTTCTTTGACTTGGAGGCTTTTCACAAGCATGTCGTCAACATAAACTTCCATTATTTTGCCGAGCTGATCGGTGAACATCTTGTTGACCAACATTTGATTGCTGGCTCCCGCATTTTTCAATCTGAAAGGCATTACTTTGTAGTAATATAGACCTCTGTTCGTGATAAAGGAGGTGCTGTCCTCATCGCCTTTGTGCATGAGGATTTGATTGTAACCGGAGTAAGTGTCCACAAAGTTAAGTAGTTCGTGCCCGGCAGTTGAATCTACCAGTTTAGGGTTTAGGGTTTTGGCGGTCCACAACAAGGAATAGGATGTTGACGAAGCTCCAGTTGTCTACCAACATGCATTTCAACCCGTTGCTGGCCACCACTGCTCTAACCACCAGAGCTTTGCAGTGCAAAAAATGTACGCCAACTGCGTCCTCCTGGGTGAATAAAATTGGTTCTACAGCTCTTCTCCTTTTGGACTGGCTAGCCACGGCCATAGGTGGATCCTTGGCCTTCCTGGTGTAATTCCTTTGGGCGTTCTTGGTTTTGCCTCCCAGGTAGGGCCCTCCAATGATTGTGTTGATCTCACAGATAGGTCGACGCTCATCCGTTGTAGCAGGGCCCATTCTAGGCGTTTGTCCATTTATGGGCCTTTCTCTTTCCTGGTTTCTTTCATTCCGAGGTGAATGTCGCCTCCCTTCTCTTCTCCTTTGGGATCTTTACCTTAGTGCTTCGTCCCAATTTCAGTTATTCCTTGCATTTCTGGGGTTGCTTCTTGGCCTGTTGGCATCTCTACAATCCCTTGTGTTATGGCCATAGAAATGATGGAAAGTGCAATATGGTTGCGTCTCCTCTTGAGGCCTTTTCTAGGCCCACTGCCTCTTCCTCTATTTCTAGAGGTTGAGGGTCGTCCAGCATTCCTAGCTTGGTTGTTGGCATTGGGTTCAACATTTTCATAGGCTAGAGTCGACACTGCATTTAGCGTGGCTGTGGCCAGTGCTTGTCCCGAAGTGAGAGCTATAGTGTGTTCGGCCTGCATCCATTGGTTTACCATTTCAGATGTTGGACCCCCGTCGATCTGTCTTTGGGACGGGGGGAGTCCTTGTGCCGCCCTGTTCCTATGGTAAATCATTTCTTCATCGACAATCTCTATCATCATCATTTCTACCAACGCGTCGTACGTCGTTGGGTTCTTGCTTTGGACATCTCTCCACAACTGGCGAGGTAGCTTTTCAACGTCTCCCATGCTGCTTGCCTCATGTCTTGTAAGCGCTGGATTGGCGCTTCTCCATCTCTCTTTGATAAGTACTGGTTAAGAAAAGCCCTTTTCAGGTCTGGCCAGCTTCTTATGCCGAGTGGTGCCAACCTACTATACCACACTTTAGTTGCGCCACATAGTGTCAAGTGGAATGCCCTGCTTTTCAGAGTGGGGATGGCACCTCGGAGGTTCATTTGTGTTTTGTATTTGTTGAGGTGTTTATCTGGGTCTCCCTTCCCTTCATACTTTGGAATCTTGGAAGGGACGAAGTTATGTAGCATGGGAAAACTTTGGAGCTCCCTAGAAAAGGAAAGGTTGTCATCATCATCATCCAACTCGTAGGATCTGCACGGCTCGTCCGAATGTTTCCATCCGCTACGGGATGAGGCTGATGTGATGCAGATTCGCCTTGGTTTTCCCAATCTGCCAAGTTTTGCCTCTCTCGCCTATTTCTAGGTGGAGGGGCATGGTCTCCTTGGCTTTGGATGTGCTCTTGTGGCCGGATCAGAATTCTTTAAAAAAAATTAATGGGCTTCAAAGACTTAAATGCTAATGAAAGATTACTTTAATGCGTAGATTATTTGGAGAACTAGTAATTAATGTTTGGAGCTGATCATTGAGTGATTATTCTTCTGCAATTCGAATATTGAATTAGACTTTATAAACATGAGGCTATGCCGACAAAAACTCGTGTATTGGTCAACCAATGGATTGTATGTTGTGAAATTCATCAAGTCTACCACGAGTTTAACATTTTGTCTTCACATGTGTTTATCGTCACTCTTTCATATGCAGAGAAATTTATGTTACAGCTCTACCTGGATTGGTTACCTTGAATTTGGGATATATATTTTCCTCGGCCTGGATAAAACTATCACGGCTGTCTACTATGGTTCTTGAGAAGAATATTGTTGGTTTATAAGTTTCGGCGCTACTTCGACATGACTCCTTTACTTTGGCAAACACAAACCCACTTTGGGATTGAAAAAAATTATTCTTACACCTCACTACTCACAGTTAATCTTATTACATAAAATTATTCCTTTAATGTTATCAACATAATTTCATTTACGAGTTTGCTTGCTTCACAGCACGATAATAAATATTTATTTTGTTTACGAATGTTCTTGCTTCACATCATGCCAATAAGACTGAACATAACTTCCATTCCATTTCAAACATTTGCCACAATATCATACACACATAACTTTCTACGCAATCAACATAGACTGAACCTAATTAACACCAAATTTATTGTCGATTACATAAACATGACAGCTACAATATAAGATTTTTAATCCATTAGCATATTTGGAACAAAGTCACAGATCTCTTCCCTTTCCTTTCCGGTTCCTTAGCTCATTTTACATTTTCTTCCATAGCATTTCAAGAATGACTTCAACTATTTTAGGGAATGCAAATCACAAGTCGACCCCTTCCCTTGTGCATTCCGTTATGTCGTTTTGCCTTGCATATCGTCACATTCATCGAAATCTTGAGGTTAGTGAGGTGAATGCGAGATTGGAACATGTGTGACATATCGTCAACTCTTTGATTTGTCACATGGTTAACTGAGAAAGTGTTACTGCTAGAAGATTCCCCGCTTGAGTTTTCTTTGACAACTATGACAGATTCCTGAATTTCTTCTGACCATTCTACGATGGGAATAAACCACAAACCAATGTCAACTCAAGCAAAAGCTAATTTGGTATAACAATTCATGCAATCACAGGGAACTAAATCACAATTAGAGGAGATAAACACCGAGCAACCATCACAATTATCCCAAACGGTGAGCTAGCATAAAATCGAAAAAAAGACCTACATTCTTAATGAATTAGGCTAAAATCCTCCAACAATAACAAAAAATTTCACTCTTCTAGCTCAATATCATTTGAGCAAATTGTATTCACACACATGTGAAATGGGGGCAAGTTCATTTTCTACATGTGCAAAGCATGCAAGTGAAAATTGACGTGAGTGAGAAAAATGAGGTGTTGATTTAGCTATCGGTCGGAGATGACCAAGCGTGAGGGGACGAAACCATGGATGTAAGAGCAGTCGGAGTGGACGCAAAAATGTCAAGTGAAGTGCGGTCGGGGATCCAAAATCATGGTTTGGCAGAATACTAGATGGAAGTGGAGACGGAAGAGCGGTGATAGTTTCGATTGATGTGTAGCCGGAGATGGTGAGCCATGGGGAGAGATCTTGAAGGTGTGGATTTTGATTTCGCTGAAATGTAATTTTTGGGTGGTGGGTGTGGTCGAATTGGGAAAGTAAAACTGTTGAGTCTTTTAAGTTTCTACTGTTTTGCTTTTTTTTCTTTTTCTTTTTTTGAATGCCACGTTAGCCGGGAATTGGCCTCTAGATGGTATGTCCATGTAGCGAAATTGCAAAACGTATATGGGAATTTAGCCAAAAGGGAAAAGATGCTTCTGCCAAAAGCTGTACAGTTGACGGGCCACAACAGGAGCAGGTTGACTTTCACCAAAACAATACATACAAAATGATATGAATTGTGATAATAACACATTTATTACATTTTTCATCCATTAATATCTGCATTCCTATGATTATTTGACGCCTAAATGCACTAAGTACCTCTATATCTTGGTTTATGTTGTAAATGGATGAAAACGGAGGAAAGTAGAAGAAATGAGCAAAAAATGACTAAAGTGGAGGAAAGTGAAAGTTCGGGAACTAAAGGGAAAATACTCTAAACTTATTTCTAACCTTGTGACAGAGATTCAAGAGTTTTAGAGGTCAATTGGATGAGAAAAGGAGCCAAAGGGTTGGAATAAAGCCAAAACATTATCACATATCAACATTCAAGCTGAAAAGTTTTGCACCAATTTTTAGTCTCATATTGAGATGATCGAATTCGAAGATGATATCTGAATAACGGTTGTAGCCCTTTCGGTTAGCTTTCCAACGCAACTTGAATCACCTTAATCGAACATCGGGAGAGAAAGATATCGTCAAAATACTGAAAGCTATTCGACGAAAAATTGGCAAAATTATGCGGTCACATGGTTATAAATCCGTGTGACCGCATGGCTATTACCGAGAATTCAAGAGCTGAATTACTTTGTTCCATGCTACCGCATGGGTCGCATAGGTCTTTTCTGGGCCAAAATTTTCTATTTTCGAAATTGGCTGAACTACCTATGAAAACTCTCGCCAAGCGCGTTTTTAAACCCTAACTCGACCCAGAGCACAGCCAATGAAGAATTTACATTTTTCTCTCAATATTTGCTCAAAAACATCATGAAGAACTAATTCCCTTGGTGAAACCACGAATGAACTCGATTGGTCTTGGAGAATTCAACGTCCCTTCACTTATACAATGTGATTTTTATTGTTTAAACAATCATAGGATTTAGATTTCCTTTCAATTATCTTGTTTAAGAGTTGGCTTATCTTTTATTAAATTTGTTATGGATGTAGTCTTGCTTTTTCCATTGATTAATTGAAATAATTGTTTGAGTTTCAATTCTCGATTTATTATATTGGTGTGATTCAATTACTGCTATATGTTTGATATATATAGTCACTCTTTGAATCTAATTTCAATAAACAAATGTGAAAACGTGTTATAGGAAATCTATATTTTAGGATTACTGTAGAATTGATCCGGTGTTTAATATTATATCTTTCAATTAGAGATTTGGGATGAAAATCTCTAATTGTGTAATATGAATGCGTGATTGATGTTGATTGATCCAAAGTAATCGAGGGAATTCCGGTGCTTCACTATTTTGACATTGATATTTAATTCTAATTTAATTTCATAAACAACTAAATTCACACTTGCAAGAAGAACCTTAGGACTTGATCCTTTGAGTTAAATTTCCATCTCCCTATGGAATCGACACCCCAAAATTGTGCTACAACTATCGCGTTATACTTTGGGCGTAATCAAATTACTACCCAAAAAGGCAAAGAACACTTCGAAGGAAATCTTAAATCTTCAAGTATTGAGTAAATTTAATGAATGCTCATCAAACTTTACCTTATATTACTATTTGCTCAATGAACAATAAAACATAATCTGTTGTTCACCCATCTTTTCAAATGATTACCCGTTCAACACTCTTTTGATTTTCATCATACTCAGTTGACAAGATGTGCCACATGGCGGATGGGAATCCGACGTGGCATGTAACAACATTAAAATCAAGCCAACTAGCCCAACATCACCAAAACAAAAAGCCCATGATAATTTCACTTATTTGTTCAATATGTAAAACAAGTTTTCTCCAAAATCATTTCTTTTTCTCAAGAAACAACAGGAACCTTCATTTACGTTCATCAGCATCAAGTTCTCCCAAATAGGATTCCAAAGATCGAAATTCCAAGTTGAATAATTAGGGTCTACCTAATCCTGAGCAAAATCAAAATCTTTGGAACAAGAAGACCCACCAACCTTAGGTATGGAATGCAATGTCGCTGTGGAAGAAATGAGATTGTTGATAGATGAGAAGGGACAACTACGTGGTAAATTTATTATACTTTTCAATGTATATTGAATATTCTCTTATGGAAACACAATTTTGAAGTCATATCTTTATTTATTTGCATAGTAAAGTGAATCTACAATTTTAATTGGAAACACATTTTTAGTTGAATCTTTATTTTATTGTCTAGGACAATAATTTCTTAGTTTGATACCATATTCATGATTGTTTATATGCTTATGTTGTATTTGTGTGTGTGGAGTTGTTTGGAAAACCCTAACCTATTGTTTCCAACGCAAATTCGACCGTTGATGAAAAGGAAGTAACACCTCTAGAATGCCACTTTATTTATTCAGATGATGAGGTGAATGATGATGATTTTCAGTTTGACACGAATGCACGTGAACATGTTGTGCTGCACGACACTTGAATTCAAAGCTATAGGTGTAGAAGAGTTAGGATCAGATGATGGTTATTATCCTAGTGAGGAGAAAATTGCATACTGATAATTTTTCTAGTGAAGAAAGTAATTATCACTTTGTCGTTTATGATGCTGAAAATGAGAAGTATGATCTGCAATTAGAGGTCGGCAAAGAGTTCAAAATATTGAGGAGTTCGAGAAAGAAGTTAGGAATCATGAGGTTGCAACAAGGTACAATTTTAGATTTAGGACGAATGGTGATAAGAGAACAAAGGACATTTGTAAAAAGACAATTGTAAATTCAGGATTTGGGCTTCATTGAATAAGGCAATTGTTTGCATAAAGTCTAAGAATTCATAGTACACATGCAGAAGGATAGAACAAATAGACATTGTTCAGCTAGGTATATAGCTGAGAGGTATTTGGAGACTTTTAAAGTTGATCCCGATAGGAAGACTAGATTGATTAAGAAGGGTGCGAATGATGATTTGAGGTTGACAATTAGCGATGTTACCATCTGGAGGGCTAGAAGATATGCTAGGATACTGATAGAGGGCTCTGATTAGCACCAGTTTGGCTTGCTTAGGTCCTTTACTGATGAGATTTTGAAAACCAATCGCGATTCTACATGTATGAAAAGTTCGAGAGAATATATATTTGTTTAGAAGCTTGCAAGCGAGGATTTATGGAAGGTTGTAGGCTGCTTTTAGGAATAGATCGGTGTTTATTGAAAGGGACTTTTGGAGGTCAGATGCTCATGGCAGTGGTATTCGATGCTAACAATTGTATTTATCCAATAGCATATGCTATAGTGGAGAGAGAGAATGCTACTACTTGGGGGTAGTTTATACGACATCTAGGCAAAGATTTGAAGATTGTGAATAGAAATGAGTGGATGTTTATGATTGATAAGCAAAACGGTTTACAAAATGTGAAAGAGGATCTATATCCAGATGCTGCACATTGGTTTTGTATAAGACACATGTACACCAATTTTATTACAACTAATTTTAAAGGTATGACTCTGAAGGGCTGATTATGGTGGGTTGCAAAGTCAACAACAATTTTTGATTAGAAGTTTTGATGGATGAAATTGAGAAGGTGAGCAAGACTGCACATGGTTGGTTAATGAAGAGGCACCCTAGTGAGAGGAGTACAGCTCACTTTCTAATGAAGGTGAAGAGGGATATAGTCTTACATAAATCTTTGTGAAGTATTCAACAATGTGGTGTTGGAGGATAGAGAGAAGTCCAAATTGACCATGTTGATTGATATACATGTAAATTTCCTGAAAATGATACAATCAAGGAGAGATAAGATGAGAAAAATCACAGGACCTTTGTGACCTAAAATACAACTTAAACTAATGAAAAGCAGTGAAATGGCCGAGGGGTTTGAGGTGGACTGGTCAGAGGGAAGGTTAGTCTTACATGAAGTGTTCGAGTAGAGAATAAGTTGCTGATTAGCTAAACAAGACTTGATCGTACAAGAGATGAGATTTGATAGGGATTCCTTGTGCTCATGTTGTTGCTGCTATTGTAGATAGATATAGTAAGCCTTGGAAGTATGTTTATGAGTGCTATATCGTTGATACATACCTCAGTTGCTTTGAGAATATTATCAATACTATAAATAGATCAAAGTTATGGCCTCCAGTTGATGCCCCACCAATCAAACCGCCAGGTTAGTTTGTGCTGAAATGGGGATAAAACAGAAAAAGAGAAGGAAACAACATGAAGAAGATGTAATCACCCGTTCGAGCTCTAAGGTAAAAATGAAGAAACGGGGAATTGGAGCAGTCCTTCACTTACTCAGTCAGGTTTTTTGACAACTTAGAAAGGCATGTAAACTAGAGCATATGTGCAAATCCCAACTGAAAATATACCATTCCAAGCTATGATGGAAGATTTGCAACAAATTGAGGTTCAAGAAAATGCACGTAAGAGGACAGCTAGAGTAAAGAACAGAAGAGTGGTAAGAGGTTTGGTTCCATTTGCACCTTCAAGGAAGAGGACCTATGCAGCTACTCAGTAGTTTAGTACTTTAAAAATTATGCCATATTTTGCAACAAACTAGGTAGTGTTGTAATCGGCTACTTAAATGACTTCCTTGTGCTTTCTTTGGAGGATGAATGGAAGTTTTTTTTGACGTTATATGCATTGTCGAGATGTTATGCTTTCTGTGCAATCATGAGGAATAACCAGCAATTTAATTGGTGCAATCTGATGCATCATAGTGTTGATGTCCCTATTGCTGATTGTCTGTCTCATCAACTAACCATCAATTGAACACATTAAAAGATTGTTTGCCTCACCAAATAACCACCAGCAACCTTCATCCTCTTATCCACCAGCAATTATCTTATAAAAAAACATAATAACAGATTAGTATTTAAGAATAAATCCTTAAAACACATGAATGATTATAATTGGGTTTTATTCATTTATAGCTTCGATACACATTCAACACAAGCCACCAATTTTTCCTACTACAATACAAGGGAAATGTTAATAAAGACTATTTTTCCTACTACAACTTACAAACCTTATCTTAAGCATCACTAGCTCAACAGAGACAACTAAATGGATGATCAACCAACATGAAACTGAATCCAAGGAACCGTTGCCAACAAGCCGAGAAAGTAGGTATATATTTCAAGAGCTTATATCCACAATTTCTCCATAAATAGATCTCCAGAAGCATAGTTTCCCCAAGCCAACTTCACATTCCCCTACCATAAAATCACCATATACAGATCTCCAATCAGCGCATTTATAGTTGAGGCCAACTTAATACATCAATTCACTGTTACTCAATTGCATTGAGAAAACAGATGATTAATATAATATCCAGAAGCCATAGATATGCTTTAAGAAAATTAGTGTTCCAATGACACTCGTTTGGCATCATGAGACAAAGAGACAAAGATTGCAGTCTTCTCACTCTAAAATATATCTATAATCATTTATCAATAATTAATGTCCATCCTTGTAATTAATTGCAAGGGATTTGCAATGAAGTGTCACGTGGAGAATCCATTGGAAAATCAATGGAGAACGAAGAAAAATAGATCCAAATGGCAGATGAAGAAGGAAGAAGGCAACTAACAGAATTACCAGAAGTTGAATGAAGAAGTGATGTTGTTTTATGCTAATGGGAACGACACCATTTTTGGGAATTGAATAAATTGTAAAATGTGTTAAAAATGTAATTGCTTTTGAAGTGTTAAAACACTTTTCTTTACAAGTAGAGAATTAGATATATGCAGAAATGTATGGCTGGGAGGTGTATGTAATCGGATATTTTCAGTGGACATTGTTGAAATCGTTCAACAGCTTTTCTCATCCCTTCTTCTATTTTTTCTCATTTTTCCCTTCCCCTTTTTGTTTTCTCTTTATCTGGTTACTGATTTAGCTGATTTTAGTTGGAAATCTCCATTTTCTGAGCTCCGATTAGAGTAAGGATCGAATCTGAGTTCTAACTGTAACAAATTGGTATCAGAGTTGGGGTATTAGATTAGGTAAGTGGAAATCATGGACACAAGGGCTAAGGTAGTGGATGTATTTGGATATAGAAGATTTGGTGATAGCTTTCAAAGCTGTTACTAGCATACTCGAAAATAAACTTGAGTCTACGACCACACTCTTCAAGTACTGGGTAGTAGAAAGAAAAAATAGAAGATATTGTGCTAGAATTGAACCAAAGTATGAGAAGGTGGCTGCATTTATGCCTTAAATCTCTACTAACTTGAAAACTAATTAGAATGACAAGGGAATAGCGGAATCTATAGCTGACTTGAGACTTGGAAGTGTGACTTCTACACCAGGAGCAAGTAGTAATGAGGCTAATCTTATCACTAGAGGTGAAATAAAGGGGAACACTAAGCTGCCTAATATTGATTTCCGTCGTTTTGGAGGGAAAAGACCTAGGCAGTGGCTTAGGAAGGCTAGGAAGTATTTCCAGATTCACAAAACTCCTGGTGAACATAGGGTTGGAATTGTTGAGATGTACTTGAAGGGTAAGGCTGACATCTGGTTTGATGGGTTCATTGCTAGCCATCCCAGGGCGGATTGGAACCTATTCTCTGAAGAACTCTACCGGAGATTTGGAAAAACCATGGTGAAGATGTGGTAGAGAGTTTCAACAAAATCAAACAACTAGGCTCCATAGAGGAATATCGGAAGAAATTCGAGGAGTTGAAATCACAGGTAATGATAACATTACCCCATGTTCCTGAATCTTATTTTATTGCTGTATTTACTAGTGGTTTGAAAGGAGAAATTAGATCAATGGTTAAAATGAGGAAACCAAGTACACTGGTCAAGGCATTTAAGATAGCTAGCTAGCAGGAATCCACCATTCAAGCCATCCACAAATTCCAAAACCCCATGAGTTTCTTACCAAACAAATGGAATCGCCACCCTACCAATTCTTGTGAAGAAACCAAAAATAAAGAACCATGGCAAAAATCCAGTAAACCACAAAACCACTACAAAACCATCATCCCTACTAACTTTCAAACCAAAAGGGACTTAGGACTCTATTACAAATGTGATGAGAAGTACACCGTAGGTCATGTATGCAAGAATAGGTCCTTGAACTTTATATTGGTGGATGAAGATGAGGAAAATGAACTAAAATGAATTGAAAAATCTGAATCGGAAGAAGAAGTAGTGGAGATCTTTGTCAATGACTTAACTAGGAATTCAAAACCTAAAACCATCAAAGTTCCTGGAGTAATTAAAGGGAGAAAATATCTATTCTAATTGACAGTTGAAGTACTCACAGCTTTATGGATGATAAACTAGTAAGGGAATAGAATTATGCCACTGATGAAGGTAATATTATGACAGTCGGGATAGCTATTGTGACAAACTAGAAAGTAAGGTTGTATGTCAACCATTAGTATGGAGGATACGAGAATGGGAATTTCAATTCAAGCTAAGGACACTTAAGCTTACAAGAAGTGATATGGTGTTAGGAGTGAATTGGATGAGCCTATTTGGTCTAGTTCTATTTGATTTTATACAAGTGTGTATTAAATTCAAGGAGAATAATGGAGAGGTGGATTTGAAGAGGGAAACGCCGAAACACTTTGTTCAAATGATGGAAATGGGAAAGATAGAAACACCTAGCAGATACTGGAGGTTGTTAGACAATTCCCACAAATGTTTAATGAACGAAAAGACTTACTGTTCCCCAAATCATGTGATCACCATATTTTCCTAAAAGAAAGAGCTCAACCATTTAAGAGCAGACCTGCAATAGAACAGATGAAATGATAAGCAGAAAAGAAAATATCAGAGAGGTCTTTTGAAGAAGGGGATTTGGTGTTCCTTAAGCTATATCCTTATTCTCAACAATCAGTAGAACACATGTGTAACCATAAGCTCAGAGCCAAATATTTTGGTCCTTATCAGATTATCAAGAAAGATGGAACAACAGCCTATCGGTTAGCATTACTGGAGGGGTTAAAGATTCATCCAGTCTTTCATATATCATTGTTAAAGAAAAAACTGGGGAATACTACTGTGCCAATATTACAACTACCAAAGGAGAAACAATCTTTGCATTCAAGCCATTTCTCCCTGTCTATTTTGCAGTCTAGATGGCTGAAGCAAAAAAAATACTGGGCAAAATAATGCTCATTCACTGGTCAGATCTACTACTAGAAAATGCGACATAGGAAGATGCTAATTAGATTAAGGCCCAGTTTTTTTTTTTTTTTTTGTCGATCTTGGGGACAAGATCAATGTGAGAGAGAGGATTGTTACGTGGAGATTCTATTGGAAAATAATGGAGAATGAAGAAAAACATATCCGAAGGGCAGATGAAGAAGGAAGAAGGCAGCTAACAGAATTACCAGAAGTTGAATAAAGAAGCGGTGCCATTTTATGCTAACGGGAACGACACCGTTTTAGGAATTGAAAAAATTGTAAAATGTATTAAAAACGTAATTACTTTTGAAGTGTTAAAACATGTTTTCTTTGCATGTAGAGAATTAGATATATGCATAAATGTATGGCTAGGAGGTGTGTGTGTAATCGGATATTTTCAGTGGAAATTGTTGAAATCGTTCAACAACTTTTCTCATCCCTTCTTTTAATTTCTCTAATTTTTCCTTTCCCCTTTCTGTTTTCTCTTTATTTAATTACTAATTCAATTGAGTTCAGTTGAAAATTTCCATTTTTTGAGCTCGCATCATTAGAGAATGAAAGAAAAAAAAATTATGTTTTATTAACTGCAAGGAATTTGAAGTAGAACATCGTATTATTGGAGCAGAATGTTTGACAAAATACAATTTCCTATATTTGCTTGTCCAATTTGATGCTAGAAGCATAAGACACCGCAATAGATAACCAATGACCCTTCAGAGACAATATCATATTTATCCTGTGATTCACAATCTACTTCCTTCTCCTTGACTTTCTTAACAGATGTGCTACCCATTTCTTCAATCGGACAATAAGCTTCCCTTTTATCACATTCGTTTAGTTCCCAACGTTCTTTGCTATCAGATACTTTTTGAGCTTCTCTTGATTTTGGGGCAATTTTTAGGGTTCATGGAGTTTGGGGCGATTTTGTGTTTCAACTTGGACAGTTATTCCATGGATTGAAAAGAAATGATTTTGTAGAAAACGTGCTTTACATATTGAACAAATAAATGAAATTGTCATGGGCTTTTTTACGATTTTAGCCCAATTGGCCTAATTTAAATGATATTACCTGCCATGTCAGATTTTCATCTGTCATGTGGCACCTCCCATCAACTAAGTATGATGGAAATCAAAAAAGCAATGAACATGTAATCAATTTTTAAAAGATGGGTGAATAGTGAAAGCCCAAGAATAGCTAACCAAGACGTGGGTGAATTGGTTTATAATTTCTTTTCGAGAAATTAACATGAAGCCAAGCGCATAATGACAAGATTAAGTAATTAAAATAGCAAACATGAATATGAAAACAATAAGTAAAGAGGGATAGAGAGTGCAAATGATATAATTATGGAGGTTCGATCCAAAGCAATGATATATGTCCTCCGTCACCAAGCTCTCCGGTATGAGCAAGGCCAATTTCACTATATTGACTGACTTGTGGTGCAATCCAGTCCTTTATAAAGCTTTCGGTGACTTACAAAAAAGGAGCACCGATCCTTTTTACAACGTTGAGCTTTCCGGGACCTCAGCACAACTCACAATTCAAGTAAGTTTACAAATGAAATATTCTCTTCTTAATAAATGATGATTCCAAAGTTGAGTACAAGAAGAGAAGTAGGCTAACATTTGAATAGATAGCAATGAATGAAGCTCAAGTGTTGGGTGTGTAAATCTTTGATGTATAGAACGATTTTCAAGAATTAATTTGATCAAAAATTCTTCAATGGCAAAATGATTTGATAATAAATGATATGAGAAATCAACACAATATTAGCTCAAAAGAATATCAATTGAATACTTAAAAGTTGTCTTTACAAATGGTAGGTGAGTTGGTATTTATAGAAGTGAAAAAACCAACTTTTTTGCTAAACTTGACGACCCATCTGGACATCCGATTCAAAAACCGGACGATCCAAAAAATAGTCGTTTGAGACTTATCAGAACGGTAAAAATTCGACCGTTGCTGGCGAACCGGTCATCCGAATGACCAAAATTATTCTGGGTCAATACTTTATTTTGTTTGCAGTCAATAAATGTTTTGTGTGACATTTTTACTAGATATTTCAAGGTAAGTGAGGTTTAATAGTTTTCAAGATTAGATTGAAAAAATATTACCTTTAAAAAATATTTTTTGTCCAAACATTTTAATGACATGAATTTTTATCGTGTATAAGAAATTCATCACTTGAGCTTTCAATGTGTCGTTGCCAAGAATTAAAGTGCTTTACCTTTACAAATGAGCTAAAAACATCTAGTTCCAATGTCTTTGATTAAGTTGGCGCGAGTGCTCAATTAGTTGCTTGATTTTGAAATGACGCAAAGTTTGTCTTCATGACTGCTCGATCGATTTTAATCTTGTGCTTCGTTGATCAACAACTTTTCATCCAATAGTTTTGTCTCAAATTTGGCAACATGTAACATTTTTAAGATTCGAATTAGAGATAAACATAATTTGTTTGTTATAATCAAAACATAAGATTTGACCATTGATCAACAATTTTTCCCTTTTTGATTATGACAAACAATAGATGATTTGTGATAAGTGCGCTTTTGCACACTTATTAGACACTTTTTGGGATTTAATTGTTGATAAATTTGAGTATATTTCTACCCATAATTGTGTACTTTTTGTATTTATAGGCCAAAACCCTGAATTGGAATGAAACGGAGGCAAAACGAGTGAAAAAAGGACTTCAATTGCACAAAAATGTGAAGTTGAGGACTGGAATGCACTTGACAAAAGGATGAATGGCTTTGACTGCAATTTGGTAGGGGCTTAAATGAAAGAAAGTTCAAAGTATGAGGACCAAATTGTACTAATTCAAAGATGAGGGATAAAATAGCGCAAAGACAGAACGTTCAAGGACCTGAGCTGCAAATACGAAAAAATCCATGCGACCGCATGGATTATAACCATGCGACCACATGAATTGATCCGAGACGTCAAACCATTATTTTGGTTTGTCTATGCAACCGCATAGAAGTAAAAATTCAATGGCGGTCTATTTTCTTTCCACGCGTTTTTTGTCAACTTTGGCAATATTTTGGGACTTGTTTAATGGAGATATTTTGGGATATTTGTGGTGTCTCATATAGCATTGCATATATCCCTCTCTCCCTCATAAGTTAGAAGAGATTAGTTTAGCCTAGGTTAGTGAGAGTTCTCTCTTAGTTTTCTTTCTTTATTTTCTTTCCTTTTCTTCTTTTAGTTAGTTGTTTCTTTGGTTGTCTTGGCTCATGTTTGGAAGGAAATTGAATAGCAAAGAGATAGATCAATGAATACTTGGAGAAATATTGGAGAAAGGCAAAGCTACACTTGAAAGGGTTATATCTACATCTTTGTTTTTCTTCCATTAATTTTCCATGTTTGTAATATAATGAAAACATTATTTCCTTGCTTATTATCTTTATAAAATGAGTTAAGTTTGTATGTTGGAGTTTATGTAGTATCTTAACTTTAATTTCATTAATATTGATATACGTTGTTAGAAATGCATTTGTTATCAAAATAATAGCGTATTGATTATTAGGTTGAAATTACAATATTTATCTAACAATTAAATGTTGTAGTTCGTTAATTTGTACAATTATTTATCTGAAAATTAAATAGATGTACTGATTAGGCCGAAATAATTAATATCATGGGTTTGTATGGTTCCGACTATACGCGTTTAGATGATCTAGAAATAGACATTTACCCTATGTGACCTGTTGAGTATTTTCACAGTAATTTAATGCAATTGGTTAATTTTGTATCAACATAGAAATATGTGGTATAATTTAATCAATTAGGGTTAATATCGCTCGAAAGAGGATATTAATTTAAAATTGGAAAATCGGGTCTAACTATGCATTTTGGTAATTTGCATGTACGTTATTGAATTGATGTTAATGAAATAAAGGTTAAGTGAAATCATAAATTTCAACCACTTTTAAATCAAAGATTCAACTATCTTTTTAGTTTGTTAGTTTAGTTTTATAGTTATTAGTTTATAATTTAATTTCATTATTAATTGTGTGTGTGTGTCAGTCGTTGTTAGAACTAAAATTGATTAGAATACGTAACTTCAAAGTAACATTCCTCGTGGGATCGATATTCGGACTTAAAAGGTCCACTATATTACTTGTTCACGATCCGTGTGCTTGCGGTACATTTTTCAGCGAACAATTTGCAATAAAATGAATATCTCATTTGATTTATACACTTGCAAAGTTCTCCCCCCTAAGTTTTTATAGATCAATAATTTTTCCTTTCTTATTCACTTTAAGCACAATAAGCATATTGAACATGCAAATCATCGTTCGTATGTTTTTCCCCTTTTGGCATAAGCAAAAATGATATAACGTAGAGAGGCATAAGCAAAACATAAGGTAAAGAAAACTCAAAAACATGGCAAATATAATTCATCATAAAATATGTAGCAACTAGACAATGACAACATGAAGCTAAATGAGAGAAAATATTCATAGTAAAGAAAGTAAGGATAGAATTCATGATAATGTGAGATCAAATGTGTGTGTAGAAGATCTAAGGTTCGAAACTTTGGGTGAAAAGTGAGTTTTGAAGATGAAAAGTGAAATTTTTTAAAAACTAGAGAGGTAAAAATGATAGGTTTTGTGAAATGAAGGTGTAATTTATGTTTTGAGAAGACATAATGAGTTATGGAGAAGAGATTTAGGGAGAGAAGCGGAGAGAAAAGATGTAGAAATGAAGGAAGAAGAGGGCTGGTTTGCGATTTAAAATCGCACCAGATGCTGAAACAGACGCTGGTCCAGACGCTGGTCCAGACGATCCGGACGTTCGGTTCCTCGTCCAGATAACTTTTTTTATGGAATATGATGCACACAAAAAAATAGACACATATAAGAGCATGAATTTCAAGCATATACTTCATTTTTATCAATTATGCCTAAACCTATTCTAAGATATGAGAATCGATCATGAGCTAGAGGTTTTGCGAGTATATCGGGCAATTGATTTTTCATGTTTATAAATTCTAGCATAATATCACCTTTTTGAGCATGGTCTCTATGGAAGTGATGTCGAATTTTAATTTGTTTCGTCCTAGAGTGTAAAATAGGATTTTTGGAAAAGTTAATTGCACTAGTGTTACCACACATGATAGGTGTGTGGTAAAAGGATAAGTGATAATCACTAAGAGTTTGTTTCATCCATAGGACTTGTACGTAACAACTAATGGCCGAGATATATTCTGCTTCAACAGTAGATAAAGTAATGGATTTTTGTTTCTTGCTAAACCATGATACAAGTGCAAAGCTTAGAAAGTGACATGTTTCGCTAGTACTTTTACAATCAATTGTGCATCCGACCCAATCGACATCTGAATAGCTAAGTAGATCAATGTGAGTGGCTTTGAGATACCAAAGCCCTAAGGTTCTGGTGCCACTTAGCTATCAAAAGATTCATTTTACGGCCTTAAGATGTGATTCTTTAGGATTTGATTGAAATCTAGCACATAGACATACACTAAACATAATATCGGGTCTACTTGCGGTTAAATAAAGAAGGGATCCAATCATACCTCGAAATTTTGTTATATCAACGGGCATACCTTGTTCATCCTTGTCCAATTTTATAGATGTCCTCATGGGGGTGTCCATAGGCTTCAAATTAACCATGTCGAACGTTTTGAGCATGTCTAATATGTATTTACTTTGATTGATGAAAATTCCATCACAAGTTTGTTTAATTTGGAGACCAAGGAATAATTTAAGTTCTCCCATCATACTTATCTCAAATTCCATGCTCATGCACTTATAGAATTCTTCACATAGACGAATATTAATGCCACCAAATATAATATCATCAACAGAAATTTAAACAATGATCATGTCATTTTTGTGAGTTTTAACAAAAAGAGTGGTGTCCGCTTTTCCAATTGAGAAACCATTTGAAATAAGAAACTTACTCAATCGTTCGTACCAAGCTCTAGGAGCTTGTTTTAGACCATAAAGAGTTTTATGAAGTTTGAAAACAAAGTCCATATTTTTATGATCTTCAAAACTGGGAGGTTATTCAACAAAAATTGTAACGCCCCAACCCGTATGGATCGGATTGCTACTTATCTATAGTCGTCTCCTTAGTGCATATATGTACTTTGTATGTACAATTGAGTGAAAACATCATAGGAAATTTATGAATTTAAAACATCTCAATTTCATTCCC
The DNA here is from genome assembly GCA_019395295.1 of Osmanthus fragrans. Taxonomy (NCBI): domain Eukaryota; kingdom Viridiplantae; phylum Streptophyta; class Magnoliopsida; order Lamiales; family Oleaceae; genus Osmanthus; species Osmanthus fragrans. The sequence goes on from CM033350.1 coordinate 27,579,600, forward strand.
TGAAAACATGGGTCCTAGTTTCGACTATCTTTAACATAAACGTTTTGTAGAAATAATTCCATACACATTGGAAAAAAACTAAACCTTAATTTAAGAAATTCAACTGAACTTTATTTAAAGAAATTCATAAAACATGTAAAAATCACCGGCTTCGCATAGCATTTAGCATCTTCCTCAACTATCATCCACGTCCCACACATCATCACATTAACCTGTAGAACGGATTAAACCCATGAGATTGAAACTCAATAGATATCATAGGTGCATCGTTATCAAAATATATATTTTCAAACTATAGCATTTGCATTTAAAAACCGTCGCGTAGAAGGATTTCCGGCAAAATCCAATAACTATTGAGTCATGACTTAACGTGACGCCTCGAGCCGGAGAATGACCAATCAACTATAGCGAAAATGATCATTCAACTATAGAGAAGTGCCGAAACACCGTACCCGGAGGTACCATAGCATTTACTGTTGAGGATGCCGAAACACCGTACCCAGAGGTACCGTAGCATTCATTTGAAAAACATGTGAAAACTATAATTTGAACACGATAATAGCACTTTTACACGTCCACCTACCTTGATTTGATGCTTCGGAAAGAAACTTTGATGACTTTGATGAAGCTTGGACGTTGGAAAATGTACTCCTTGGATGTTTGAAAACCCTTGAGGATTGATGCTTGAAAACACCTCTTGATAGCACCCAAAACTTCTAGGAAAAATACTAACTTTTCTCCCCCTTCTTTTCTCTGTTGAAAACTCTCACTTTTGTATATAAAAGCTTTTGCTTTTGGTGTGAGGAAAATGAGAGTGAAATGAGGTCTATTTATAGGTGAAGTTTGGGGGAGGATGAAAGGTTTTGAAATAAATAGGGTGGCCATTTACTTCTCAAAAATCGTGGGTTTCAGACAGTTTCGGTCGACCGGAACTCTATAGGTAACCAAAAGTCGAGATGCGAGTAAAATCAATCGACCGGTTCATCACTTCAGTCAACCGATTCATTACTTCGGTCGATCGTTGTTCGGTCGACCGGTAGGTCAAAATCCGATTTCCTCTTTTCTTTGCACATAAAATATCAAGTCAATGAAAATATGTCATTTTGATGAAAAGATTTGCATTCCATCCAATCTTCATCGAATCACATTTTTACTTTAAAAACGTATTGGACCTTTTATTGGGCCAAACATATAATCATGGGCCTATTGTAACGTCCGACCCCTAGTGGACAGGAACGCTACTTACTTTACTTAACTTAACCGATGGTTTAGTAACAAGTGTACATATCTTAGCGGAAGCTTAAATCTTAACAAACATTATTTTTGAAGGATATTGGATTAAAACACTTTATAACTTTCCAAAATAATGAAATATAATTTATTTGATGAAATCATGACTTGTTCAAGATACTCAAAAGAAATAACGTTGGAAATAACATTTGAAACATTAAAGACTTTAAATCTAAATCGCTTGTTCACCGGGTTCCCATAGGCTTATTGCATCTCCTTCCATCTCTTCCATCATCCAACCCGGTGCATCCACATTTAATCTGTAGAGATAGGGTAGAAATTCGTGAGTTGAAAACTCAATAGGCGTCATAGGTGCAATTGTGATTAAGCTAAGCATTTCATAACAATTAACATTAGAACTTCCATAAAACATGTCGTACCCGGAGGTACCATTTGACATGAAAATGTATGTCGTACCAACGGAACCATTTGACATGAAAGGCGCATGCCGAACCGAAGATACCATTTGACACACAACATTAACCTTTAAATGTATGTTGTACAGATGGAACCATTTGACATGAAAGGCACATGCCAAACCAACGATATCATTTGACACACAACATTAGCCTTTAACATAGAATATTACTTGTTAGAAATTATAACTTAAACACGTATAACAACTTTATGCACCTCTACCTACCTCGATTTGATGCTTGATGAACTTTGAAAAGAACTTTGAAAAACTTTGGATGAACTTCAAAAACTTTGACGAAGTTTGGACATTTGGATCTTCCTTTGTTGTTTGAAAACACTTTTTGAAATCACAAAAATCTTCTTGCAGAATATTTTTGCCCACACTTAAAACTTCTGAAAAACACTTTGAAAACCACCTTCCTTTTCTCTCCCAAACTCTCTATTTTTCTTTCAACTTTGAAAGCAAATTGAAAGTGCTTTTGGTGTGAAAAATCAAATGAGTGAAGAGGGTATTTATAGGTGAGGTTTGGGGTGGGTGAAAGGTTATATTAAATAGGGTAATTAAGTTGTGCAAGTAGTGGCCATTAATTCTCAAAAAAATAGTGGGTTTCGGCCTTTCCGGTCGACCGGTTAGTTGCTCCGGTCGTCCGGTAGTCCCGTTGACACTGCACAATATACAATATTTTTATCATAACTTTTTCTTCCAATATCCGATTGAGGTGATTCAAAGTGAGTTGGAAAACTAACTCAAAGATCTACAACTTTTCTTCAGATATCATTTTCCAATTCGAATGTTTTCGATGTCGAAAATGGGTCTCAAAGGAGACTAAAAATATTTAAAGTATACTTTAGCCATAAAATGAAATACTTTGCATTTCATCCAATCTTCATCAAATTGTTTTTAAGAAAATACTTTATAAACACCATTTTACCTTTAAACATGTATTGGACTATCTTTTGGACTTATATTTCCTTTATTGGGCCTAATGTGAAGTTAATCACACAATTATAGGCCTAGCTTTATAGAAAATATTCGGGCCACTACACCTATCTTTAGTTAAAATTTCGGGGTTCTACAAAAACTTCTTCTTGAATGAAGTCATTTAGAAATGCACTTTTGACATCCATTTAATAAAGAGTAAAAGTTTTATGACAAGCAAAAGCAAGAAGCATGCAAATGGATTCTAATCTGGCAACCGGTGCAAAAGTTTCCTCATAATCGATGTCTTCTTCTTGATTGTAACTTTGGGCCACCAATCTATTATGCACAATTATCCCATTTTCATCTCGGTTATTTCTAAAAACCAATTTTGTACCAATTGCGGTTTGATTATTTAGTCTAGCAACTAAATCTCAAACATGATTTCTTTCAAATTGATTTAGTTCTTCTTGCATTGCTAGTATCCAAAATTCATGAAACTCGGCTTCCTTATAGTTTTTAGGTTCAATTTGTGAAATGAATGCACAACTGCCAAGATGATTTCTAAGATAGGTTCTAGTGGTGATACATTTGGATGGATCGTCTATTATTAATTCCTTCGGATGAGATGGAACAAAATTACATTCCTTTGGTAGTGAGGGATCATCTTGAACCTCGGTTGACTCTTCTCTACTCTATTGAGCCTTTGGTTCCTTCGTTTGTTCTTTGTTAGACACTTCCTTGTTTTGATCTTGAATGTTCATTTGTTCGAATGAAGCTTCCAAACCTACATCATTATCAAGACCTTTCTCGTGACCAAGTGAAGTTTAATCAAATATGACATGCATGGATTCTTCAACGACTAGAGCTCTTTTGTTGAAAACTCTTTAAGCTTTGTTAGTCGATGAATAGCCTAGGAAAATACCAATATTGGATTTTAAATCGAACTTTCCCAAGTTATCTTTTGTATTTAAAATAAAGCATTTGCAACTAAAAACTTTAAAGTAACTAATATTGAGAATTCTATTTTTCCAAAGCTCGTAGGGAGTTTCAATTTTCTTGAGACTAACTAAAACTCTATTTACAATGTAACAAGCGGTAATAACAGCTTCAGCCTAAAAGTATTTTGGTAAAATATTTTCGTTAAGCATGGTTCTAGCTAATTCTTATAATGTACAATTCTTCATTTCTACTACACCATTTTGTTGAAGAGTTCTAGGAGCCGAGTAATTATGTTCATATCCATTTTCGTTTTAAAAATTATCAAATTCTTCACCATGATCATTTATAATGGTTGTAATAGTATAACCTTTTTGGTTTTGAACTTTCTTACAAAAATGCTTAAAAGCTTTTAGAGCTTCTTCTTTTAAATTCAAAAATATGACCCAAGTAAATCTAGAAAAACCGTCAACAATAACAAAGGCACAATGTTTACCGCCCAAGCTAGCGAACCTAGATGGTCCAAAAAGATCCATGTGGAGAAGTTGCATTGGTTTTGTAGTTGAAGAGAATACTTTAGGTTTAAAGGAGCTTTTTATCTGTTTACCAAATTAACAAGCATCACAAATTTTATCTTTTTCAAACTTTAAGTTATGTAATCCTTTAACAAAATAAATTTTTGAAAGAAGGTCCATGCTAACATTACCTAATCCTCTTTGCCATAACCAAGTATCTTCTTCCAAACTCAAAAGACATTTTTCATTGTTTTCAAGTTCGATATTTATGATATAATAATATTTACTTTAGCTTCCTATAAATATCACCTCTTTTGATGTAACATCCTTAATAAGGCATTTGGAAAAATTGAATTTCATATGATAGTCTTTATCACATAATTGACTAATGCTAAGTAAATTATGTTTGAGGTTATCCACTAAAAGCACATTTTCAACGGAAGGGGAGAGATGATTACCAATATTTCCTACTCCGATGATTTTTCCTTTTGCATTATCTCCATATGTGACATGACCTCCATTCTTCTTTTTGAAACATGATAGTAAAGTTTTATCTATGGTCATGTGTTTTGAGCATCCGCTATCCAAGAACCATTTGCTCGTCACTTTCTTTGGTACCTACAATAACAATTTAACTTTTGATATTTGGTACCTACACAAGCTTGGGTCCTTGATAGTTAGTTTTAATAGGTCTTCGAGTCCACTTGTTTTCAAAGAGTAATTTCGTTTTGGTTAGACAATTGTAGGAAATATGTCCATCCTTATTGCAAAAGATACAAGTCATTTTTGATGGACTAGTATTTGAAGCTTTGACAAATAAATTTTTGAGAGATTTTGATTTATATCCAATGCCTCCTTTATCAAAAGCACATTTTTTTTTATTACCGCGCATTAAATCAAAATTCTTCTTTCCTTGAGTGAATTTAAAAACAATTTTTGTCAAATCTTCTACCATTTCCTTTAAAGAGCAATTTTCTTTATATAATGAATCATAGTCAATATTTTCCTTTTTGGTTTCCAAAATTTTCTCCATTTCACTTTTTAGTAATTTATGTTTCTTTTTAAGAATAGAAAGACTAAGGGTGAGTTTTTCAAATTCTTCTAACATTTCATCATAAGAGGAAGATAAATAATCATACGAGAGTTTTTCATTGGAGTTTACCTCATCATTGATTTCCATGAAGCACATGTTGGCGATTTCTTCTTGACTTTCATCTCCATTAAGATCATCATCATCGCTTTCATCCCATGTTGTTTGGGTGCCTTCTTCTTGAAAACCTTCTTTTTATTTGAGCACCTGGTTCTCTTGTAACTGGGTTTGTCACAATCATAGCAAATGATTTTCTTACCTCTTTCCTTGCTCTTTTCTTCCTTCCTTTGAAATTTTCTATTGTTCCGAAAACCTCTCCATTTTTTGACAAGGACCAAGTCACCGAGCTCTTCATTGCTCATGTTACTATTTGTTGTTCCTTCGTCAAGTGCCCGCTTTTAGAGCAATTTGGCATTTAGGAGACTCCTTCGATTCTTCTTTGATTTCGACATTCTTAAGTTCGTAGGTCATCAAGGTTCCATAAAGTTCTTCCAAGGGATATGTATTTACATCCTTGGTCTTATCTATCAACATCCTTAAATGACTTCATTCCTCCGAAGCGACCTAAACATTTGGCTTACAAGAACACCATTAGTAAACTTATGGTCAAATCCTTTTAGACTATTTACAATATCGGTAAAACGAGTTATCATAGCAACAATAGATTCATATTGTTTCATAAAGAAATTTACAAATTCTTTGACCAACATATTTATTTTTGTTTCTTATCATCTTTATCGTGTGATTCACAATTTGGTTCATTCTCCTTGACTTTCTTAACAGATGTGCTACACATTTCTTCAATCGGACAATAAGCTTCCCTTTTATGACATTCGTTTAGTTCCCAACGCTCTTTGCTATCATATACTTTTTGAGCTTCTCTTGATTTTGTGGTGATTTTTAGGGTTCATGGAGTTTGGGGCGATTTTGTGTTTCAACTTGGACGGTTCTTCTATGGATTGAAAAGAAATGATTTTGTAGAAAACGTGTTTTACATATTGAACAAATAAATGAAATTGTCAAGGGCTTTGTTATGATGGAAATCGAAAAAGCAACGAACATGTAATCAATTTTAAAAAATGGGTGAATAGCGAAAGCCCAAGAATTGCTAACAAAGAGTGGGGTGAGTTGGTTTCTAATTTTTTTTTTTTGACAAATTAACTTGAAGTCAAGCGAGTAATAACAAGATAAAGTAATTTAAATAGCAAACACGAATATGAAGACAATAAGTAAAGAGCGATAGAGAGTGCAAACGATATAATTATGGAGGTTCGATCCAACGCAATGATCTACGTCCTCCATTACCAAGCTCTCCGGCACGAGTAATGCCAATTTCACTATATTGATTGACTTGTAGTGCAATCCAACCCCTAACAAAGCTTCGGTGACTTACAAGTAAGGAACATCGATCCTTTTTACAACGTTGAGCTTTTCGGGACCTCAACACAACCCACAATTCAAGTAAGTTTACAAATGAAATCTTCTCTTCTGAATAAATTATGATTCCAAAGTTGAGTACAAGAAGAGAAGTAGGCTAAAACTTTAATAGATAGGAATGAATGAAGCTCAAGTGTTAGGTGTGTAAATATTTTGATGTATGGAATGATTTTCAAGAATTAGTTTGATCAAAGATTCTTCAATGGCAAAATGATTTGATAATAATTGATATGAGAAATCAATACAATGTTAGCTCAAAAGAATATCCATTGAATGCTCAAAAGTTGTCTTTACAAATGGCAGATGAGTTACTATTTATAGAAGTGAAAAAGCCAACTTTTCTGTCAAACTGGACGACCCATCCGGACGTTCGGTTCATAACCGGACGACCCAAAAAAATAGCCATTTAAGACTTGTCAGAACAGTCAAAAATTCTACCGTTGTTGGTGAATCGGACGTCTGATTCACCATCCGACGTCCTGATGGCCAGAATTATTCTGGGTCAAAACTTTGTTTTGTTTGCAGCCATTAAATGACATTTTTACTCGATATTTCAAGGTAAGTGAGGTTTAATAGTTTTCAATATTAGCTCGAAAAAATCTTACCTTTAAAAAATAATTTTTGTGCAAACGTTTTAGTGACGTGAATTTTTATCATGCATAAGAAATTCATCACTTAGTTTTCAATGTGTCATTACCAAGAATTAAAGTGTTTTACCTTTACAAATGAGCTAAAAACATCTAGTTCCAATGTCTTCGATTAATTTGGCGCGAGTGGTCGATTAGTTGCTTGATTTTGAAATGACGCAAAGTTTGTCTACATGACTGCTCGATCGATCTTTATCTTGAGCTTCCTTGATCAACAACTTTTCGTCTAATAGTTTTGTCTCAAATTTGGCAACATGTAACATTTTGAAGATTCAAATTAGAGGTAAACATAATTTGTTTGTTATAATCAACACATAGATTTGATCATAGGTCAACAAATAGTGGGTTATGTTTTATTGTTCAGTAAGCAAGTAGTAATATAGGGTAAAGTTTGATGAGCATTCATTAAATTTACTCTCAAAGTGTTTACCAAAGAGGTTGGCTGGAATTCACACCACCAGGAATCCGAACTCAAAGCTCCAAGAAAACACTCAAATCATCAAGGAAAAACCACACTGCTTCTGGCTGAAACTTCCTAACACCCAAGAAAATTGGATGACCAAAGCTTACCACTTGCTGGCAAACCTTCTAAACTTCCAAGATACTTTAAATCTTCAAAGAGAAACACTAAGAATCAAGACAAATTTTAAATAAAACTATAAGATGAACAAAGCAATAACCTGCAGATCAATTTCAAATCTTCCAAAAAGGAAATGAAAAACTTGAATCTTTCAAGGATAGTGCGAGCATTATGCTGGCCAAATTCAGGCCAGTGGCATTTGCATGTATTGTTGTTTTGTATGTCAAGTACAAGAGGCCACCAGCCAGCTTCTTATTTTTTATTTTGGGATCTTAATGAACATTTATCTTTCAATAATACACTACGATGAACAAGATAACATTTGAGATATGCCTGACACCAAGCTATTGTTTGGCCCCCATTAAAATTAGTCTATTTTTCCATCTTATCAACAACACATTCTTCAATAAAATAATATTACACTTAAATCCAAAACTTTTTCTTCTTTTTTAAACGCACATTCTTAAAAAAAAAAAATACTATTTCAAAAATTATAATCTTAAATAATATGGGCCAAATTGGGGCTAAGTTCTAAGTTCTCATGTTGTAGAGGAATGTGTGGTTTTTTTTCATAGAGATGTTTCTTGTACATGATTGAAGTACAACTTCAAACGATATCCACTTTACACTAATTTTATTTGTCTTTTGTTTCGATTTGTGAAGTACCCTTTTATAATTTTGCTTCATCACCTTTAACTACTTTCCCAATTCATTCAATTTTCACCTTTGAATTCACAACTTTATTAGGTAAGTAATCAATTATTTATGTTATGCCTCAAAATACGTGGCTTCACGTGGTCTCCTCATATGGCACCACATGTCCGATCCGCTTAGCTATTGGGCCATATTAACCAAAGCACCATGCATAATGGCCAAGACCCTCATGTCGAGCTCTCTTGCAATGTGGCCGAAGTCAGCATCTCAACAAAAGCAAGAGATCACAAAATCGAATCCCCTTTTTTAACCAAGGCCAAGACCTTGGCAGCTTTCCCAAATGGATCTACATAAGGATCTTATTTGAATGACGGATGGGACCTTTGTAATGAGTATAAACGTCAAGTCTTGTCGATAGGGTGGCTGCTCTACGTAAGCATTAAATACACCGCGAGCTAAGAAGTCAAAGTTAATGCCTAGGACTAGACACTTTGGCTAAAGAGATAAGGCCACGAGCTTCTTCATCCAAAGGACACCATTTCATCTGCGACATTACAAATACCACCTCCTTGTTTCATTTGAGGATAATGCCATTAAAAAAATTTAAAGCTATATATTGTTGTCTTTAACAGGATTGATACATGGATAAATTGGTGTTAGGAAACATTTGATTCACATTTTATCCTAAAACATTGGCATTTATATTATAATTGTTCTTATTAAATATTTTTGAAATCCGAACATAATCAGTTCACATCATTGAGGTACTCCCATGCCTTATTTGAGAGCGCTTTCTAGACTATCAATTTGTCTTTGCATGTTGGAATTAACTCACACATGTATGAGTGGATTTGACATCTATTGTCCACGTGGCCCTAATTGAAAATGAGGTCAATAGATTGGCGCCATCTGTGGGAAGCCATACTATAACCACAAGCAACCCCATGGAAAAAAGTCTATTGAAAATAATGTTCTATTGAAAATAGTGTATCCCCCTTGAAAAATGATTTGTTCTTGAAAAAGGACAAGATGAATGAAGCCTGCAAGCTTGGGAAAATGAGTTCGGACCATGATATCCCCCCTCGAAGGGTAAGGAAAAGAAATGATGAAGACCCCTCAACGCCAGCCACCCTAGCGGGTCGATGCCGACCCTACCACCATTACAGACGTGGTGGTGCGAGGATGGAAGCTCAACTTACCAAGGAAATAGCCACCATGACGACTAATATGAGGAATATTACAAATCGAAATTTGGTCATGCAAGAACTTTTAATGCAAATGCAAAGCTAGTAAGGTCATCCAATCTCTTCCTTTACACTTCAAAGATATTATTGATAGGAAGAGGAGTTCCAAAGTTAAATGGCATCATCCCCAAGACTTGCTAGGAGAGTTAGTCCTCTAGAAAGAGAAGTAGGAGTTGATATTTCCTCCAATTATGCTCTAACCAACCTAATGAGGCCCCATTCAATGTGGATGGCAATTGTTTCCCAGAATACAAATCCAAAAATAGGCATCAAAGGTCCGATAGTGTGTTTGACAAAATTAGCCCAGCTGAAGTGAGACAAATCCAACCTCAACAAACCCTAGCACTTAGGAATAGACAACAGTCCCCACCTCTAGATACTTGGTAACCGGAGAAAAGGTAAGAATGTGCCCCTGGTGTTGTTTAACCAAGAAACATGTACCAAATGAGTGACGAGGAGGCAAGGGATTAAGTTGGACACTCACGTCCACCAACCAGATATAAAGTTGAGAACTATGACTCGGATGAGCCCCAACGATCTTGTGATCTAGATGATAATGATGATGAGAATTTACCTTTTTCGTGAGAACTAAGGAATGCTCAGGTACCGAGCCACTATATTATGCCAAAAATACCGAAATACGACGTGAAAGGCTACCCAGCTAAACACTGGAATGCATACAAGATACCTGTGAGCCTAAGAAGTGCCACATTCGCTATAAAATGCAAGGCTTTCCACTAACTCTTAGTAGGGTTTCTGAAATTTGGTATAGCCGGCACACCCTGGGAGCATAAGAAGTTAGCCCGAATTCAAGAACACCTTCTTGAAAAGGTTCGCAGTGAGTAAGGAAAGAGAAGTCCCCATCCAATGTCTCCAGGACATGAGACAGCAGCCCTGAGAAACTTTGAAAAGTTTCTTGTCTTGTTTCACCGATAAAATGACATATTGCGTTCAGGTTACGGATACCAAGGCCTTGTCGACATTGCGAGGAGACTTGAATATGAACACCCTGTTTTGGAGAGATGTGCAAAACCATGACCCGACTACTTACGTCTTATTACTAGAAATGATGATGCGGGAGATTATCAAAAAAGAGTTGATTGATCACAGGAATATGGCTAGCAGAGTCCTCCAACCTCAACAAAGGCAGCGCGGAAGAGGACCAATCTCCCATTTGATGGATTACCAAATGAACCTGGCTGGTAACGAAACTTCGGGAGAAACACTCGCTATAGCCAACTTGAATACGGTGCCTACATTGGCTTACAAAGATGTTACCCTTGGGATGAGTACACCACAGGTCCCTTATAGAAGAAGAGGCCAATGACGAGGCTCTGGACCTAGGCTTAGGCCAAATCCTGCCAAATATTGCACATATCATCATTCATGCACTCACGATACAGCAAACCCTTAGGATATCGCCCGACACCTCAGCCAGATAAGTCCCTGAACACGATCGAAAGAATGATTGTTTGAGAGAAAATAGGCCCCCACCTAGGCATGACTAGTAGCCTAGGCATGAAGAGGTCGCTCCTCGCCACCGAAATGTATTCCCCTGATGGCGAAGAGAACAGAATGTCGAGAGGCTAATGGAGGGACAGAGACAACGAAGAGCCTACTAAGCTCAACCTGAAGACTCTCCTATCCGTTAGATAGATACTATATATGGAGGCCTTTATGTTGTCAGAGAAATACGAAACGCCCAAAGGAACTATGCTCCGGAAGCTAAACACCCTCCATTGACAAGCAACACAGTGAACAACAATTCCATAAGGGATCAAACACCACCCATCGTGTTCACCAAGAAGATGAGGAGGGTGTCCATTTTCCCCATTGTGATGCCCCCGTTGTGAGGGCTGTGGTGGCTCGAAATGGGCTCAACAAATGCTAGTTGATAATGGCAGTTTTGTGAATATTCTTTTCGGAGCCACATTCGATAAGATGATTCTGGACCACGAGCTAACTCCCACCACCACTACTTTGTACGGATTCACTGGAGATAGCATAACTTCAAGGGGGAGGATCGCGCTCGCAGTAAAAATGGAAGAACCACCTCAAATCACTTTGAACTTCGTGGAAGTTATTGGGCAACGAGTGTTAGATATTTGTCTTTAACTTCCTCTTCTCTTTCCCAAGTAGCTTCTTCCACTCCATGATTATTCCATTTTACCTTAACCAGATGAACTTCTTTGTTCCATAATTTATGTATTTTTCGATCCAGTATTTGTATCGGTAACTCCTCATAAGACAAGTCTTTTTTGCACTTCCAAGGATTGATAGTTTACCATATGCTTAGGATCATGTATATACTTATTTATCATCGATATGTGGAACACGTTGTGCACTGTCGATAGTTCCGGCGGCAACGCCAATTGATAAGCCACATTTCCAACCTTGTCAAGTACTTCGAAAGGTCCGATATAGCGAGGTCGTAGTTTGCATTTCTTGCTAAATCTAAGCACACCCTTCATTGGTGCCACCTTTAGAAAAACTTTTTCTCCTACTTGAAATTCCAAGTCCCTTCTTCTTGTATCGGCATAGCTTTTCTGTCTATCCTGTGTTGCCTTTATCCTAGCATGGATCTTGTCAACCACCTCGACTGTCCTTTCGACAATTTTTGGTTTCAAAACTCTCTTTTCTCCAACTTCATCCCAATGTACGGGTGATCTACATCTTCTACCTTAGAGAGCTTCATATGGTGCCATTCCAATGGTTGCTTGGAAGCTATTGTTATATGCAAATTCTACCAACGGTAGATATGATTCCCATTTTCCACCTAGATCTAAAACACATGCTCTTAACATATCTTCCAAAATTTGGATGGTCCTTTCAGACTGACCATCAGACTGAGGGTGATATGTCGTGCTGAAGTTCAACTTCGTTCTCATAGCTCATTGTAAACTTTTCCAAAATTTTGATGTAAATCTTAGATCTCTATCAGATACAATGGACACAAGTATGCCATGTAATCTCACAACCTCCTTAATGTACAACTGTGCCAACTGGTCTAGACTGAATGTCATTTTCACTAGCAGAAAATGAACTGACTTTGTTAGCCAATCTACTATTACCCATATGGCATTGTGTCATCTTGCTAACTTCGAAAAACCTACTACGAAGTCCATTGCTATGTTCTCCAACTTCCATTCGGGTATGTCCAGTGGATTTAATAATCCAGCCGGTCTTTGGTGTTCTGCCTTAACTTGTTGACATACCATGCATTTTTCCACATACAGCTCTATACTTGTTTTCATATTCTTCCACCGAAATGTATCTCGAAGGTCTCTATACATTTTTGTACCACCAGGATGTGCGGTGTAAGGGATGGCATGTGCTTCTTTCAATATCTCGTTTCTCAAGGCTTCATCATTAGGCATGCAAATTCTTCCTCTAAACATCAGTGCCTGATCTGTAGCTATTTCGAAGTCCTTTCTTTTATTTATACCAACTTCACTCTTGATCTTCAACAAGAATAGGTCCTTACCCTGTGCTTCCACTATTCGTTCTCTTAGAGTAGGTCGCGTTATTAAAGCTGCCAACTGAGGAGTAGCTTGTTCTGGCGTGGTAACCACCTCGATCTGCAAATTTTCCAAATCCCTAACTAACTCCATTTGAGAAGTGGACAGTGACGTCAATTTTTCCATTGATTTTCTACTTAGGGCATCGGCCACAACATTTGCCTTACCCGAATGGTAGCGAATAGTGCAGTCATAATCGTTCACCAATTCCAACCATCATCTTTGTTGCATATTCAATTCCCTCCGTGTGAAGAAATATTTGAGACTCTTGTGATCGGTATAGATCTCGCACTTCCCTCCATACTAGTGTCGCTATATCTTCAAGACGTGTACTACCACCGCAAGTTCCAAATCATGCGTCGGGTAGTTCTGCTCATGTTTCTTCAATTGTCTTGAAGCATAGGTTATCATTTTTCCATTCTGCATCAGTACACATCCTAATCCTTGCTTGGATGCGTCACTGTATATAACAAACTCTTCCATTCCTTCAGGTATCGTTAACATAGGCGCTGATATCAACCTCTGTTTAAGTTCGTGAAAACTTTGTTCGCATTGATCCAACCATTGAAATTTTACTCCATTCCTTGTCAATTGCATCATTGGTCCAGCTATCTTAGAAAATCCATCTATAAACCTTCTATAATACCCGGCCAAACCCAGAAAACTTCAGACTTCACCAGCATTAGTTGGTGCTTTCCAGTTGGTACTACCTTCGCTGGATCTACCTCAATTCCTTGGGCAATGACTACATGTCCAAGAAATCCAACTCGTTCAAGCCAAAACTCGCACTTCTTGAATTTGGCATATAAGTTCTCTTTGCATAGTACCTCTAGGGCTATTCTTAGGTGCTCTTCATGTTGCTCCTTACTCTTGGAATATATCAGAATGTCATCAATGAAGACTATGACAAACTTATCCAAGTACTGATAAAATACACGATTCATCAGGTCCATGAACACTGTAGGTGCATTGGTTAGACTAAGCGGCATCACTGTAAACTCGTAGTGTCCATAACGAGTTCTGAAAGTTGTCTAAGGTATATCCTTTTACTCTACTTTCAATTGGTGGTATCCTGATCGTAAGTCAATCTTGGAAAACACCTTAGCTCATTTAAACTGATCTAACAGATCCTTGATTCTCAGGAGTGGGTACTTATTCTTGATGGTTAATCGATTTAACTCCCAATAATCGATGCACATCCTCATGCTTCCATCTTTTTTCTTCACAAACAACACCGGCGCACCCCATGGAGATACGCTTGGCCATATAAAACCCATATCTAAGAGTTTTTGCAACTGCTTCTTTAACTCTTGTAGTTTCTTCGGGGTCATTTGATATGGGGCCTTAGATACTGGTGTCGCTCCGGGAATTAGGTCTATGGTGAATTCCACTTTTCTATCTGGTGGAATACCCAATAGATCTTCTGGAAACACATCTACAAATTTTCGTACTATTGTTACGTCTTCAACCTTCATCGTCTCTTGTTTTCCTCTTAAAATATTTACTAGGTATCCCTGACATATTCTTTTTCTCAACATCTTCTCAGCTTGTAAGGCCGATACTAGTCGAATAAGAGGTTTCATTGCCATTCCAAGGAAAGAAAATGGTTCCTCTCCTAGTTTTTTAAATAATACCTCTTTTTCCTTACATCAGATGGTGGCGTAATTACAACCCAATCAATCAATGCCTAGTATTACATCAAAATCATTCATCTCTGTCATGAATAGGATAGCTTCCAATTGTTTTCCCTCAACTTCGATATTTACTGATTTGGCTATTCTATCAGTACTCTAAGGGTTGCCTGTAGGAATTCTAACTTCTAATGTTCATTCTGACTTATCACAGGTAATACTAGATTTAACCATAAAAGTTGTTGATACAAAGGAGTGTGTAGCTCCTAAATCAAATAATACATAAGTAGGTGTATTGGCTATCAATAGTATACCTGCTATGATGTTTAAGTTTTCTTCTGCATCTTTCTGAGTCAATGCAAAAACTCGTGCTTTCCCTTTCTGGTTCTGGACATTGTTATCATCCTTCTTTGAGATAAATGTGGTACAATCACTCGAAATATGCCCTGGTTTACCACATTGGAAACAGACATTCTTCCCTTGCAAACACACCACGATGAGTTTTCCACACGTAGGACATGGCTCGATAACCGGCACAATGCTCTTGATGGCATTGGCTCCGCCATTAGCTTTCTTGTTCTACTACTTGACATTTCCCTTGTCCTGACCATTCTACTTCCTTTCACCCTTATTATTACTGTCTAGTTGGTTGACTAGTTGACTATGTTCCTCGGCGTTAGTCTTCTGATACCAGATGGCATGAGCTCTTTTCAACATTTCACGGTAGGAGGCAAAATGATAGGACATAAGTATGATGCTTATATCTGGGTTCAACCCTTATTCAAACCTCTTGACTTTCTTGTCCTCCGTATCCACCAGATGTAGAGCATACCTTGAAAGTTGGTCGAACTTCTTTTCATACTCAGTCGGGGACATAGTCCTTTACTTGAGTTGGAGGAATTCATTTTCTTTGTGATCCCTCAAAGACTGTGGGAAGTACTTATCCATTACTTCCTCTTTAAACTGCTCCCAAGTCAATGTCATTTGTTGCTCTGGGGTCCTCATCCTTGACATCAAGTCTCACCAGTGACTTGCATCACCGGAGAACATGAACTCAGCGTACTGGACCTTCTAGGCGTCCGTGCACCCTATGCTTAGAAAGCTTTTGTTTTGGGTGTGAGAAAAAAAAGAGTATACATTGGGGCTATATATAGGTGAAAATCTCATAACTTAAGGGCAAATGAAAGGCCTAATTCTCATTAACACGGGTACCATTTATGTGGGAGTTACAGGTTTAAGAAGGTGCTAGAAAAATCCTGTAGGAATTTGACTTTCCATATTCTGCGTACTTCGGTTGATACAGCACAACTTGCAGTATTACTATCATAACTTTTTCTCCCGATATCCAATTGAGGTAATTCCAATGCGTTGGAAAGCTAACTCAAAGAGCTACAAGTTTTCTTTAGATATCATTTTCCAATTCGAATGTTTTCTTTGAAAAATATGGGTCTCAAATGAGATAAAAAAAATCTGAAGTATCCTTTAGCCATCCAATATTCATGTCCTAGTGCCACTAAGGTGTCTAAAATTAATCAGGGTTCTACAGCTTTATGTCAAAGGGCACCAACAAATGCCTTCTGTTCTTTTAAATTATTGAAGGAAGGACAAAAGCTTCATGGACGGAGAAGTGTGAAGAGGCCTTCCAGGGCCTAAAAAGTTACCTAGGGCAGGCCCTCCCCCTATCAAAACCAAAGCTTGGAGAGGCCTTACAATTGTATTTGGCTGTCTCCTGTGAGGCCATCAATGCAGTCCTAATCAAAGAAGAGGATACCACCCAGCTACTCATGTACTACATGAGCAAGACACTTTTTGCGCCTAAGACCCGCTACCCCGACATGGAAAAGCTAGCATTGGCTTTGATCACAGCCTCCAGGAAATTGAGACCTTACTTCCAAACACTCACAATACATGTGCAACTAACTTTCCTCTTAGGTAAGTACTTCAGAAACCCAATGCCTCGGGAAGACGATTGAAATGGATAGTGAAACTAAGCGAATTCGATGTCCTTTTCAAAATAAGGGCAGGGGTCAAGGGCCAGGCCTTGGCTAACTTTGTGGCTGAATTTTCCAATATTCCCGTGGTCAAAGAAGTAATGGAACATGTTGAGCTGCCCACATAGAACTTGTTCGTAGATGGTTCGTGTAGCGACCCGAATTTTTAAAGTACAAATTTTATAACTTAAAATGTGTCGCTACGACAATCCCGCCAAATTTTAGAAACTAATTTACGTCCGTCGAATTGTCTAGCAAAACATTCAAAATAGAATTTCGAAACGATTTCAATCTTAAAAAAATTCAATATTTATTTATCGAGTCCAATCTCGAACATTTTTAAAAGTATCAAATTCTTATCGATTTAAATCCAATTTTAATGTCCAATTTTTATTAGTCCAAATTTCCTCTTTTAGTCCAATTTTATTAAATCCAATTAGCCCAAAGAATTATTTACAGCCCAAACTCTTGGCCCAACTATTGTCTCGATTTTTGTGCCCTAAATTACTGTTCATTATCATCTTCACCACGCCCCCACAGCAGCTCCACACACGGCCTCCCAACACCAGGAATCAGGTAAGAAACTATCACCAAAATCAATTCAAATTCTGTTCAATAATCGACTGAAATTGTCACACAATCATCACCACCACACCCATGTCGAAACCCTCCAACCTCGACTCATCTTCGCACACACAGAAACCCAGATAAATCTCCACAGTTGAGTCACCGCCACCACCAAACTGCAAACTACAACCAACCACCCGAACCCGACTGCAAACACTGCCATCCCACAGTCGGACCACCAACAAATCACCACCACCTCGATATCGCACTGCCACTACCCAAAATGGCAGCCCCTTCCGCCCAATCGACCCTCCACTTCATCCAAAATCAACCCAAAATTCAACCACAAAACCAAGAGATAACAAAGCCCAAACACTTACCTCAACCCAAAACTCCTTTTTGGTCGGATTCCCGCTGGAAACGCCCAAGGAATCCGAACTGTTGGCTCGATTTTTGGCCTCGGTCGACATTCAAAAAAACCCCCAAATGACCCCCACCGCTGGCGCTACCTCGCGACGGCGACACCTCTGATTTTCGGCCGGAGTTCACCCTCTTCCACCACCTTTCCCCGTCGTCGGCTCCTCCTCTTCTCCCTGCCTTGATCGAGCGTGTGAGAGAGAGAGATTATGGATATGTTTATTTGTATTTAATTGAGTTTTGGTAAAATTACCCCCTTAGCCCAACTTTTTAAAAGTTATCCAATTTAGCCCCAAAGTTTTTAAAAGGTTATTATTTCAATTTCAAAGTTTTATAAATTGTTTAATTCAGTCCCTATGTTTTAATAACTTTTAAATTAGCCCACAATTTCCAAAAAGTTTATATTCGGCCTTTAAACTTTTAAATTTCAGTTTTAATACTTTTCAATTAAGTCCCTAAAAGTTTTAAAGTTTTAATTAGACTTAGTATCTTAAATTAAATTAATTTTGTTCTTGCTAGACGAGATCTCGGGCAAAGTGTGAAGCACGGTAACATTACAATTGTTCAATTTTCAAGAAAACTTTCAAGACTTTGAGGTGGGGTTTACATTTAAGCAATTGTGGTTTTTGTCCATGTTAATGCTTGATATGTGATTTTGATTGTGATATAATGTTTATACCTATGAAAAGGTTGCCAGGGACCGTAAATAGGTCCGGGATCGAAATTGGGTCCTTGGGAATGCCCACAGTGCAAAAATTTGCTAAGCGCTTATTTCATGTTGTCAGGGACCGTAAATAGGTTCGGGATCGAAACTGGGTCATTGGGAATGCCCACAGTACATATTCTATAGTATGTTGTATGGATATTATGTTCAGCACTTGATTTCATATTTAGACTTGACTTGGACTGATTGCTGTATCTCCACTGAGTATAATTCGTTATGCTCACCCCACTATTTTTCCATCCATTCTGGTTAAGGAGCTTGGCAAGGCAAGGCAACGAGCGGGACAATTTTGATTTAATAATAGAACTTTTAAAATATAAGTTTGAAGCAAGTATTTTAAATAGTTGATTTCCATTTTGACACTTAAGTATTAAATTTTTGTATCTTTGCAAATGTTGGTTTTTGCTAATCATATTTGGTATTGACTCTTGAATGTGAGAAAAATTATTTTAGAAATGATGTTTCCGCGTTTTGTGTTAAGTTGCTATAGGTTTTTTAAAGTATATGCATGCCTTCACATTGCGACGACTTTTGAAAATATTTATTTACAGGTTACTTTGACTTAAGTAGCGCCTTGAGCTATTAGTAAATTTGGGGCGTTACAGTATGGTATCAGAGCGCAAGTCTTCCTTTCTGTACACTTGTAAAAATTTTGCAAAAAAAAAAACGTGTTTAGTATTTAATTTAAATGCTACCCGCTCTTGCCGCGTCACGCCTACTCCAAAAAGGTAAAAAAATGTTTAGCAAATTTTATTTGATGAAGTCTGAAAATTTTCAACTGCTGGATACCATGAATTTATTATATAATTGCAACTGAAATTTATTGTTACAACGGAAAGTTACATGAGAATGAAATTTTGCTATAGTTGATGCAGTTTGAAATGTTTGAAAGTTTGTATCCAGTACATGTTATAAAAATTTCAATGACTTATTATGTTTGGGAGTTGAACTTGTGATTTGAAGTACTTAAAAAAATTTGGAAATTATAAATTTAGTCCTCGGAATGAGGCTAAAACATGAAGTAACCCGTTTCAGTAGAATTTACCTTCAGAATTGATAGCCAAAAGGAACGTATGAGATTGAGATGTGGGAAGAACTGTTTGTGGAAATTCAGTAGGAGAACATATTTCGGATTATAGATATTGGTTGCAATTTTATTATTTGTTTTCCTTTTGGAAAATTTGTGATAATAATAAAATTTGCTTTTAGCTCTACCGTGATTTTCTATGATTATTCCTTTTAGATTTTATTATTCCTAAATGGCCATCGTGAATTTCACAACTTAGTGGATGCTGAGACAAATGTTGTTGTGATTTAGGGAAATGTCTCGTAGAACAAATCGAGTTCCCGCGAATCGGACTGCTGCAAGACAAGCTATCCCAGGCCAGGCTACAACTGGCGATGCGGGGAATAATTCACTAAGGGATCTCGTGAATGCTCTCCAGGGACTCATTCAGCAACAAGCTCCAACAGCTCCACGAAATGCCCCTAATCCATAGGCTAATGTAGACAACACTAGCATGGTTGTTGAACAGTTTCGTCGATATAAGCCACCAACATTCAATGGTCGAACAGGACCCCTAGCTGCAGAGGAATGGCTAAGGGCATCAGAACGGATCTTTAAACATATAGCCTGCTCGGACGCTCAGAAAGTGTCATATGTTGTGTTCCAGTTTGAAGAGGACGCAGATCATTGGTGGGAATCATATCAGCGCACCAAAACTGAGGCACAGCAACTTGAACTGACATGGAACGGATTCAAGGAATTAATAATACAGAGGTATTTTCCCCAGTCTTTCCGGGATCAGAAAGAAACAGAGTTCCTTGAACTTAGAAAGGGAAGTATGTCGGTGGTAGAATTTGAAACGAAATTCAACCAGCTGTCCAGCTATCCATCTGGTTGACACGGATATCAAGAAGGCTAGAAGATTCGAAAGGGGCTTACGCCCAGAAATCGGAGAAATTATGGCAGGTTTAGGACTCACTACCTATGCCGATGCAATTGAGCGAGCACAAGCTATATCCTCTCGCTTAAACCTAGAAAAGACTACTGAGAAACCCGCAGAGGTACCAGTGAAAAGGAAATGGGACAGTCAGAATATGGGCAAAGGCAGATATCAGAACAAGAAGGGAAAATCCAGGGGAAAAATGGAAGAAAAGGCTAGCACTGAGAAACCTATATACCCGAAGTGTGATAAGCGTCACCATGGAGAGTGCTTACTCGGGAAGGGGATGTGTTTTAAATGTAAGAAACTCGGTCATTTTGCTGGTGAATGTCCTGAATTCAAGGGTAAGGAAGATGCCAGGAAGGGAAAGGCTCGAGTTTTCGCTTTGACTCAGAAGGAGGCAGAGAAAGATCCAGACGTGATGACAGGTATTCTATCAGTATTCAATATACCTACTATTGTTTTGATTGATTCCGGTGCTACGAATTCTTTCATCTCTACTAGTTTTCATGCTAAGATTGGGAATGTATGTGAAAGTGTGAATGATACCTTAGAAGTTAGTATCCCTTCAGGTGAAACTATTATCACTAATTTGATGTCGAAAGCTGTTAAGTTTTAAATAGATGGGAAGAACTTAGAGGCGGACTTGTAATTAATAGACATGAGGGACTTTGATATCATTTTAGGCATGGACTGGCTTAGTTGCAATCATGCTACGATTAAGTGTCATGAGAGGGAGGTGCTCTTTCAGAAACCAGGAGAATGTGAATTTACCTTCTTCGGGACAAAAGTCAAAACTATGCCCCGTGTCATATCAGTGTTGAAAGCACAAAGGATGTTGAGAAAGGGTACAAATCAAGGATATCTAGTGAGCATCACTAGTGTTCAGGCAACTGAGGTAGCTGTTACAGATGTACCAGTTGTGCGTGATTTTGTGGATATATTTCCAGAAGACCTAGTGGTATTCCACGAGATAGACAAGTGGAATTCAGGATTGACTTGGTACCTGGAGCTGCACTCATATCTAAAGCACCCTACAGGATGGCACCGAAGGAACTTCAGGAGTTGAAGGTGCAACTACAAGAACTGTTGGATAAAGGATTTATTTGACCGAGTGTATCGCCTTGGGGAGTACCGGTTCTGTTTGTCAAAAAGAAAGATGGATCAATGAGGATGTGCATTGACTACAGGGAGTTGAATCGCCTCACGGTCAAGAATAAGTATCCTTTACCACGAATAGAGGATTTGTTCGATCAGTTAAAGGGTGTTATTGTATTCTCCAAAATTGACTTGAGATCAGGTTATCATCAGTTGAAAGTTAAGGACAGTGATATACCAAAAACTGCATTTAGGACTCGATACGGACATTATGAATTCACTGTGATGCCGTTCGGGTTAACTAATGTACCAGCTGTCTTCATGGACTTAATGAACCGAGTATTTCATCAATACTTGGATCGGTTTGTAATTGTCTTTATTGATGACATTCTAATTTATTCAAGGGACAAGGAACAACATGAGGAGCATCTCAACATTGTATTAAAAACACTTCGACAGGAAAGGTTGTATGCCAAATTCAAGAAGTGCGTATTCTGGCTTGACCGAATTGGTTTTCTTGGACATGTGGTTACCGCAGATGGTTTGAAGTTGATCCAGCCAAGGTTGATGTTGTCACTAATTGGAGGGCACCAACCAATATAAATGAAGTTCGTAATTTCTTGGGATTGGCTGGCTATTATCGAAGGTTTATCGAAGGATTTTCAAAAATTGCTGGACCGATGACCCAGTTGACCAAGAAGAGAGTGAAGTTTCAGTGGACAGAAAAGTGCGAGAAGAGCTTTCAAGAATTGAAACAGAAATTGGTATCTGCACCAGTTTTGGCTATTCCAGAAGGGTCAGAAGGTTTTGTAATCTACAGTGATGCATCGAAATAAGGTTTGGGATGCGTACTGATGCAGCATGGAAAAGTGATTGTCTATGCCTCTAGACAGTTGAAGCCACATGAGCAGAACTACCCTACACATGACTTGGAATTGGCTGCTGTAGTTCATGCTTTAAAAATATGGCAACACTATCTATATGGTAGTAAGTGCGAGATATACACAGACCATAAGAGTTTAAAGTATTTCTTCACTCAGAAAGAATTGAATATGCGATAGAAAAGGTGGTTGGAGTTAGTTAAAGATTATGACTGTACTATCCACTACCACCCTGGCAAGGCCAATGTTGTTGCTGATGCACTTAGTCGGAAAGGTAAAGGACAGTTAGCTGCCTTAACCAGTCAAGAACAATTGATCAAGGATTTTGCCAACATGAGACTTGAGGTTGTAACTCCTTTACATCACACAACTGCAATTATAGCTACTATGATTGTTCGACCGACTCTCAGAGACAGAATTAAAGAAGCTCAGGGTAAGGATAATTTTTTGTGCAAGATTAAGGACCAAGTACTCGCTGGCAGTGTTAAAGGTTTTGAAGTATCAACCGATGACACTCTTATGTTCAAGGGAAGACTATGTGTACCGAAGGATGAAACTTTGAGGAAGGAGATTTTAGAAGAAGCACATTATTCACCTTATACTGCACACCCAGGAGGTACGAAGATGTACCAGGATTTGCGAATAAATTATTGGTGGAGAAACATGAAGAGGTCAATTGGCTTATTTGTTGAGAAGTGCATGACTTGCCAACAAGTTAAAGCCGAACATCAACGTCCATCTGGAATGTTGAACCCACTTGAAATCCCAGAATGGAAGTGGGAACACATAACAATGGATTTTGTTGTGGGACTTCCTAGATCAGTTAAAGGTCATCAAGCTATATGGGTCATAGTTGATCGTTTGACAAAATCTGCTCACTTTCTACCGGTGAAGATGACTTTCAGTTTAGACCAGTATGCTCAGTTGTACATCAAAGAAATTGTAAGATTGCATGGTGTACTAGTTTCTATTGTGTCAAACAGGGATTCCAAATTTACATCCAAGTTCTGGGAAAGCCTGCAAACAGCTATAGGAACTAGATTGAAATTCAGTACAGCTTATCATCCACAGACAGATGGACAATCAGAGAGAACTATACAGACTTTAGAGGATATGTTGAGAGCTTGTGCTTTAGACCTTGGTGGTAACTAGGAAATGCATTTACCTTTGGTTGAGTTTGCATATAACAATAGTTTCTAGTCTACCATTGGCATGGCACCGTATGAAGCTCTTTACGGCAGAAAGTGCAGATCACCAATCCATTGGGATGAAGTTGGTGAGAGGAAGGTTTTGGGTCCAGAAATAGTGGAACATACTGTAAAGGCTGTGGAGAAGATCAGAGAAAGGATTAAAACAACACAAGACAGACAGAAATCTTATGCTGACAAGCGACGAAAGGAACTTCAGTTTGAAATTGGTGAAAAAGTGTTCCTTAAAGTGGTTCCCATGAGAGGAGTGGTAAGGTTTGGAAAGAAAGGAAAACTTAGACCAAGGTTTATTGGACCTTTTGAAATCCTGGAAAGAGTTGGAAACGTGGCCTATAAGTTGGGTTTACCACCAGAGTTAGCAGCAGTACATAATGTTTTTCACATCTCAATGTTAAGGAAATATGTCCATGATCCGGACCACATTGTTAATTATGCATCCTTGGATGTTAACAAGGATATGACATATGAGGAAACTCCTGCAGTTATACTTGAGAGGAAAGTTCATACATTAAGAAACAAAGATATCCCTTTAGTTAAAGTCCAATGGAATAGACATGGTAGAGAAGAGGCAACTTGGGAAAAAGAATATGAGATTTTAGCCAAATATCCAGACATTCTCAAATCAAGTAAGTTTAATTTCGAGGATGAAATTTATTTAAGTGGGGAAGGTTGTAGCGACCCGAATTTTTGAAGTACAAATTTTATAACTTAAAATGTGTCGCTACGACAATCCCGCCAAATTTTATAAACTAATTTACGTCCGTTGAATTGTCTAGCAAAACATTCAAAATAGAATTTCGAAACGATTTCAATCTTAAAAAAATTCAATATTTACTTATCGAGGCCAATCTCGAACATTTTTAAAAGTATCAAATTCGTATCGATTTAAATCCAATTTTAATGTCCAATTTTTATTAGTCTAATTTCCTCTTTTAGTCCAATTTTATTAAATCCAATTAGCCCAAACAATTATATCCAGCCCAAACTCTTGGCCCAACTATTGTCTCAATTTTCGTGCACTAAATCACTGTTCATTATCATCTTCACCACGTCCCCACAGCAGCTCCACACACGGCCTCCCAACACCAGGAATCGGGTAAGAAACTATCACCAAAATCCCTTCAAATTCTGCTCAATAATCGACTGAAATTGTCACACAATCATCACCACCACACCCATGTCGAAACCCTTCAACCTCGACTCATCTTCGCACACACAGAAACCCAGATGAATCCCCACAGTCGAGTCGCCGCCACCACCAAACTGCAAACTACAACCAACCACCCAAACCCGACTGCAAACACCGCCATCCCACAGTCGGACCACCAACAAATCACCGCCACCTCGATATCGCACCGCCATTACCCAAAACGGCAGCCCGTTCCGCCCAATCGACCCTCCACTTCATCCAAAATCAACCCAAAATTCAACCACAAAATCAAGAGATAACAAAGCCCAAACACTTACCTCAACCCTAAACTCCTTTTTGGCCGGATTCCCGTCGGAAACGCCCAAGGAATCCTAACTATTAGCCCGGTTTTTGGCCTCGGTCGACGTTCAAAAAGACCCCCAAATGACCCCTACCGCTGGCGCTACCTCGCGACGGCGACACCCCTGATTTTCGGCCGGAGTTCACCCTCTTCCACCACCTTTCCCCATCGCTTCTTCTCCCTGCCTTGATCGAGCGTGTGAGAGAGAGAGATTATGGATATGTTTATTTGTATTTAATTGAGTTGTTTAATTCAGTACCTATGTTTTAATAACTTTTAAATTAGCCCACAATTTCCAAAAAGTTTATATTCGGCCTTTAAACTTTTAAATTTCAGTTTTAATACTTTTCAATTAAGTCCCTAAAAGTTTTAAAATTTTAATTAGACTTAGTATCTTAAATTAAATTAATTTTGTTCTTGCTAGACGAGATCGCGGGCAAAGTGTGAAGCACGGTAACATTACAATTGTTCAATTTCCAAGAAAACTTTCAAGACTTTGAGGTGGGGTTTACATTTAAGCAATTGTCGTTTTTGTCCATGTTAATGCTTGATATGTGATTTTGATTGTGATATAATGTTTATACCTATGAAAAGGTTGCCAGGGACCGTAAATAGGTCCGGGATCGAAATTGGGTCCTTGGGAATGCCCACAGTGCAAAAATTTGCTAAGCGCTTATATCATATTGTCAGGGACCGTAAATAGGTCCGGGATCGAAATTGGGTCCTTGGGAATGCCCACAGTACATATTCTATAGTATGTTGTATGGATATTATGTTCACCACTTGATTTCATATTTAGACTTGACTTGGATTGATTGATGTATCTCCACTGAGTATAATTCGTTATGCTCACCCCACTATTTTTCCATCCATTCAGGTTAAGGAGCTTGGCAGGGCAAGGCAACGAGCGGGGCAATTTTGATTTAATAATAGAACTTTTAAAATATAAGTTTGAAGCAAGTATTTTAAATAGTTGATTTCCATTTTGACACTTAAGTATTAAATTTTGGTATCTTTGCAAATGTTGGTTTTTGCTAATCATATTTGGTATTGACTCTTGAATGTGAGAAAAATTATTTTAGAAATGATGTTTCCGCGTTTTATGTTAAGTTGCTATAGGTTTTTTAAAGTTTATGCATGCCTTCGCATTGCGACGACTTTTGAAAATATTTATTTATTACTTTGATTTAAGTAGCGCCTTGAGTTATTAGTAAATTTGGGGCGTTACAGTTCGGCTAGTGTGGAAGCCAGAAAAATAAAAGGAAACTAGGCTTTTTTCTTATGTGATGATCTAGTACCACGAGCCTAGCCCATAGACGACCTTATACTTGGCCCACATAAGAAATGAGAGCCCAATACTAGTCCAATATGTCTTAAGAAAATTTATTTACAATCTTATGGTAGTTCAACATGCAACCCAGGTCCGGCCACCATACTTGTTTTTCAAAAGTTGGATGGAATTTAATGGTTTCCAAAGATCGGACCCGACGATGAAAATTTATTATTGTATAGTTAATAAATATTTATAAGACCAGATTTGCTCATTTGTTATTTTTATAAGGACCTAGAATAAAATATATTCTTCCTCAAAGGTTACAAAAGAAATGAAACAAAATCGTTTAAATTGGTAGGATAAATATAATTTTATACACACACATGCATGAACATATAATGGAATGAAATGTTTATTAATGGAAATATAACCTAAACTGATGAGAACCACGTAGCAACGATCACTACGCAACCCCACAACAAGATTGAAAATCCAAGAAAGCGCAAAGATAATCCCTGTTTAAAGATTCAACCAAGAATATTGAATCAAGCAGCCCAACAAGAACGACGCTTGATAGACTTCTTGATTACAAAACCCGTGATTTCACTCGATGTTGAACATCACAAGAAGATCTTGATAAGTTTGCGGTGTACTAAGAAGAACAAGATTGAAAGTAAATATCCTCACTTTAATTGATAATTTTCAAAAGGTTCTACAATAATGATAAAATAAACTATTTATACTAATGCTAGAAATCCTATAAAATTCGTGCATTATCTCCCAAACATAGTAAAACATCAATAAAAATAGAATTTTAAGGAAACTAGAATTCTCGCCAAAAATAGAAAACTAGTCTTCAGATTTGTTCTAAGCGGCCGCTTAGTTGTTTTCAAAGTGGTTGCTTGGAAGGACATTTTGTCTACCTTGAATTCTCGGTAAGGGTCTGAGCGACCGCTTGACCGTTTCTTCTAAGCGGTCACTTAGAAGTCCGGTTGGCCTCCTTCTTTGGTCGCTTATATCTTGTCGATCCAATTGGTTTCCAACCTCAACCCCAACATGAAACTTGTCTCTTTTCACGTGTAGATCATAGCGTCGTCCATCGTTATTTGCACAAGTAGTCTCATTACTTGATTTACCCATTTTACCTTTGATCGCGTCATCGGACCTCCTTCGATAAACAACGGGTCTCGGTCTGGGCTCGATTTCATTGGACTTAATACCTGGATCACATCATCCCCTCCCTCTTCAGAAGGATTTGACCTGAATCTGCACCTACATCGTAAAAAGAGAGATCAGACACATTAAAAGTTGCTGAAACATTATACTCACCTGGAAGATCCAATTTATATGCGTTGTCGTTGACTTTTTCTAAAACCTGAAATGGACCATCCCCTCGTAGCTGCAACTTTGATTTCCTCTGCTCTGGAAAACGCTCATTTTTGAAATGCAACTAGACCCAATCTCCAGGTTCAAATATCACGCTTTTTCGACCCTTGTTTGCCTGTGAAGCATAGTGTTTGTTTTTCTGTTCAATTTGCGATCTTACATTTTCATGAAGTAACTTCACCAACTCGGCCTTTCTTGTACCATCTATGCCACCTAATTCATTCACAGGTAAATGTATTAAATCTAAAGGTGTTAGTGGATTAAAACCATAAACAATTTCAAATGGTGAAAATGAGGTAGTAGAATGTGTGACCCTATTATATGCAAACTCTATGAAAGGTAAACACTCCT
Source organism: Osmanthus fragrans (assembly GCA_019395295.1). NCBI lineage: Eukaryota > Viridiplantae > Streptophyta > Magnoliopsida > Lamiales > Oleaceae > Osmanthus > Osmanthus fragrans. The sequence goes on from CM033350.1 coordinate 27,607,813, forward strand.
CCCAACTCTTCAAATTCTTATGAACCACAGTGCGCAAAAGTTGTGTCATGGTCCTATTCACTACCTCAGTTTGACCATCGGTTTGCGGCTAACAAGTTGTGGAATATATAAGCTTAGTGCCTAATTTACCCCCGCAAAACCCGCCAAAAATGATTGAGGAACTTAACATCCCGATCTGACACTATAGTTCTAGGTACCCTATGTAAACGCACAATTTCCTTAAAGAATAATTTCGCTATGTTAGTGGCATCATCGGTTTTATGAAATGCAATGAAGTGTGTCATCTTACTAAACCTATCTACCACCAAAAAAATGAAATCTCGACCCTTCTTAGTCCTAGGTAATCCCAACACAAAATCCATCGAAATATCAACCCAAGGTTCATTAGGTGTAGGTAATGGTGTGTATAAACCTTGAGGTAAAACTTTAGATTTAGCCTGCTTACAAGTTATCCAACGACTACATATCCTTTCAACATCAATTTTCATCCTAGGCCAATAAAAATGCTCCCCTAACATATCCAAAGTCTTTTTAACTTCAAAATGTCCCATCAATCCACCACTATGTGCTTCCCTAACTAACACTTCACACATCGAACAATTAGGAACACACAACCTATTTTCCCGAAATAAATATCTATCCTGCTTAAAGAATTTATCTATAGCCCCTTTACTACATGATGAATAAATATCTAAAAAATCTAAATCGCTAGCATACATGTCCTTCATATGTTCAAAACCAAGCAATTTAGAACCAAGAGAAGTTAAAAGTGTATACCTTCGAGACAATGCATCCGCCACCACATTTTCCTTACCTTGCTTGTACTGGATGACATAAGGAATGTCTCCACAAACTCCATCCATCTTGCATGCCTTTTATTCAACTTACCTTGACTCCGCAAGTGCTTCAATGATTCATGGTCCATGTGTATCACAAACTCCTAAGGCCACAAGTAGTGATGCCATGTCTCCAAAGCTCGAACAAGTGAATATAGTTCCTTGTCATATGTGGGGTAATTGAGCGCTGCTCCACTTAGCTTTTCGCTGAAGTAAGCTATAGGCCGCTTATCCTGCATTAAGACTGCACCAATACCTATACCTGATGCATCACACTCAATCTCGAAAGCTTTATCAAAGTTAGGGAGTGCCAAAACTAGTACATTACACAACATATCCTTAATTGTATTGAATGCATGCTCTTGTTCATCACCCCAATGAAAACCCACACTCTTTTTAACAATCTCGGTGAGTGGTGTGGTGATTGTGATAAAATCTTTCACAAAATGCCTATAGAAGCTAGCAAACCATGAAAACTCCTAACTTCAGTTATGCTCTTAGGTGTTGGTCATTCTTTAATAGCCTTTATTTTCTCCTCGTCCACTTCTACCCCATTAGCACCCACCACAAATCCTAGGAAAACAACCTTTTCCATGCAAAATGTACACTTTTTAAAATTACCATAAAGTTGTTCCCTCTTCAGGACCACAAGTACACTCCTAAGATGTTCTACATGCTCATTTAGGTCCTTGCTATAAATCAAGATGTCATCAAAATACACAACAACAAATTTACCTATAAAAGGGCGTAAAACATGATTCATCAATCTCATGAAAGTGCTCGGTGCATTAGTGAGTCCAAATGGCATTACTAACCACTCATATAAACCATATTTAGTTTTAAATGCAGTTTTCCACTCATTACATTCCCTCATTCGAATTTGGTGGTATCCACTTTTAAGATCGATTTTACTAAACATGCAAGCACCATATAATTCATCCAACATATCATCTAACCTAGGAATAGGATGGTGATACTTTACCGTTATGTTGTTGATGGCTCTGCAATCGACACACATTCTCCAAGTTCTATCTTTCTTTGGCACAAGTAGCACTGGGACAACACATGGGCTCATACTTTCCTACACATATCCTTTACTCATCAACTCCTCCGCTTACTTTTGAAGCTCCTTTGTCTCCTCGGGGTTACTTCGATAAACTGGTCGGTTTGGAATAACAGCTCCAAGAACAAAGTCAATCTGGTGCTCAATGCCTTGAATGGGCGGTAACCCACTAGGCATGTCCTCCGAGAAGACATCTTCAAATTTTTGCAATAGAGATGTCGCTAAACTGGGGAGGGGTGGGTTAGACTCCTCAAGAATGAGGAAAGACTCCTCATAGACTATCAAAATCACTTGCCTTTTATCCTCTACCGCTCTTCTCAACTCACTTCTCTTTGCAAAGAAATTCTCTTTTAGCTTTTCTCTCCTCTCAGACACCTCCCTTTCTTTCCTCTTATATAACTCCACTCGTTTTTTCTCTCTACTAGCCACCTCGCTATCTTCTCTCACCTTTTCCAGTTCTTTCACTATCTCTTCTTCCGTATTTTTCAATTTGATTTAGTCTTCATACACTTGTGCCGGTGTTAATGGCGCAAGGGTAATGGACGTCCCATCTTTACTGAAGCTATACTGATTCTTGTACCCATCATGACTAACCTTCCTATTATATTTCCATGGCCAACCCAGTAAAATATGCCCCGCATGCATAGGTACCATATCACACATAATTTCATCTCGATAACTACCAATTGAAAAATTAATCAACACCCTTTTATTCACCTTAATATCCCCACAATCCTTTAACCATTGTAACCTATAGGGTCTAGGATGTCTTAATAGTGTTAATCCCAATTTTTCCACAAGTGTTGTGCTAGGTACGTTCGTACAACTTCCCCCATCAATTATTACCCTAAATACCTTATTGTTGACGGGACATCGTGTGGGGAATATGTTTTCTCGTTGTTGCTCGAAGTCATCTGTTTTGATTTGAGTGTTGAGAGATCGTCTTGTAATCAGTAATTCTCCTCCAACGCCATACTCCACCTGGTCTCCATGATCACTAACAGCCTCCAATTCAGGCATGCCTTCAAATTCATCCTCGCCGTCAGTCTCCTCCTCTCCATTGTGCAAGCATTGTCATTTTGTTTGGACACTGAGAAGAGATGTGTCCTTTACCCAAGCACTTGAAGCACTGAATGTCCCGATTTCTGGCTGGCTGTGACTCTGATTTTGGTACGGGCCTGCTAGCACTCTCATCATTCCCCTTTGAAACAGCACCATCTCCTCTATTTTCCCACTTCGGTTTCCAATTCAGATGAGAACCCGAAGTACCCAACGGTTGCCTAGTTGTCCCTTTCCTTTTCAACTATTTTTCAACCTTCATGGCTACATGCAACATATCCTCAATCTCCACATAGTGCTACAATTCTACAATGTTAGCAATTTCCCTGTTCATCCCATTCAAGAAATGAGCCATGGTGGCTTCCCGATCCTCCTCCACATTCGCCCTGATCATCAAAATTTACATCTCCTTATGATAGTCCTCAACACTTTTCGACCTTTGATACAATCCTTGCAATCTTTGATGCAACTCCCTATAATAGTGGCTAGGCACGAATCTCTTCCACATAATAGTTTTCAACTCATCCCAAGTACTAACCGTTTTCTCCCGATTCCTCCGCCTAGATGTAACCACTGGGTCCCACCTTGTTATGGCATAATCAACAAATTCAAGAATTGCTATGTTCACCTTCTTTTCCTCCAAATAATTATGGCACACAAATATCAACTCTACCTTTTTCTCCCACTCTAAATAAGCCTCCGGATCACTCCTTCCCTTAAATGGTGGAATTGACAACCTAATATTACCCATGTTCCCATCGACATCATCTCCAAAGTTATTCATACCCCTTCGTTCAAACCTACTACATTTATTCCTCACCCTACCCATTTCACCTACCAGTGATGTATCCTCATCCAAATCACTACCATATTCATAGTCATCATGCCACTTCCTCCTAGACTCTCTCCTACCCAGTCTCCTTGCATTTGAGTGTCCCCTATGACTATTCGATCCCGGCGCCTCTAACCTACCAAGCCTTTCAGTCACATCCACCCTCTCAAACCGCCTTATTGTATCGTCTCCCATGTTGTTCTGATTCGGCTGCCTGATTGAATTTGAACCTTTTTTATCTGACATCCTAATTCTATAGAATTGTAACCTCACAAATATTCACTCGTGTATCACTCAAATTTTGGCTTTTACCCTCTATTAATCTCACAACTCTTACCTTTTACCACTCAATGCTTTCGCTCAAGTATCTTCAAAGAACAAGGTGAACTAACAGATGTAATCCCGTGTATCCAATCGAGTGTAATCACGAATTAGATAGAAGAAAGAAAAAAAGGATGAAGAAATACTCAACAAGGACCAAGTACATGAATTTGGAACGAAGAATTCAAGAAGTAACAAGTGTAGGACTCAAATTGAATAATTTTTTTTTAACTCTTGGGAATATAAGTAGAAAACCAGCAAAACAAACGAAACTTAATTCGGACCTTTAAATAATCCAAAAAACAACTTTGAAATTTTTTTCTTGACTTTTTTGGATCAAAGACTCAAGAATTTTACTAGACACAGGAACACGGAGAACAATGAAAGAAAGAAGAAAAAACATGAGACTCAAAAGCAATAAAAGATATAGCCTTAATTATTTTGGAGCCTCGCTATGATACCAACTGATGAGAACCACGTATCAACGATCACTACGCAACCCCGCAATAAGATTGAAAACCCAAGAAAGCCCAAAGATAATCCCGGTTTAAAGATTCAACCAAGAATGTTGAATCAAGCAACCCAACAAGAACGACACTTGATAGACCTCTTGATTACAAAACCCGTGATCTTCACTCGATGTTGAACGTCACAAGAAGATCTTGATAAGTTTGCGGTGCTCTAAGAATAACAAAATTGAAAGCAAATAGCCTCACTCTACAATAATGATAAAATAAACTATTTATACTAATGCTAGAAATCCTATAAAATTCGTGCATAATCTCTCAAACATAGTAAAATATCAATAAAAATAGAATTTTAAGGAAACTAGAATTCTCGTCAAAAATAGAAAACTCGTCTTCAGATTTGTTCTAAGCGGCCGCTTAGTTGTTTTCCAAGCGGTCGCTTGGAAGGACATTTTGTCTGCCTTGAATTCTCAGGAAGGGTCTGAGCGACCGCTTGACCGTTTCTTCTAAGCGATCGCTTAGAAGTCTGACTGGCCTCCTTCTTTGGTCGCTTTTATCATGTTGATCCAATTGGTTTCCGATCTCGACCCCAACATGAAACTTGTCTCTTTTGTGTATAGATCATGACATCGTCCATCGTTACTTGCACAAGTAGTCACATTGCTTGATTTACCCAATTTACCCATCGTCCAGGAGCTGACGCCATGGCGTCCAACTTCCTGTGTGTTCTGTGCATCTTCATGCATCTTCAAGAGCGCCTTGACGTCCAGGTTCAGTGCCTTAGCATCGAACTTGCTGTTTCCATTTCTTTTGCCTCTTTTCCAGCACATTCTCTTCTTTCATCATCATCAATACTTTCTTCAATTTAAGCTCCGAATTATGCTATTTTCTCCCAAGTTGTATAAGCTACAAGACAACATGAACACACACATCAAAACTTTCAAATGCGCTCACAAACAAACCAAAAACTATGATTTAAAAATGGTTGTTCGATGAGTGATTTGCACTTATCAAACATCCCCAAACTTAGTTCTTTGCTTGTCCTCGAGCAAACATAAACGCACACCAAGCATGGTTAATCTAAATGCACAAACAAAATATGATATCATGACTTAGCTGGATAACGTGTTTTACTGCTCAGCATTGATTATATGGTGCCAAGTTATGAACTACTTCAAGGCTATAATGTGAGAGTGAAATTCTTAATTTTCTAATGCAAACAGATGTGTAGATGTGTGAAGAATTAAATACAGCATTGAGCTATCATATGTTGATTCAGTTCTAGCCTTAAAAGTCAATTATTCATTTACGTCGCTCGTGGGATTCACACACTCCCAAACTTGTTTTTCTTTCACTTCCGGAGGTGTATTTTTAAGTTGACTTCCTACTTCTTACACCACTCAAGTTTGATCAGGCTTCACTAATTGCAGTTCAACGTGTTAACAAATATGAATTCTCCTTATTTTTTACTACTTCAACCTCCGAGATCCAACCAAGTTATCAGCCTTTAATCAAAAGTCTAACTTTCTAAGATAAGTGTTTGGGGCTTAATCACGTTATGTGGTGCGTCTTTTATTTCATGCACCTATTTTTTCAAAAATTCTATTTTTTTTAAAATTAGAATCTTATGAGTAGACGTCCATTCCTTAGGCTTTCTAAATGACCCATGTAGCGAGCTTTAGGTCGGTGGCTCCCAAATCAGATGACTTTAGGGCACCAGGTTTTAAACCCTTGCAGACTTATTTACTCGAGTCATAAAAGCTATGAAGAGATGCTATACAATTGTCCTCATTGGGATCTTTTGTAGTGATTAGTGTAATGCCCCTTATTAAACACTTATTCTAGGAAATTGACCTCTAACTTAAGGCTTTCAACCAAATTTCATCCCCTTGGTTTCAAACAGTTCGCATAATATTTTTCACACACGGAATCCATATCTTTCTCCATGTCTACCTACAACAGTTCAACCGGCCAAGTATCCTAAATTTGAGTTGAGGATATAGTGCTATTCAATGATTGTTTGGATTTGACTTCTAGGTGCAGTAATTCAACCTATCTCATTTATGCATCAACATATTCCAGTCCAATGATATACGTAACTCGTGTGCAAGTAAGATGGCATGCTTTGCAAAGGTAAGTAAAAATTCACTCAAACACATAACCTATTCATAGCGCATAACCGATTCATGTTCTCAAATATATGCATCATTGCCAACAATATTATCTAGCTCACACAAGCATGCAAAAACGAGTTTTTTTTTCAACACACAAGCATCAAACAATAAGATATAAACTGCAAGCAATTAAACCAATATGACACAATTGAAATACCATCCTCCCAACTTGAATAATACATTGTCCCCAATGTGAAAGGAAGGAGAGATGAATACCTTGGGAAAGATATTAACTATCTTCGTCGTCTCCCGGTAGGGTTGGATTGTGGATTGGGAAAGGGAGTGATGGTGGTGGGGGGAATGTGAGCTCTGGGTGGGCGGATGTCATGACCGCTAAGCATGCATTCTGGTAACAGAACTGGTCATGGAGGATAGACTGCAGCTGAACCATCTGTGATTGCATTCCGTCCTGCCGATGGCTCGTATAGTTTTACCAACGGGTCATGTTTAAATCCATCATGTCTAGACGCCTTAGTATGGCTCCGGTAGCATCATCACTTTGCAGAGGTGCGGGAGTGGATGGCTCTGGTAGGGAGGTATGAGAGGAGCTTGGCATGTCCCTATGCGTTGTGTGTCTATCCCGGAGATCCCGAGTGAGGGGTGGTCTGGGATGTAGGACCTTATCTGATTCTCGAGTGGAAACACTCCCTTGTGTACAAAGATCATGGATTAATGAGGGGTGTCCCAAATTTCCCGTGTTAGATCCCGCTAGGATGCGCAAAATACTGTCCTATATGATCCTTATCAATTGATAACCTCCACTGAATGGCATAATCGAGAGGGCCCCCTCCTTTGTGACTTCACTTAGATTGCTGCTGGGCATTAGATTGGCACTGATAAAGAGGTGACACATCTTACAATTTCGGGTCAAACCAGAGGTCGAAAAGTTCATCACACTGGTAGCTGATCTTTTCCATTCGGTGCCTTGGGTAGCTAATGTGTTGATTAATATGTTGGGGTCAATGCCCTCTTCACGGATTCTGAAGTAATCATCATTAGGAATATCCCTTGTGTTGTAGAACTGATTGATGGATACACTGTCAAATTTTATCCAAAAACCTCGCACAAAGACCTGGATGATTCCGATACCTTAGATTTCTTTTTGGGCGGCATGTTTCAAGTCCAATTGAAGCACAAATCAACAGCAAGGGTCTCAAAATACAATTACCCAATTCAAACCTACATAACTGTCACTTGGAAACAATGAACTTTGCAATCATAACTACACTAGCAAGGGATCTCCAAATAACTCGTTGAGGCAATTTAGCAAACACTTTGTAGGCAGAAATCCAAATCAACACTACAAGCAAGTTATAATACCACAAGTACCCCAAATCAAGTAGAATAAAAGAAATTGGAGACTAACCCAAAGACAAAAAGGGATATCACTAGATGCCCAAAACCCGTCTATTAACGTAAGCTAGCGAAACTTACCAACGGTTATGTGGATTCCACAATCATATGACCTTGGGTACAATGCGCTCTTCGTGTGGGCATGTTCAATCGCGGTAGGGGAATGGCGTGGTGTGGAAAGACATGAAAGAATATGAAAGGGGTGAGAGAGGGAGGTGAATGGGAGAAAACAGGGAGGGAGATGAAGAAAAATAGGGGAGAATGGGGAAAATTTTATTTTGGGCCTCTTTAAGTAGACTCGACGCCAAGACCAAACGCCTTGGCGTTGGGTTCCCTATAATAACGCTCCAAAATTTATTAAATTTTTTTTTAAAAAAAACTTTACTCTGCGCCATAGCGCCCATAACTGGCACCATGACGCCAGGGTTCCTGTAATGAAAAAGTGTTTTTTTTTTTCGAAATAACATTATTACATGTACCCCTATTGAATTCTCCCCAGAAATGCTTGAGGTTTTATGCTTCCGACGTGGGAATGAACCTAAGAAAACAAATGAAAAATAGAATTATTATGAAATCAATAAAAATGAGGAAACAACTATAAAAAAAATAAGAATGAAATGAATGAGATTTTAGGGATAGAACTTGGGTTGCCTCCCAAGAAGTGCTTCTTTAACGTCATTAGCTAGACAGAAGTGTGGGTTTAGGTTAGCTCACTAAGGGCCATTTCGTCCACATTTCGATCTCCCACTTCGTAGTAATGTTTGAGGCGTTGTCCATTTGCTTGGAATGTGGATCCATCTTTGCTCACTAGTTCCACCGCGCCATAAGGAAACACTTCACGAATTATGAATGGTCCCGACCATCGTGATTTAAGCTTGCCCGGAAAGAGTTTCAAACGAGAATTGAATAATAGGACTTGTTCTCCCGGCATGAATTCTCGCCTTAGGATTCTCTTATCGTGCCACATCTTTGTTCATTCTTTGTATATCTTGGCGTTCTCATAGGCATCATTCCGAAATTTTTCTAATTTATCAAGTTGCAACAAGCGTTGTGATCCAGCCAATTTCATGTTCAAGTTTAGCTTCTTCACAGCCCAATAAGCTTTATGCTCCAATTCAACCGGTAGATGACATGCCTTCCCGAATACCAGACGGTAAGGTGACATTCCAATTGGAGTTTTAAAGGCTGTTTCGTATGCCCAAAGAGCATCATCTAACTTGTGAGACCAGTCCTTGCGATTAGTGTTCACTGTCTTTTCCAACACTTGTTTGATTTCTCTGTTGGATATCTCTGCTTGCCCGTTTGATTGGGAGTGATAGCCGAGTGCTAATTTGTGCCTGACATTATATTTAGCCAAAAGGGAATTGAAAAGTTTATTACAGAAATGTGTACCTTCATCACTTACTATTGCTCTAGGCGTGCCAAACCGAGTGAAGATGTTTTTCTGCAAAAACTTCAAAACTACCTTTGCATCATTTGTAGGTGTAGCAATGGCTTCAACCTATTTGGATACATAATCCACTACAAGAAGAATATATACCTGACCGAAAGATGGTGGAAAAGGACCCATGAAGTCTACACCCCACACATCAAACAATTCCACCTCAAGTATATAGATCTATAGGAGTTCGTGATGCCGTGAGATATTCTCCATGCGTTGACAACGATCACAAGTCTTCACAAAAGCATAACAGTCTTTGAAGATATTTGGCCAATAAAATCCAAATTGTAGTACCTTGCGAGCAGTACGTGTGGGACCGAAATGACCTCCATAAGGTGATGAATGACAATGCCTCATGATTAATTGTATTTCTTCCATGGAGACACACCTCCTGATTGTTCTATCAGCACATCTCTTGAAAAGTAATGGATTATCCCACATATATGACTTGACATCATGTAAGAATTTCTTCTTTTAATGGGGGTCGAGTCTGGTGGCAATTGCCCACACACTAAATAATTAACGAAATCGGCATACCATGGTGTCCTTGATGAAACTGCCAAAAAAAGCTCGTCCGGAAAAGTTTCTAGAATCTGACTATTATCTACCACCTTCTCATTCTCTAACCGTGAGAGATGATCTGCAACGACATTTTCACTGCCCTTCTTGTCCCGAATTTCTACATCAAACTCTTGTAATAGCAAGACCCACCTGTTTAAATATGGCTTGGCATCCATTTTTTGAAATAGGTATCGGATTGTAGCATAATCCGTGAAAATGATCACCTTGGTGCTAATGAGATAGGGTCTAAACTAGTCACATACGAAGACCACTATTGGCATTTCCTTCTCTGTTGTTGTGTAATTCAGTTGAGCCTCATTCATAGTTTTACTAGCTTAGTGAATTGCTCTGAAGATCTTTTCACGCCTCTGTCCTAGAACTGCCCCAATTGCATAGTCATTGGCATCACACATGACTTCAAATGGCTTACTCCAATCCGATGTTACCATTACTGGAGCTGTCACTAACTTCTCATTTATTGCTTCGAATGCTTTCAAACAGTCTTCATCAAACACAAATGTAGTATCCTTCTCCAAAAGGTTGCATAGAGGTCTGGCTACCTTTGAGAAGTCTTTGATAAATCTCCTGTAGAATCCCGCATATCCCAGGAAATTCCTAATGCCTTTGACATTAATAGGTGGTGGAAGCTTTGCTATTGTATCAATTTTTGCCCTATCCACTTCAAGTCCGCTGGCTAAAACATGATGACCCAGTACAATCCCTTCTTGCACCATGAAATGACATTTATCCCAGTTAAGAACTAAGTTCTTTTCTTTACAACGTTGCAACACTAGAGAAAGATTGTGAAGACATTTATCAAAAGAGGTATCAAAAATAGAAAAGTCATCCATAAATACCTCCATGATGTCATCTACCATGTCTGCAAAGATCGTCAACGTGCACCTTTGAAAGGTGGCTAGTGTATTGCACATTCCGAATGGCATCCATTTGTAGGCAAAAGTGTCATAAGGACATGTGAAGGTTGTTTTTTCGGATCTTCTGGTGCTATTACAATCTAATTGTAGCCCGAGTTGCCATCCAGAAAGTAGTAGTAGGAGTAGCCTGCTAATCTGTCCAGCATTTGGTCAATGAGCGAAATTGGAAATTGGTCTTTTCTAGTTGCTTTGTTCAGCTTCCTATAATCAATGCACACCCTCCAGCCAGTTACGGTTCTTGTTAGGATTAGCTCGTTGTTGTCATTCTTGATTACTGTCATCCCACCTTTCTTTGGTACCACCTTAACTGGACTGACCCATTCACTGTCTGAAATAACAAATATAATCCCTGCCTTCAATAATTTCAATATCTCTGCTCGGACTACTTCTTTCATTGTTGGATTTAATCTTCTCTGATGTTCAATAGATGGCTTGTAGAAATCTTCCATGAGAATTTTATGCATGCATATTGTATGGCTTATACCCTTAATATCAGCTATAGACCAACCCAGAGCCGCCTTGTGTTGCTTCAGCACCTTCAATAGTCTATCATCTTCATCCTTGGTAAGTGAGGAAGAGATGATAATAGGAAATGTAGAATTTCTTCCAAAAATGCATATCGAAGGTGATCTAGAAGTTGTTTCAATTCAGCTTTGCTACTTTCATCACTTCTATTGTCATTTTCTTCTGTTGGTTGCTAAATCTCTTCACTTTGTGATGGATTGTCTTCATTTGGCAACTATTCAAGAGCCAGTATGGAGTCAACCAAGTCTTTGCTTCCTATATAATCTCTTGTATTAACAACGCCATCCCATGTTGTGCTCATCATCGTACAATGTTCCAAGGGGTCCTTTATTAGCATATCTTCCACCTTTACTATAGAGTTGATGAAGTCAATTTTGAGGCAAGTGTCGATCTCATCTAGAAATTTCATTGTTTGGTAGATATTGAACATCACATTTTCATCGTTCCTCCTTAGTGTTAACTGCCCTCCTTGTACATCAATTAAGGCCTTTCCTGTTGCTAAAAATGGCCTACCCAGAATTAGTGGAATTTTCTAATAGTATGCACGGACGCCCAAAAGGTCCAGTGCGATGAGTTCATATTCTCCGGTGATGCAAGTCATTGGTGGGACTCGATGTCAAGGACAAGGACCCTAGAGCAACAAGCGGCATTGGATTGGGAGCCGTTTAAAGAGAAAGTAATGGATAAGTACTTCCCACAATCTTAGAGGGATCACAAAGAAGGTGAATTCCTCCAACTCAAGCAAAGGACTATGTCCCTGACTGAGTATGAAAGGAAGTTTGATTAACTTTCAAGGTATGCTCCACATTTGGTGGATACGGAGGACAAGAAATTCAAGAGGTTTGAACAAGGGTTGAACCCAGATATAAGCATGATACTTATGTCCCATCATTTCGCCTCCTACCGTGAAATGTTGGAAACAGCTCATGCCATCTGGTATCAGAAGACTAACGCCGAGTAGCATAGTCAACTGGTCAAGCAACCGAACAGTAGTTATATGGGTAAAAGGAAGTGGAATGGCCAAGACAAGGGAAAGGGCAAGTGGCAACATAAGAAAGCTAATGGTAGACCAAATGCCAACAGGAGCATTGTGCCGGTTATAGAGCCAAGACAAGGGAAAGGGAAAGTCGCATTGCGGCATGTGTTTACAAGGGAAGAATGCATGTTTTCGATGTGGTAAGCCCGGGCATATTTCGAGGGATTGGACCACATTTATCCCGAAGAAGGATGATAACAATGTCCAGACCAGAAGGAGAAAGCACGAATTTTTGCATTGACTCAGAAAGATGCAGAAGAAAACACGAACGTCATAGCAGGTATACTATTGATAGCCAATACGCCTGCTTATGTATTATTTGATTCAGGAGCTGCACACTCCTTTATATCAACAACTTTTATGGCTAAATCTAGTATTACCTGTGATAAGTCAGAAGGAACATTAGAAGTTAGCATTCCTACAGGTGACCCTTTGAGTAATGATAGAATAGCCAAATCAGTAAGTATCGAAGTTGAGGGAAAACCATTGGAAGCTAACCTAATCATGATAGAGATGAATGATTTTGATGTAATACTAGGCATGGATTGGTTGGGTTGTAATTACGCCACCATCTGATGTAAGGAAAAAGAGGTAGCAATTCAGAAACCATTAGAGGAACCATTTTCTTTCTTTGGAATGACAATGAAACCTCTTATTTGACTAGTATCGGCTTTACAAGCTAGGAAGATGTTGAGTAAAGGAACATGTCAAGGATACCTAGTAAATGTCTCAGGAGAGAAATAAGAGACGATGAAAGTTGAAGACGTACCAATAGTACGGGAGTTTCTAGATGTGTTTCCAGAAGAACTATCGAGCATCCCGCCAGATAGACAAGTGGAATTCACAATAGACCTAATTTCCGGAGCGACACCAGTATCTAAGGCCCCATACCGAATGGCCCCGAAGGAACTGCAAGAGTTAGAGAAGCAGTTGCAAGAACTCTTAGATATGGGCTTTATACGGCCAATTGTATCTCCATGGGGTGCGCCAATGTTGTTTGTAAAGAAAAAATATGGAAGTATGAGGATGCGCATCGATTATAGGGAGTTAAATCGATTAACCATCAAGAATAAGTACCCATTCCCGAGAATCGAGGATCTGTTAGATCAGTTGAAAAGAGCTAAGGTGTTTTCCAAGATTGACTTACGATCAGGATACCACCAATTGAAAGTAGAGTCAAAGGATATACCCAAGATAGCTTTCAGAACTCGTTATGGACACTACGATTTTACATTGATGCCGTTTGGTTTAACCAATGCACCTGCAGTGTTCATGGATCTGATGAATCGTGTATTTCATCAGTACTTGGATAAGTTTGTCATAATCTTTATTGATGACATTCTGATATATTCCAAGAGTAAGGAGCAACATGAAGAGCACCTAAGAATAACCCTAGAGGTATTACGCAAAGAGAACTTATACGCCAAATTCAAGAAGTGCGAGTTTTGGCTTGAACGAGTTGGATTTCTTGGACATGTAGTCACGGCCCAAGGAATTGAAGCAGATCTAGCAAAGGTAGAAGCAGTAACCAACTGGAAACACCAACTAATGCTGGTGAAATCCGAAGTTTTCTAGGTTTAGCTGGGTATTATCAAAGGTTTATAGAGGAATTTTCTAAGATGGCTGGACCAATGACGTAATTGACAAGGAAAGGAGTAAAATTTCAATGGACGGATAAATACAAACAAAGTTTTCAAGAACTTAAACAAAAGTTGATATCAGCACCTGTGTTAACAATAACTGAAGGAATGGAAGGGTTGTTATATACAGTGACTCATCCAAGCAAGGATTGAGATGTATGCTGATGCAGAATGGAAAAGTGATAGCCTATGTTTCATCTTTCTTCTCTCTTTTGAAAGCTATTCTTGTGTAAAAAGTGTAGAAGAATCATGAAATGCATCCCTCTTATATAGGACAATGTTGGTAGGTGTCACTAAATGCACTCTTAAAGGTTGGGTCTTTTCATTTTCTTGGAGTTATGTGTGTGTGAGTAATTTAGGAGGTTAAATGTATCAATTGGTGGGGTTTTACTCTACAAAATGTGGGTTGTCACTCCTTGGACATTTAAGAAAATAATTGAAGAAATTAAATGTCTAAACTCTAGGGAAAAAAATGTGATTTTTCATTTTCTGGCAACTTCGGTTGACCAGATCGTATCTTCGATCGACCGAACCTCTGCAAGATCCTTAAATCAGTAGCTGTAGAAGCTTTCAACTAATCTACGGTCAATCGAAAGTTGGTTTCATCAACCGAAATAAGGCGGAATACGGTATGCTGATATACGGTATACTGATATACGGTAAGAGGGTTTCGGTCGACCGGACTTTGCAAAGATCCGGTATGTGCCATGATTCCGCAAGACCATATGCGGTATATGTGAAATAAGGCAATTTTTAAGTCATAAAAGTGTTGACCTTGACCCTAGAAAGACATTAAACTCCGTCCAACTTCATCGAATAACTTTAAAAATAAGCTTGAGTTGCACTTTGAATCGTCATGACTTTGTAAATTTATTTAAGACATCTTGGACTAGTATTGGACTTCATTTCCTTATGTGGGCTGGGCCTGAGCTCTTCATAGAAATTATGAGTCTACTTTCATTAAAAAAAAATTTCTGGCTTCTACATCCCCCACACCTCAAATAAAATTTCGTCCTCGAAATTTACCTTATGATTGGGCAGGAGTGTTGGATATTTGTCTTTAACTTCCTCTTCTATTTCCCAAGTAGCTTCTTCCATTCCATGGTTATTCTATTTTACCTTGACCAGATGAACTTTTTTGTTCCGTAATCTTTGTACCTTTCGATCCAGTATCTGAATCGGTAACTTCTCATAAGACAAGTCTTTTTGCACTTCCAAGGATTGATAGTTTACCACGTGCTTAGGATCATGTATGTACTTCTTGATCATCAATATGTGGAACACGTTGTGCACTACCGATAGTTTCGATGGCAATGCCAATCGATAAGCCACATTTCCAACCTTGTCAAGTACTTCGAAAGGTCCGATATAGCGCGGTCGTAGTTTGCCTTTCTTACCAAATCTAAGCACTCATTTGATTGGTGCCACCTTTAGAAAAAAAATTATCTCCAATTTGAAATTCCAAGTCCTTTCTTCTTGTATCGGCATAGCTTTTCTGTCTATCCTGGGCTGCCTTTATCCTAGCACGGATCTTGTCAACTGCCTCGACTGTCCTTTTAAAGATTTCTGGTCCCAAAACTCTCTTTTCTCCAACTTCATCCCAATGTATGGGTGATCTACATCTCCTACCGTAGAGAGTTTCATATGGTGTCATTCCAATGGTTGTTTGGAACTATTGTTATATACAAATTCTACCAACGGTAGATATGATTCCCAGCTTTCACCTAGATCCCAAACACAAGCCCTTAGTATATCTTCCAAAATTTGAATGGTCCTTTCCGATTGACCATCGGATTGAGGGTGATATGTCGTGCTGAACTTCAACTTCATTCTCATAGCTCCTTGTAAGCACTTCCAAAATTTTGATGTAAGTTTTGGATCTCTATCAGATACAATGGACATAGGAACACCATGCAATCTTACAATCTCTCTTATATACAACTGTGCCAACTTATCCAAACTGCATGTCATTTTCACTGGAAGAAAAAGAGCTGACTTTGTTAGCCGATCCACTATTACCCATATGACATTGTGTCCTATTGCTGACCTCGAAAAACCTACTACGAAGTCCATTGCTATGTTCTCTCACTTCCATTTGGGTATGTCTAGTGGATTTAACAATCCAACCGGTCTTTGATCTTCCTCCTTAACTTGTTAGCAAACTCTGCACTTTTCCACAAATAGTCATATGCTCCTTTTCATATTCCTTCACCAAAACGTATCTCAAAGATCTCGATACATTTTCGCACCATCGAGATGTGCAGTGTACGGGGTGGAATGAGCTTCTTCCAATATTTGATTTCTTAGAACTTCATTTTTAGGCATGCAAATCCTTCCTTTAAACATCAGTGCCTGATCTGAAACTATTCCCAAATCTCTTCTCTTATCAGTACCAACCTCGTTCTTGATCTTCTGTAAGAATGGGTCATTGCTTTGTGCTTCAATGATTCGATCTCTAAGAATAGGACGAACCACCAAGGTTGCTAAATGAGCTATGGCTTGCTCCGGTGTAGTAATCGCTTCGATTCACAGACTTTTCAAGTCTTTGATCAACTCCATCTGAGTAGTGGATAGTGATGCCAACTGTCTTACCGACTTCCTACTTAAGGCATCGGCAACCACATTGGCCTTACCCCGGATGATAATAAATAGTACAATCATAATCATTTACCAACTCCAACCACCGTCTCTATCTCATATTCAATTCCTTCTGTGTGAAGAAATATTTGAGACTCTTATGATCCGTGTAAATGTCGCACTTTCCTCCATATATGAAATGATGCCATATCTTTAATGCATATACTACTGCCTCAAGTTCCAGATCATGTGTCGGATAGTTCTGCTCATAATTCTTCAATTGCCTTGATGCATAGGCAATCAATTTTCCATGTTGCATCAGTGCACATCCCAAACCCTGTTTGGATGCATCACTGTATATAACAAACCCTTCCGAGCCTTAGGGTATGGTTAATACAGGCACTGTAATCAGTCGTTGTTTTAGCTCTTAGAAGCTTTGCTCACACTTATCTGTCCATTGGAATTTTACTCCTTCTCTTATCAATTGCGCATTGGTCCAGCTATTTTGGAGAATCCTTCGATAATACCCGGCCAATCCTATAAAACTTCGAACATCACCAGCATTAGTTGGAGACTTCCAGTTAGTTACCACTTCTACCTTAACTGGATCCATTTCAATCCCTTCGGTAGTAACTCTGTGACCGAGGAATCCAACTCGTTCAAACCAAAATTCACACTTTTTAAATTTGGCGTATAACTTCTCCTTGCGCAATATCTCCAACGCTATTCTAAGATGTTTCTCATGTTGATCATTACTCTTGGAGTATATCAAAATGTCATCAATGAAGATTATGACAAATTGATCCAAAAACTGGTGAAATACTCGATTCATTAGATCCATGAATACTGTCGGTGCATTAGTCAATCCGAATGGCATAACCGTGAACTCGTAATGTCCATATCGACTTCTGAAAGCCGTCTTGGGTATATCACATTCCTTAACCTTCAATTGGTAATATCCACATCGTAAATCGATCTTGGAGAATACATTTGCTCCCTTCAATTGGTTAAACAAATCCACAATTCTCGGGAGAGGATACCAATTCTTGATGGTCAAACGGTTCAATCCCCGATAATCAATACACATCCTCATACTCCCATCTTTCTTCTTTACGAACAATACCGGTGTACCCCATGGAGATACACTTGGTTGTATAAATCCACTATCTAACAGTTATTGTAACTGAATTTTCAACTCATGTAGTTTCTTTGGGGCCATCCTGTATGGGGCCTTAAATACTGGTGTCGCTCCAGGAACTAGCTCTATCGTGAATTCCACTTGTCTATCAGGTGGAGTACCAGATAGATCTTCTGGAAATACATCTATAAATTCTTGTACCAGTGGTACATCCTCAACCCTTAACGTTTCTTGTTTCTCTCCTGAGATGTTAACTAGAAACCTTCGACATGTTTCCTTCATCAGCATTTTCTTAGCTTATAAAGCCGATACTAGTCGGAGATGGGGTTTTGTCTTTCTTCCAAGAAAAGAAAATTGTTCTTCCCCTGGTTTCTGAAAAGACACTTCCCTTTCTCTACAATGAATAGTTGCATAATTACTTCCTAGCCAATCCATGTCTAATATCACATCAAAGTCATTCATTTCTATCAGGTACAAATCAGCTACTAGTGCATTGCCCTCAACATCAAGATTCACCAACTTAGCTAACTTATCAGTGTTTGTTCTACCTGAGGGGATGCTAATTTCTAGTATACTCTCCGACTTATCACAAGTAATACTAGCTTTAGTGATGAAGGAAGTTGATATAAAAGAATGAGTAGCTCCTGAATCAAACAATACGCAAGTAGGGGTACTAGATATCAGTAGAATACCTGCTATGACGTTTGAGTTCTCCTCTGCATCTTTCTGAGTTAACGTAAAAACCCTTGCTTCCCCTTTTGGTTCTGCTCCATGTCATCATCCTTCTTTTGGTTGAATACTGGACAATCCCTCGCCATATGTCCCGGTTTACCACACCGAAAACATACGTTTTTCCCATACAAGCATTCTCCATGATGGGACTTGCCACACTTAGAACATGGTGCTATTGTGGTTACTAAGGCCTTACTGGCATTAGATCCAACATTGGCTTTCTTATTCTGCCATATGCCCTTTCCTTTGACCTGGCCATTTCACTTCCTCTTCCCAAACTGCCCTTTATCTTGTCGACTGTCCAATTAACTCGACTTCTCTGCATTAGCCTTTTGATACTAAATAGCATGAGCTCGTTCTAACATCTCACGATATGATGTGAAGCGAGACATAAGGATCATACTCAAGTCTGGGTTCAGTCCTTGCTCGAACCTTCGAGTTTTCTTAGCCTCCGTGTCCACCAAATGTGGAGCATACCTTGAGAGCTGATCAAACTTTCGTTCATACTCCGTCAAGGTCATATTTCCCTGTTTGAGTTGAAGAAATTCACCTTCCTTGAAATCTCTTAGAGATTAGGGAAAATACTTATCCATCACTTCCTCCTTGAATTGTTCCCAAGTCAATACCAATTGCTGCTCCGGAGTCCTCGTTCGTGACATCGAATCCCACCAGTGACTTGCATCACCGCTAAACATAAACTCCGCGCACTGGACCTTTTGAGCATCTGTACAGTTTATGAGTCGAAAAATTCGATCTAGCTTGCGAAGCCATTCTTTCACTACCAATGGACTAGATGCTCCATCGAAGGTATGGGGCTTATGTCTTCGGATGTAACGCCCCGAGTTCTGCGGACCCGAAATGCTACGTCATCATCTTTTTACCCTAACTTAACTGAAAAGTTTGGCGGAATAACTAACTTTTAAAAACATCACATTTAAAATTTGTGAACTTAACGGCAATAAATCTCATTTGAATTAACTTAAGGAAAATTTGATTTAAACTTTAAACTCAAGTTTGAAAATAGCGGAAACGACAAGGTAAGTTTCATAATGTTCAAATGAGTGAAATTTCAAAAGTAAATTAAAAACAATTAACTACATTTATTCCACAACTGCCCATCAAACTCGGTCGTCTCCAAAATCTGCAATATTGTTAAAATAATAGAATGAGCATTTCGAAGAAATACTCAGTAGACTCATCGCCAGTAATTAATTTACAGAATAATTGGACACATAACTATGCAATCTGTACAGTGATATTCTCATGGGCTTATTTTCTTTGAAAAATCATAGGGTGTGGGCAGTCTGTCTCATGCAATTAAGCACGTAAGTTATGCATAACATCATCTTATCTCATAAGAGATTCTCTTTCTTCTCATGCAATTAAGCATATAAGTTATGACAAGCATAACAACATAATCTATCTCATAAGAGATTCTCATCTTATGCATTAAAGCATATAAATCACATGAAGTCACATATTACATGAAATTACAATTTAAACTAATTAATGGGGGCGAGTCTAACTCAATTTATCTCGAGTCGTAAAAAGTTGAGCGGGAAGAAATCTCAAGCTCTATCGTCCTTACGTTTTGTCTAACCAAAAATAGAAAATAAACTTTGAATTAGTGTTTCGAAATTTTTAAAGATTAAAAACGATAAAAATAAAGTTTAGGGACTTAATTGGAATTTATTAAAACTGAAAATAAAAATTTAAGGGCTGAAATTAAACTTTTCTAAAATAAGGACTTAATTGAAAATTTATTAAAACTGAAAATAAGAATTTAAGGACTGAAATGGACTTTTTCAGAATCTGTGGGCTAATTTATTTTAAAACATAAACTCTAGGACTGTTTTCTTTAAAAACCAAACTTTGGGACTGAAATAAATAACTTTAAAACTTGGGGGACTAAAATAAACTAACTTCTAAACTTGGGGCTAAAATCGAAAATTTTCACAAAATCAAATTTAATAAAAAATCTCACTCTCTCTCTCTCATTCTCGCGTTCGAACGCGAGAGCAGAGGGGAAGAGAGGCGACGGGGAAGGGGCGAAGCCCCTTCCTTCGATTCCGGCGCCGGCGTCGCGTGGAGACGCCGGTGGTGTGGAGGTGACTGGGGGATGATTTTTGGCGACGGATCGAAGGGTAATAGGGCTAACTGAGGCTTGGAGTTCGATTTTTCTTGAGTTTTTCGGTGGTGAACCGGCTAGGAAGTGGGTCAAGAATGAGGTAAGTTGTGGGTCTCCTTATTTTCTTGGTTTTGGTTTTGATTTGGGGTTCGATTTTTGGGTTGACCGGAAGGTGGACTGGGTGTTATGGTGGCGACGTTTTGGGGCTAAAGTGGTGGAGTTGGTGCGGTGGAATCTGTGGTGTTGGGCAGTGGTTTGGTGACTGGTTTTAGCCTTGCAGTTTGGTGGTGATTCAATAGGCTGAGTCGTGGGAAATGGATGGCTGTAGATCGGGTGTTGGTGTGGTGGAGTGATAAGTGCGTTCTACGCACTTATTTAGATCACAAAACATGGACAATTGATTGTAATTATGTTGAAATATGGCTTAATTCTATGTAAATTGTGTTTGCAGGACAACATTGATGGATATAATGAGAAGTATGTGAAAACGAGCGAAAAATGACCAAAATGGAAGAAAATGAAAGTTCGGGGATCAAAATGAACAACATGAAAATAATTCTTAGATGTGACGGATGATGGAATGAAGATTCAAGAGTACTAGGAGTCAATTGGTTGAAAGAAGACATCAAATGGATGAAATATCATCAAAGTATGATCATACATCAATTTCTAATCGAAAAGTTATGCACCGGTTTTTAGTCTCATATTTCAACCCATATTTGATATGGTAAACGATCGAATTAGAAGATTATATCTCAAGTAAAGTTGTAGATCTTTGAGTTGTCTTTCTAACGCACTTTGAATCACTTCAATCGGATATCGGTAGAGAAAGTTACGACTAGAATACTGAAAGCTGTCCAGCGGAGAAATAATTGAACCATGCGGTCGCATAGTGTTATTTCCATGCGGTCGCATGGAAGAAACCGAGAGCTCCGGGTACCAATTTCAGTTAACCATGCGGTTGCATTGATTATAACCATGCGGTCGCATGGTACAATCCCGGCGTGAAAATTCTGGTTTCCTTATTTAAGTTGAACTCTTATGGAAATCAATCTTGGACTTCTTTTTAACCCTAAACTCGACCAGAAAAAGGGGGCTACGCACTTTTAGAGATTAATTTTGACATTGGAGAGCAAGAACTTGGGGAATAACGCGAAGATTCATCAAGCACTTCAAGGAATTAATCGAATATTTATTCGGGTGATGGCGTTTCTTCACTTATTCTTTTGTTTTTCTTTCTTTAACATGCTAGGCTAGTTTTTTTGTACTAGGAGATCGATGAACCTTGTAACATGATATTTTAATCTTTAGTTTTATACTTTTGACATTAAAACACGTTTTTGGATGTTTGAACGATTTATACGTATTTATTCCATATGATTTTTGTGCGCACATTAATTGTATGAATGTGGTGGTCTATTTTATGCATTCGAAAGAAGGGAAATAGATTCGACGTAGTATAAATTGTCATAGAGTCCGATAGGGGATAGAAATATACCGCTATGCTCTATGTGAATCTTTGAGTGTTCATAAAAGTTAATGCGTTCTTTTATGTTTGTATTCGTCATAGAAATATAGTCGGATCGCATGATAGAATAGGTTTAACATTACTCGAAAGAGATTGTTAAATTTAATAGGAACATTGATTCTTCAATATTTAATCGTGTTGTCAAAGTGTAAAACTAGGATTTAAATGGATTGTTGCATGGGGATTCGTGATCCTAGTATGTTTTTATCATCTTAAGTAAATCAATTTGCATTCAATCTCTCATATTGCATTCTAGGATAATTTGCATTTAGTTTATCAAATTCATTCATAATAGTTTTCATAATTTAGTTTGGTTAGCAAAACTCATCAAAAATTCATCTAGTTTCGGTTAAGGTCGAAATAATCAATATTGAACTACTCAATCTCTGTGGGATCGACAATCCGGACTCTTAAAGTCCACTTTATTACTTGTAACGAACCGTACACTTGCGGTGGTTTTAAATCGAACGTATTTTCGTGAACATGGAGTCGACGGTAGCTGCAGTGGTGGTGGTGTCTGTGGGTTGGAGCAGTGGCTGTGGCCATGGACGGTTGTAGCTTGGGTTTGGAGGTGGCTGTGTGCAATGGTCTGTGAGTTGGAGGTGATGGGGTTGATGCTAGAAATTGGTTTTCTAGCATCACACATGAATCTCCAACATTGTTGATGCTAGAAATGGGTGTTCTAGCATCAGTTGTGAGCTGGAGGTTTTTCCAACGTGAGTTTCAGCTGAGTGAGGGATGGAGTTCGTGCGTTCTTGTGGTGGTTCGTTTTTGCAGTGGTGGCTGCAATGGTGAAGCTTGTGTGGTGGAGCCTATGGGTTGGAGGTGGAGAGGCATTGGTGGATTCTGGTTTCTACTGGTTCAATGTGTGAAACTCCATGTTGTTGGTGCTAGAAATTCAGGGTTCTAGCACCCAACGTGAGTTTCCAATTTGAGAGCAAATGATGGAGTTTTCTTACCCTTTTTTTTAGTAGCTGCGTGCGGTGAGGAGAAGGAGGAAATGGGGGGGATATATGAACAGTAGAAAATTTTTAGGGCACAGAAATCAAGGTGGTAAGTGGGCCAGAAAATGGGCCGGAAGAATTTTTTAATTGGACTTACAGAATTGGGCTGAAAAGAACATATTTGGACTAACGAAATATCGGACTCGAAATAATAATATATCGTATTTAATTTCGGATTTAAAACGTTAAGGAATTTATTAAATTAAAATATTCGAAATTGTACTCGTTTCTAATAAATTTAAATTTGTTTAATAACGGCTAGACGAACACGCTTTTATCTTTAAAACTCGGGGTTAGGGCTTAGCGACACGTTTTTCAAGAAAAATAAATCTAAAATTCTCGGTCGCTATATCGGAATAATTCAACAATCGAGGCATGAGCCGGGTGAGCCATAGGAGTTAGCTATAAGGATGGAGCTTGATTTTGGTTCTGCCTGCCAAGATCTTGAACTGCTTGCAGGAGGTCCCTTATCAAATTGTTCTGATTTGCTCGAGACATCTTCCTATGGATAAGACATAGTATAGATAAGACATAATGTTTCTTCTTCATTTTTCGAATACCAACAAGTAAAATTCCTCGACTAGACTGGAGTTGCTATTTTATTTTGTACTCCTTGGAATCCGGATATACAATAGTTCGATAAATTAATATGAAGGAAAATATCACAAGGAACGAAATTCAAATCTCTAATCCCTATGAGTTTTGCGAATCTTCCTTGGTGGGGCTTCATCTTCAGAGGTGTCATCTGCCTCAGGCCCAAACTCTGTGTCTATCTAAACATGTAGCTTTGGTTTATGGTCCTGTTCGTTCTCTAATTCCAACCCAAAATCATCCTCATGCTCCCATTCAGGATCTTCTTTTGGGTTAGATTCAGACAAAGGTTCTAGCTCGGGCTCAACCTCATCCTCATCCTCATCCTCATCGTTGAGTTCAATTGCTATTACTGGTTGAGGTTCCAAGCTTTCACTCCACCTATCTAACAGGGTTTGACAATACACCTCAAATTCAATCATGTTTAGGTGCTCTGGAGGGTTGCCTTCCAGCATCGCATCCCTAACCATAATTCCCATGTTTTCCCATTGAGGTGAAAGAGAGTGGAGTGTATGAGGTTGTTTATAGCCTCGATATGCGTGATCTCCAGTCCGACGTCCATCGCTGCCATACATATTTCATAGATGTCATGCACATATTCAACAAGCGGACTGGACGGGTCAGTCACGTAGTTCTCATATGATTGAATGACGGCCCTATGGTTCAGTGCTCCTCTGCAAGCTGTAGTCTTACTAGCAGTATGGTAAGTTCTAACCATGTCTGTTACATAAGTGTCCACTTAATATTGTATTTCTATTGGTGATATCATTTCATACAATTCTTTTACCATTTGCAGCCCATACTTTAAGTCCTAGTCCAATACGTGTCTTAAAATAGCACATTTCTTTCGTAGAACATATACTTGTGCCATAACATAGAAAAACATCATAACATAACATAGTCTTTGCAGTTTCCTTTCATTTGTTACAGTCGTTACACATATTCAAATCATATTCCTACCATTGTCTTCGCAACTATTATGGAATGGGTATGGATGCTGGCTAGTGTTGCTACAAAATTTTGATATGTTTTTCATTGTAAGAATATTTTATTTAAACATTGAAGCAGTCATGGTTGAAAGGAGTGTGATTTTTACAATAGCTTGTCTATTTATGCGATGGAAAAACATATTGTATTATATTATTAACATAAATGCACCCAGTTTGAAAATCGACAGTTATATATTTAAAATGACGACATGTCGTTTTGGGTCACGGGGTCTCGATTTCACTACGAAACTAGCATTGGAACATGCTATGTTTCGTATACCCTAAACGACAATTATACTTGTAAAATGACAACATGTCGTTTTGGGTCTCGATTTCACCTGTACATTACACGTACTATATTTTTGTATACTCGACTTCTTAAATGACACACTTGCGTGTGAAACGACAACATGCCGTTTTGGGTCAAGGGGTCTCGATTTCACTCCAAAACTAGTAAAATAATATTTCGAACATCATACAAGACTTGTAATGTTGAATAATTACACCATTTTTTTGTTTTGTAAACTCTATACCCTAAAACCTGAACGACAACCCTCCGTTTAAAATGACCAGATAACGTTTTTGGTCATGAGATATCGATTTCACTCGAAAACTAATGAAACATGCTTTGAAACATCATACATAACTCGTACATATTGTATAACTACACGTGCTATGCTTTAGATAACATGCTAGCTATTTACGTTTTTCTTTGTTGTCAAGTGTAGTATAGTTTCCTATTGGATTATGGAGTGACTCACTATAGTTTGAACAAATGTGTCAAACATAACGTCAAAATGTAATTAAAACTTTCATTCCTAAATTTTCACGTGGTTATGAGCATGAATGAATAGAAATGAACACTGAATTCGTAGAAACATCATTCATACATTTAAAACAATCCGATGTTGTTTTTGGTCACGGGGTATTGATTTCACTCCAAAACTAGTAAAATAGTGTTTCGAACATCATACAAGACTTGTAATGTTAAACAATTGCACGTTTCTCTGTTTTGTAAACTCTATACCCTGAAACCTAAACCATATACCCTGAATGGCAACCTCCGTTTAAAATGACCAGATGACGTTTTTGATCACGGGGTATCGATTTCACTCCAAAACTAATGAAACATGCTTTGAAACATCATACATGAATTGTACATATTGAACGACTACACGTGTTATGCTTTAGATACCATGTTAGCTACTTACGTTTTTCTTTGTCGTTAAGTGTAAGTGTAGTTTTCTACTGGATTATGGAATGACTCGCTATAATTTGAACAAATGTGTCGATCGGAACGTTGAAATGTAGTTAAAACTTTCATCCCTAAACTTTCACGTGGTTACGGGTTTGAATGAATCAAAATGAACACTAAACGAGTTGAAACATCAGACACATGTTTAAAACTATTAGATGTCGTTTTTGATCAGGGATATCGATTTCACTTCGAAACTAGTGAAATAGTGTTTGAAATATCATACATGACTCGTACACATTAAATGACTACACGTGCTATATTTTGAATACCATATGTGCCACTTATGTTTTTCTTTGTTGTCAAGTGTAGTGCAGTTTCTTACCAAATTATGGAGTGACTCACTATAGTTTGAACAAATGTGTCAACCGCAACGTCGAAATGTAGTTAAAACTTTCATCCTTAAACTTTCACGTAGTTACGAGTGCGAATAAACCGAAACGAACACTAAATGAGTTGAAACGTCAGTCATACGTTTAAAACTACTAGATGTCGTTTTGGGTAACGGGGTATCGATTTCACTCTGAAACTAGTGAAATATCCAAATGTAGTAGAATCTTACATTCATGACATCTTAGATGACTTATGCAAGTTAAACGTACTAATTTATTGAGTATCTTATCTCACAGTCGGAATATCATTGAATTCAAATTACTTATATTCGTTCATAGTGAAATTTAGGGTAGTTTACTCACGAAACAATATTGTTGGTCACTATCTCGTTAACTTTTGTAGTGACTTTGGTACCTAAATATAATGTAAACTTGTATTCATTTCTTTTCATATGGATACAAATGAACATAAAGTTAAACGAACACAAAATAGTTAAAACGACACTTAGCCATTTAAAATGACAACATGTCATTTTGGGTCATTGAAGTCTCGATTTCACTCCAAAATTAATTGTTCATATCTTTGAACATCTTATAAGACTTATACAAGTTAAATAAACTAATTTATTTAGTATCTCGTCTCATAATTTGAATATAATCAAATTTGAATTACTTACCTTAGTTCATAGTTAAATCTAGTGTAATCTATTCATAAAACAATAGTGTTCATCATTATCTTAGGAATTTTGTATCGACACTAGTGTCCAAATGTAATAAAAAAAATCCATTCATTCATTTTCATGTAAATATGAGTGAAAATAAAATGATGAAATTAGTTGAAATAGCACCCAATCATTTAAAATGATAGCATGACATTATAAGATCTCGATTTCACTCTAAAATATTGTTAAAACTTGTCTATGTTAATTTTAATGTAAAAACGAGAGAGCTAGTGAAACGAAAACGAAATTAGAGTGCGTTTGATTGCAAGGGTGGAATTTGGGTGAAAATAAAACGAATTGTAGAGAATTGAATTACCTAAAATTTGTTTTAGAGGGAATTGTAATTAATAGTGTTTGATTGGTATAATTTTCACCTAATCCATTTGGCTTTGTTTTTCATGCAAATTGTTATTTTTTAGGATAATTTTTTTTACAATCTGTATTAAAAAAAATTTGGATTGCCAAAAATTAAAAAAAATAACTTTTGAAATTTTTTGTGTTCGTTTGACTTTATTTTTCATGCAAATTGTCAATTAAATGGATAAATTTTTTCACCATTGGATTTAGAATATGTTTCTATCACCAAAAAGTAAAAAAATGAAAAAAGAAAAAAAAGAGATGGAAAATCACTTTCCCACCAAAATCATGAGAAAATAAAATGTGGAAAATGTGTTTTAAATGGTTGTACCTAGAATTTGGGTAGAAATGAATTCCATGAAATTGTTTGACAATCAAACACCAAAATTAAGCATGAAATTGAAATTGATTTTCCTTTCCACCCATTTTCTAGGCTATCAAACATAGCCTTAGTTAAAATATCATTGAACCGTTTATAACAACATGCCATTTGGATCACGAACTATTAACTTCACTCCAAATATAGTTAGAACTTTATTTATTTATTGTGAATGTGGAGAATAGTGAATAAAGTGAAATAAATACGAAATTAGTTAATATGACATTCAGTCATTTAAAAAGGCAGCATGTCGTTGCCGTTGATTTTAAATTGGGTATGAAAAACGAGATTAAAAGTAGGATCTATGTTTAGAGAATTTGATAAATTTTGATTTCAAATTGGACATTTTAGACATTTCACATGAAGGGTATTTAAAACTTGAACTCATAAAAAAAAATAGAATAAATGCTATTTTACCGTACCCTATTAAATGTAGGCTATTTTACAAGAATCATTGCCTAGGTATTCTAAACAAATCTCCCATTTGCAAACCTACGTTTCTTTCTTTCTTTTTTTTGTGTGCGAAGTCACCCAACCGCAAGTCCAACGAAACCTAAAGTCCAAATAAAAGATCAAAATCGATTCTTCCATTTCTTAACAACAAAAACCCTTCTTTAATCCCACTCAAATCTTCATTTTCTCATAAAAATTTTCAATTATTATGACTTCCAACGGAGCGCCTCTTGTCAGTTTACTGTTTATGTTCAATCAATTTTAATATTTTCAATTTATTAATTTTAAGGGAATTTCATTTATTTTATGGTTCTGTGTTTTGTATTTTGTAGGCAGATGCTGATACGAAGAACAGCTTGGAGAAGATCAAAAGGCAGCTGGCGTCTAGCTCCGGCAGAAATTTGCTGCAAGGCCCTCTTCTCAAACGATCGGAAACGGTAAAAAATGAATACTGTGTCTTTTGAAGTATCTGATATTATAATTCCGAATTTCACATATTTTTGTGAAACTTAGAGACTAATAAAACAGTTAGGCTGTCAGACTTTTGCGAATTTTATACTTGTCGTGTTAATTGTTAGAGTATGATCCTCAGCCTCAAATTGAGCTATTAACTGATTACTTTGATGGAATTTTATAGTTATTCATACTGCACCTCCCAATCAATGCTGAAGCTTGCTATTTTAATCGAAAGCCATTGGTTTTTAATTTATAATTTCTTAATCAAGTTTTTATATTCGGATTGTAAAATCTTGGGTTGATGAAGCTTAGATCATTGACTTCGTGCAATAGTGATTCTGTCTCAATTTCTCATTTTTTTTCTCCATTTGTATGGAGCTAGCCGACTTAGTAATGCTTTGCTTATGTTCATAAATGGACCATTTAATTACCGGGCAATTCAACATATTAAAATCTATATATTGGTATTGTAACATTAACCTTCTAGCTGTTTTCTCTGTCAGCTTACTAAGTGCCTAACTGCCATGAGAACATCAACTAGAAGTGAAAATATTTCTATTAATTTGATAGGATAAGACCCACTTTTTTTTGGAATATTATCATTGCAGGATGGTTTTGGCATTTTATCTTAGGATAAAGTCCCACAAAGATAGATTTCAAAGGGTCAACATGTTAAAAATTCTTTGTGTTTCTAACTTTCTGTTCAATGATGAAAGTAAGAAACATTGTCCTGGTCAAAAGGAGAGGACATAGGATTATGTGGTTAAAATTTTTATTGGAGATAGCATAAATATTACTATTTGTTTCATATGTGCCTACCTATAGGATAAGTAGATTGTGTTAAGATGCAATACTGTTAAGGGAGGGTGAATCTATATAGCCAAAGCTTTATAGAGTGTAGAAAAAGAGGGCCTTTAATTGAGTATAATGTGAGTACTCTTCTTGGAGATAAGAATGATATTGGAGAGTCTATTGTGTAGTATTTCGTTGCTTTTGATCTTATATTAGCTAATACTTTTCCAAGGAGGGTGAGAAATAAATAACATTTGAGAGTGCGCCAAACAAGATACTTTTCTTAATTGGGAGGTTGCATTAATCAACTTGTAAAGACTGAGCAAGCTTTACTATGCAACGTAGAATTTTAGTGTCGGATATTTATTTAGACAACAATGAATGGTACAAAGATCTTAGTAAGAAATAGTGGGACATTTGCCAGAGGCGTTGGTTGACTGATGTTTATTTGATTAACGTGTTAACACAAAGCTTGAAAAATTATGTCTATCATCATCTTTCTTGCCCTTTAGTTTCTTCCCGGGGTGTTTGGGCAAATATGTCTTACAAGTTTCGAACAGCAGTGCAAAAAGCATAAGTTCCTGCTTGAAGATTAGGGATAATTATGTCGATATCTTTCCTAAATATTCCAGTATTATTTATCTTCATTGAAGTTCTGGCCAATTTCCTGTATTTGATTTTGCTTGCAAGCTTGTCTATTTACTTGATTCTTTTGAACAGCTGAGAAAATGGAATGAAAGGTGGGTGATTTTAGATCCAACAACTGGGAAAATGGAGTACAAGTATGGCACTGCAAGTTACACTCTCTTTTGTCATTAGTGATTTTTATCGCAACTTTGTGGTGTTTGACTAAAGGTTCTGTATGTATTGGGTCTATAGGGTACGGAGAAATGAGCCAACGGTGAAAGGAACCATGGTATTTGATGCAAATAGTACTATAACAATTTCTCCTGTGAACTTCCAGTAAGATTCTTATATTAGTTTGGTTTTCATTCTATAATAAATTTATTATTTTTTCATGCATTGAGTTAGATTTTATCTGAAGATTAGGGATAATTATGTTAATGTCTTTTTCTTCTTTTTCTTGATTCAGAGGGCTGCCGAAGTACGATGGCTGCTGTTTCTGTATCCATGTTGAATCTTGAAATTTCTTTTCTCATGTTCCTTTGTTTCTTCACCTTTCCATTTTTATATCATCAGATAAAAAATAATAAAAAGGGCGATGATGGGGTGTGGATTGTGTGGAGAGGATGCTGAAAAGTTGGGATTAAACCTTGAGCTAAATCAAATAAAATTTGTTCTTCTTTTTATTTTTTTCCCTCTTCGGAGGTGAGAGAAGTTGTCTGTTTTGATTATTGACTTACTGCTTAGATATTGGAACGCCACAGAAAAAAGATTATTTTCTTTGTGCAGAAACTCCTGGTGCTGCTAGAGCATGGGTAAAAACGTTACAGTGAGTTCTCATTGCTTTCCTGCACTTGTGTGCTTTTGCAACTTCTCTTTCTGTTGCTTTCTATGTTATATGTGAAGCTAACATTGTGATGGTGTTTAAAGTTTTCCTATATATGATCTTTTGTTAGTAAGTACTTGACAACGCTCGAATGAGTTCTTAAATTGTCTTTTGTCCAACTTTTTTGCAGTTGCTTTATCCTTTTCTCATTTTTGTTGGAGCTTACAGGTGTCAAATTGATCTTGCAACATTTAGATTAGATTGTTATCCTAGGTTAAATACCCTCATCTTTTTGCTTCAATTCAATAATTAATTTTTCTTTTCTTTTCTTCTTTTTATGTTGCATGAGTATTTGTTTTGCTACATGATTAGGCACCTTTTCACCGTCGTAAATACTCGAGCTCATTTCTATTAAGTGGCTATAAGAGCATCTCCCAAAGTCCCTTTATTTTTGAAAGGGCATTTTTTTATAAGCATCTATTAGATCCAAACACTTCAATTTAACTTTTTGAATTGCATTTAATAAGTTGCAAGTTTCAATGCTCCACTTCTTGATATTTGAAAAGTTTCAAAGATTGGCACCTGATTCATTTTAAAAAAGAATATATTAAATAAAGGGAGGGAAAAACAATAAATGCTTATGGGAAAAAGTAAAAGGAAGAGCTAAAAATAAAAAAATAAAAAGATGCAATTTAAAAATAAAGAAATTATCGGAGATGCTTTGTAATAGAGTGCATCTTTAAATTTAAAGACTACATTTTTTTACATCCCTATTAATGCTCTTTAGTTTTGACTCTTCATTTTATTTTTTCTCAGTAAAAAATTATTGATTTTCCCCTCCTTTTTTATGTTATATATTTTTTAGAACTATATGTCAATGGCTAAAATATTAATGTTTTAAATAATTCAAGAAGTGGTGATTGAAAGATTTAATTCATTAAATGCAATTAATATAAAATACAAATAGGTGATTTTGGCTCCACGAATTTGAAGAGCCAAATGTGCTCTCCATTTAAAAAGTTAAATTAGAGAGTTTGAGCTTAATTTTAAGGATTGCCTCTTTAAAGTAAAGATGATTTTACTTTTAAAGATTTTTTTGGTGATGCTCTAATAAAATCGGTACATACCAACCATATGCTCAGAATGAGATAATATGCTAGTTATGTATGTAGTGTGTTGTTTGATTGTGATATCGAACCATTATGAACTGTGTGAGGCATTGAATTATATGTGCAAGTCCAGAATGATTCCCTATTGGAAAAAAATGCATTTATATAATGGATTACTCAGACTTGTATCGAAACTATTTATTTTGGTTTTTTGTTCTTCAAAATTTACTGTTCCCCTTCCAAAATGCAGTGCAACACAACTGGTTCTAAAGGCTCATAAAGAGGCTGTGAATACCTTAAGCGGAAATGGTTCCTCAAAACTAGGGACAGTTGCCACTGTAGTTGCTGCTGCTAATTCAACAGCCCTGGAGGCTTCTAAAGAAATTGAAGCGGCAATGCAGATTTCCAGGAGGAATGCCTTGGGAGTGATGTTAAATAGAACTCCTGATGCTCCTATGGATGATTTGTCAATTATGAAGGTGAGAAAATCAATAATATTCTTCTTCAGTATTTCTTCAAACACTTATTTCTTTTAAGGAAAATTATCTTAGTAAGAGATGGTGAGAGGTTTGCAAGGTACAGTGTCGACTTTGATTTCTGTTGATCTGGATCTTGCTGAACCCTAGGTGATTTATGTAGTGAAATGATGAACATGTGTTTGATTTTCTTGGCTCAGCTCTTAATAATCATGAAAAGAACAAGGAAAATGCCAAATTATTTGTTCAGATTAGAATAACCTGTTGTCAGAATATGGCAATGTTTATTACAGACATGAATGATAAATTGAAAAGATGGTCATTTTTTCTAAATATATTGTTATGATGATGGAGTGATGTTAAAAATTCAATGGTGGAGCTTGTTGGCATTACAAGTTGTACAATTGGGTTCTCTTTTCAATCTTATAAGCATAGATTTCTCTTATTTTTTCGGAAGTTCTCAGTTCATAGGTTCGAGTTCATGTTTATTAATGAAAATTGTCACGGTAAACCTAGAATCAGCTGTTTGAATCAATGGGTTTTACATTGTTAATTTGGAAAAACGAAATCATTTTTGAGGACTTGAGCAACTCCACTAACATGGGGAAGGTCTTTCTTGGAGTTCTTTAAACCATTTTTCACTAAAATGTGATTTGATCTTCTTTTCTTGTGGCCTTGATGAGTTAATTGACTTCCTGGCCTTAACAAAGATGGATGACATAAAAATGTAGGCCAATATGAAGGACTTTAATATGTTAGTAATCCATTTGAGTTTGACTGGATGAACATCCTGTTCCTGCTGGGTTTCTTGTGGATATCATTTTAGGGGAGTTGGATAAACTAAGAAGATACTGAATCAAGGGTTTCAAATGGTTAATGTTGTTCAATTATATTGATGGAAACTGGTATAGTGGTATTTGGTCTAGAAGTCAATAGTAACGTAAATGCGCTGGCCTGGTCAACCCAACCTTCTAATCTATTAAGATTTGGTCCATGCTTATATAGCTAGTTTGCTCCGAGTCTCTAGAGTATAAATACTATAGAACTCATCTCGGCCCCTAGCACCACACATAATTTGGGATGGTTTGGATAGGCTAAGTCTAAACAACTTGTAAAATTATTCGAGTCAGTATTCAAAGGATAATATGGGAAAAGAATGTGTTTCATTGACTAGTATTCAGTGTGTCAACTTAATATACCAGGTTAATGAAAGGTTAAACAACACAATACCCCTACCTATTGGCTAAATGTCGAAAATTCCATACCTTTTGGTAATAGCACAAAACGTCCCTATTTGAAACATTTAGTGTGGAATACCCCCCCTACCATTCATTTTCTCGATAAAAATTAATAAAATGACGAATATACCCTCTCTATTAAATAGAAAAAAGAAAAAAAAATTAATTACAATCATAAATTTTCAAAAAATTAAAATAAGTCCCAAATAAATAATTTTTTTAAAAAAAAATCACTTTCTCATCCTTTTTCTACCACAACCACCATTCACCGTCGTCCTCGCCCCCACCACTGCTACCACCTTCGTTGTTGCAATGAAATCATAAATCAAGATCAAAAACCCAAAATGCAAAGCCTAATTTAGCTCCAGTAGTAATTGGCTTCTTTAGCTCATCAAAAGCAAGCTCATCAAAATGTAAGCAGTTCCTCATTTACAGAGCCAACATTCGAGTATCAATGAATACTTATGGTCAGAATTTTTTTGTGCAAATTCACCCTCAGAATTTTGTGTTCCTTATCAATAGGAATTCAAAAAACTTATCGAATCATTTACGCAAGTATTCTAACTCGTTGTTGAGGTCAGTGTCCACTAGAAGAGTAACCATCAGTGGAAGTGAGGTGCAAAAGCCCATCCAATTTTACAGCATCCAGAGCAAACCTCAAGAAACTCAAATCACTATGAAACGAATCATTATTAATAAAATCAAAGTAATCCCTCCTCAATTAACACTCTGATGGCAGCTGCGAGCGTATTAAGGTCACGACCAGTGGTTCTCTTATGGCGGAAGGTGTCGCCAACGTCGAAGCAGTAGCCCTTTTTATATATACATCATTTTGGTGGGCTTTGGGGTTTGGTGGGTGAAGGGGGTTAGGGGTTTAAGGGGAAGAGATAAACAATTGCTCTAATGGGAATGGTAGGTGAGGGAGGTTAGGGGTTTGGTGACCCAAACAATCGTTGTAATAATTTTAAAAAGAAAATGAGCACCAGAGAGTGTAGACTGAAAAATGAAAATGGAGAGCCAGACATTGCAAGGATGGTAACAACGGTGGTGAATGGTGGTGGTGGGAGAGGAAGGAGGAAGAGGAAATAAATTTTTTTTTTTTTATTTTTTAATTATTTATTTGGGACTTTAATGTATTTTTTTTGAAAAATTTGGAACTGTGGTTGTAATTAGTTTTTTATATTTTTCTTTTTATTTTGTGTAATTGGGAGGGTATATTCGTCAATCATAATTTTTTATTGAGAAAATGGACGGTTGGGGGTATTCCACACTAAATCTTTTAAACATGGACGTTTTCTGGTAGGAGATTTTCGATAGTTTGGCCAATAGGTAGGTAGGTATTGTGCTGTATAGCTTAATGAAATTAAGCTCAATTTTGGTAAAAATTAAAATTAAAATTAAAATTTTAATCTAAGTCAAAGTCAACAATTAGTTTTACTCATACCTTTTATGAGATCCAAAACTTTTCAACTACACATTTTATCAACTTTTATCAAAATTTACAAAATATTTGATTTCAACCCCCCCTCCCCCCCAAATAGGGGCTAAATAAGAAAAAAGTACCTTCATTCTTATAATGTTTATGAGAAAGTTCTAATGACCGGCAAAAGTGAGTTTAAATAATGACTCAAAATACTCCAAGTTTTTTAACCTCAATAAAAAAAATTGAAAGATGAAGTATCCCCGTGTTAGAGGTGATAATAACGAATGATTTCACTGATTATTCTCCAAGCTGCACCACTGGATTAAAGGTATTGAAGTCTTCATTTTGAATTTTTATACCGATTTTCTATCCTTAGTTCAGTTTATCTTAACATCAATTTTTACATTCCATCACTGCTAGTGGCATGTGACTCTTGAGCATCCTCATTACTTTGGTACATTTGCAATCTATCTAAATATCCAGTCAAATCCTTCGAGACTTTCAATGCCAATGCGACAACCTTCAACTAATGCCCTTTTATCGTCCAAATCTTTCTTATCTAAACTAAATGCATTTCTGAAGCTGTTAGTAAGTTAAGTCATCTAAACAAGAATATGGTATTCTCGTTGAGTGTTTACACCACTTTAAAATATTACACCTCACTTTGTCTTCTTCAATATTGTTTCTAAACCAAGTATAAGCTAGAAGTGGTGCATCTAGAAAACAACTTAGATTTCTTTAATCTACCTAAAAGTGTGAATGCATTTTTGGAGATTATGAACTTGACAATATAAAGGAATTTGAGGATCTATGCAAGGATATATAGCCAAAAAGAGAAACATATCATAGTATTTATGCTATTCTATCATAAGATTTGTGCTATTTTTCCCCCTTTATAGCAACCACATTTGCCAAATTTCACCCTTTATATGGTTATAGATACAATTTAGTATAACGAATTTAGTATAACGACTCGAGTCTCTGTGCCCAAGTCGTTATATAGTACATACTGTCCGCTTTGGGAAAGTATGAACTTATCTTACCCCCTTACAAATTTCTGTCACATTCTCCAGTATTCAAATATAGGACCTCTGCTCGAGCCTAATTGGTATTGGGATTCAGTTTAAATTTCTTCTATGGTAAAGGTTTTGAGTTTCGAATCTTGGGGAACGGGACCATGAAGAGATAATATGGGTTTAGACTCTTCCAAAAGCGGAAACACGTATGATATAACAGTTTGGGCAAAGAGCTCGGGTTGTTACAGTTAGTACAACGAGTCAGGTGCAGGAAAGGTATTGTGCTAAGCCTTTCCTCTAATTAAATTTCCTTCTTTCATATTCACGTAAGACTAGAACAAGCTGCTATTTATATTATACATCGAAGTCAATTCTTGACTTGAATCATTCTCTATCAAGATGTTGCATTTCCACCAAAAAGGAAAGAAGATGAGGGGGGAGCCTTTACCATGGAAACAATCTACCTTTCTATTAATCAGAAGGTAAAATTTCACAATATCAAATTAGGTAGCAACATATAAATAGGATTCTGTTAGGATTCAAACTGTAAAAGACATTACCAAGTATTGAAATAGAACTTTGATTGAAATAAGTTGCAGGGATCTACAAAGCTGAAATGAAAAATATAACTCTCCTTGTACTCACTAAAAGCCCCCTATCTATTAGCTACTGCCTCTATTTATAGCCTTCTACTAACGACATTATTCCCTCCCACATGCTCCTCTTACAGAATTTAGTTAGGCCTCCTTTCTAGATGATTCCCCCCTTTCTTGCATCTTCTAGAATAGGTGAGGTGGACGGGAGGTCTAACAATAGCCCCGGTTTCCAAAAACACTTGTCCTTAAGGTGGAAGTCGGGGCAATGTTGTAGAATAGGAGTCCACTGATTCCCAAGAAGCACGTCGCTGGAAGGTCTTTCCACTGAACCAATCCCTCCTGTCTTGGAGGTGCTTGGCGAATGTCCAAGATATGTATCGGTTCCACTGCCCATTCCTAGTCAGCAGTGAGATGAGGTGGGAGCAGCTGCTATACTGCTCTCGATCCCTTGGCTTCTTTTAGTTGTAACACATGAAAAACTTGTTGTATGGTGGCAGTGGGGGGCAAGTCCAATTGATAGGCTACTGGTCCTAAATGGTTCAACACTTCAAACGGCCCAAAGTATTTAGGCCCCAGCTTCTCATTGGGTCGTTTTGCCAATGAGCGGAGGCGATAGGGGCATAACTTGACATAGACCAAATCTCCTTCGGAGAAATGGACGTCCCTTCGATGCTGATCAGCTGTGAGTTTAATCTTATCTTGAGCACGGCTAAGATGAGCTTTTAGTTCCTCCAAAATTAAGTCCCTTTCATGTAGCTGCTGTTTAACGGACCTTAGTGGTTTGTTTGCTATAACAAATTAAGGGAGAGGAATCCCTTCCATAGACTGCTCGAAATGGAGTGGTGTTTGTAGAAGTGTAGAACGTCGTGTTATACCAATATTCAGCCCAAGGGACCTAAGTGGACCGGCTCTTGGGTTTGTCGTAAGAGAAACACCTTAGAGATGTTTCTATGCATCTGTTGACTACTTCCGTCTGCCCATCCGTTTGAGGGTGGTGGGCTGTGCTCCGACGGAGGTATGTTCCTTGTAAGCGAAAAATTTCTGTCCAGAATTGGCTTAAGAAGATCTTGTCCTTGTCAGAGATGATGGAGCTGGGGATGCCATGAAGCCGTACAATCTCTTTAACGAACAGGGCTGCCACTTCCGAAGCTGTGAATGGATGCTTTAATGGTAGAAAATGTGCATATTTGCTCAACGATCGACCATTACCAGCAGCGTGTTATATCCACTAGAGGTTGGGAGTCCTTCAACGAAGTCCATTGAGATATCCTCCCATATATGGCAGGGGATTGGTAGGGGCGGTAGAAGACCGGCTGGAGAAAGGGCAAGAGACTTGTTTTGCTGGCAGATGGTACATTCTTCTACATATTTCTTGACGTCCCTTTTCATACCCTTCCAGTAGAGATTACTAGTTAGCCTTTTGTAGGTTCGAAGAAACCCGGAATGTCCCCCCAAGCTGCTGTTGTGAAACTCTTTAAGAATTGTAGGAATTAGAGGAGATGAGTGAGAAATGACGAGGCGGCCTTTGAACAGTAACCTCTCTTGCTCGACCGAATTCTGGGGATATGTATTTCCTTCTGTAGAGCCTCCGTTATCTTTGAGAGAGAAGGGTCATCTTTCACCTGTTTATTGATCAATTGATCATCCAATAACTGAGGAAATGTGAGGGCAACTAGTTTGACTGGGTTGGGAACTCGAGACAAGGCATCTTCGGCTCTATTTTCCTTTCCTGGCCTATAGTGTATTTCAAACTCAAACACTAATAATCTGGTCACCCACTTCTGGAACTCTATCGGAATAACCCTTTGTTCGAGAAGGGACTTCAGGCTGTGCTAACCAGTGCGAATTATAAATTTCCTCCCCAGAATGTAGCGTCGCCATTTTTTACAGCAAGTACGATTGCCATCAACTCCCTTTTGTAAATAAACTTGTGTTGCGATGTAGTTGATAACACCAGACTGTAATATGCGATGGGTCGCTGTTCTTGCATAAGTACCGCCCCCAATCCATAGCCTGATGCATCTGTTTCGATGATGAAAAGTTTTGTGAAATCTGGGAAGGCTAGGACTGGTACCGTCGTCATGGCTGATTTCAATTTTTGGAAGGTCGCTTATGCTTCTTCATTCCACCCAAATGCGTCCTTTAGTTGCTACGTTAGTGGCCACGACATTGCACCGTAGCCTGTTACGAACCGCCTGTGGTTAGTTCCAAGAACCCCCTTAGTTCTTTTGAGGTTGTGGGGGGTTGGCCATTGTACCATAGCTGCTATCTTGTTTGGGTTAGTTGACACCCCCTCTGCCGACACTCGATGGCCCAAGTACTCTATTTGTCTCTAGGCAAAGGTGCATTTTTTCGCATTGGCATATAATTGATGGGCGGCCAGAGAAGAAAAGACCACTTCCAAGTGTTGCTCATGTGTAGGGAGGTCCTTGCTGTAGACTAGAATATCGTCGAAGAAAACCAATACAAACTTCCTTAGATAGACCTTGAAGACCAGATTCATCAATGACTGAAAAGTTGTTGGCGCGTTAGAGAGACCGAAAGGCATGACGAAGAACTCATAGTGCCCCTCGTGTGTTCGGAATGCAGTCTTATGAACATCTTCCTTTCTGACTCTAATTTGATGATATCCTGATTTAAGATCTGGTTTCGAGAACACCGTGGCGCCATGAAGCTCATCTAATAACTCGTCGATCACAGGAATCGGAAACTTGTTTGGAATTGTAACTTTGTTCAATGCCCTGTAGTCCACACAAAAATGCTAACTGCCATCCTTCTTTTTGACAAGTAACACCGGGCTGGAGAACGGGCTGACGCTCGGCTGAATAATTCCTGCAGATAACATTTCTCCGACTAGACGCTAGATTTCATTTTTCTGAATATGGGGGTATCGGATGGCCGGACATTAACCGCTGCAGTCCCCTCCCTTAATAGGATTGAGTGATCTGTGTCTCTGTTGGGTGGCAATCCCTGTGGATCCCTAAACACCTGCTAGTGTTTATGTACCAATAATTGCACTCCCGTGGACATTCCCAATTCACAAGCTCCCCCAGCTGCTTCGTCCAATTCTACCTAGATCCCCTACCCTTCCTTTGGCAGAGCTTTCATCATTGTTTTTAAAAAAACTCTAGATTTATTGAGTCCCGGATCTCCTTTCAAGGTCATCAACGTCTCGCCCATTCGAAACCTCATGGTGAGAAGCTTCCAACTAACCTCCACACTGCCTAAACTTCCTAACCATTGCATTCCCAGTACTACATGTGTACTACCTAATTCTAGCGACAGAAAATCTTCGACTATAGTAAGCCCCTGTAATTCCAGTACCACTCATTTACAAATCCCCATTCCCTTCAGTGACTTGACCGACCCTATTACCACAACATAGCTCGTCGTGGTTATGGTCGGAATTCCCAGCTTCTGGACCACTTCGATTGACATAAAATTGTGGGTTGCCCCACAGTCGATCAGGACGGTGACTTCATTCGTACTTACCTTCCCCTTTAGCTTCATTGTGCCCAGCATTGTTAGCCCAACCACCGAATTCAGTGAGAGCTCGACCTGATCTGCTACTTCTACGGGTTGTTCTTTTATTGTACTTCCGAACTCCTCTCTCTCTTCGATGTCGTCCCCTTCAACTAGCAGAACACGCAACTCTTGATTCTTGCATTGGTGACCCACGGTGAACCTTTCATCACACCTAAAACAGAGTCCCTTGTCGCGCCTCATCTGCCATTCCGCATTTGACATGCGTCGGGTAAGAGGTGCTCTCCGATTGCCGACGAATTTTTCCCCCA
This sequence comes from Osmanthus fragrans, assembly GCA_019395295.1. NCBI lineage: Eukaryota > Viridiplantae > Streptophyta > Magnoliopsida > Lamiales > Oleaceae > Osmanthus > Osmanthus fragrans. The sequence goes on from CM033350.1 coordinate 27,648,591, forward strand.
TCGTGACCGTTTTGATTGGGAAGGCACCTTCTGGCTTCTTCACGTCCTAGAAATTTGGGACTAATTTTGTGGTTTTATGGGCTGTGATGGTTCCCTTTATAATGGAATTATGGTCCTCTACCTTCTGGGCTAGTTCCATAATTTGGCCCAAACCTTTTGGGCCCAATAATCTGAGTTCGGCCCGAATTTCTGGTTTTAGCCCATTGATAAAGGTAAGTCCAGCACTTCATCCAGTATTTCATTCAGTGGTGCGGCCAGAATTTCGAATTTCCGTCGAAATTCAGCCAACGTATCTCTCTGCTTTATGGCTAAGAATTTTTCACATAAGCTCCCCTCTTGCGTCGGCCGGAATCGCAGCAACAGCTGTTGACGGAACTGCTGCCAGCTTTGGAGTGCCGTCCGAACCTCCATCCATTGAAGCCGTGAAAGCGCGTCACCGTCAATCCATTAATATCGAAATATCTTTCAGCACAGTATAGCCATCCATCTGGGTCTATTCCACTGAAGATGGGCATCTCAGGCTTCCGAATTTTTCGCCAATTTTCTCCTCTATACTGATCGGTAATGACTGTACCGATGCTAGCCTCGCCTGCTTCCTCTGTCCACTTACCGCGTTCCGAACCTCGTTGTTCACCCCTGTTTACGAGGTGGATGTTTGGCGGCCGTAAATCCCCAGTAATGTTGCTGGATTCCTCCTTCCCCATGCTTCCATTTCCCTCATTTTTTGGATTTTCCGTTGTTGATACCATCTTCTTAGTTTCCGCCACCGTTTGTAGTACTAGAGCCAAACTTTGAGTTAGCTGTCCTACTGATTTTGCTAGAGCTGGAAGTTGCTGCAACTCCACCTTCATTTCCTCGATTTCCTTCTCTATTGCTTCTACCCTATTATTTGTTTTTTCTGGGCCATCAGGATGTTGGTGCTCTGATACCAATTTGTTAGGATTCAAACTGTAAAAGAAATTACCAAGTATTGAAATAGAACTTTGATAAAAATAAGTTGCAGGGATCTACAAAGCTGAAATGAAAAATATAACTCTCCTTCTTGTACTCACTAAAAGCCCCTATCTATTAGCTACTGTCTCTATTTATAGCCTTCTACTAACGGCATTATTCCCTTCCACATGCTCCCCTAACAGAATTTAGTTAGGCCTCCCTTCTAGATGATTCCCCCCCCCCCCCCCCCCCCCCCTCCCTTCTTGAATCTTCTAGAATAGGTGAGGTGGATGGGAGGTCTAACAGATTCCCAGTAACAAACATAAATTTGTTGCATAATAGTTTGTAGGAAGGCACAAGATTAAGTTATCTCTTGCAGAAATAAAAAAAAGATCCATAAAGATTAGACATTTTTATGTTTGTGTAACATATTAATAACTTCTCCAGGAAGCAATGCTTTCTTTATCATCATATACATGAAATTCAATCTTAACTTGGTGTCAACAGTATACCTGAAATTTTAGTTTTATCATTGTATTCATTCAGGAGCATCACGCCATCTTAATTACAAACGAATATTGTGTGATGAACATCACACTTTTTTACTTCTTTTTTCTCATACAAGGTTTTTAATGTTTTTGGTTTCTTTTTTTACTCTCCTTTTGTATTATTTTGGATTTTATAATTTTTTTTATTTCCACTGCATATAATGCCATATCGTAATAATCGTGCAATGGTTTTATGGTGTGGTCCGCATCAGCATTCTTTTTTGCCAATAGTACTACCGCATCAGCATGTTAGTCAGTCAAACTGACAGACACGGAAGGAATGAGACAGTTGTGCCTAACACTTGGATTCATAATGGCAAGTTGGGAAGTCAAGCAAGGGAAATAACCAATTGTAGTTCAGCGTCCCAAATAAAACCAGGGGATAAGTACGGTGATCCTCAATGTTATTCACCCTTGAAGTGTATCAATTAGTTGTTACTGGAACAAAAAAGTGCACTGAAGTCATATGTGCTCTCTATCACAAAAAATCATGAAAGTATATACTAAGCATCTGGGGCCTACCAAAGAGCCTGCATATTATAACATTAAGATTTTCTATGAATTAAAACTTCCGGTATCTTGGATGATGGGCATTTAGGCTTCCCAACTCAATTTCAACACATGGTTAATATGTACAACTTGGTCTAAATCTAACTACTTTGGTTTAGTTGATGCAATGTCATCTTTTGTGGCTTAAATAGTAACTTCAACAATGCTGCAGGAAACACTAAGGGTGAAGGATGAAGAGCTGCAAAATTTGTCTAGGGACCTTCGTGCTAGGGATTCAACAATAAAAGAGATATCAGAGAAACTGTCTGAAACTGCTGAAGCTGCTGAAGCTGCAGCATCTGCTGCTCATACCATGGATGAGCAAAGGAGAATTGCATGCGTTGAGATTGAGCGCTTAACAAGAGATTCAGAGAAACGGCTCCAGTCATCTACATTGAAGGTATAGTTTATTCTCACCATTTGTGCCGTTTTGTTGTATATTGTAAACTTGGTTATTAGTTTTTATTTTTGGTTGATAGTGTATGTCATTTACTTTATAGTTGAGAGAATTGGAAGAAAATATCACGACTATAAGCAGGGAAAGAGATCAACTGATAAAACAGAGAGATTCCGCCCTTCAGGAAGCACATATGTGGCGTACTGAGCTTGGAAAAGCTAGAGAACGTGTTATAATATTAGAAGGAGCTGTTGTTCGAGCAGAAGAGAAGGTCAGAGTTACAGAGGGTGATGCTGGAGCTAAAATAAAGGAAGCAACAGAAAGAGAAGCGGCTGCTGCTAAGGAGAAGCTGGAACTGCTTGCATACATAAATAAGCTGCAAGAGCAACTAAAAAGGTTGATATTAATCTATGTAAAATCTTGATAATTAGGTGGTTTGCCTGCCTAATTTTGCAAATCTTTGTGGTACAAAAAACCTATTAGAAGATTAGCCAACTTGACTTTGTTCAGATGTATGCCAATATTGTTGCCAAACCAAAAAAGGTCGTAGTTCTGATGTTGATCAAGAACAAGGTTGAAACAGAAGCAAATAACAAATACACAATATTTGAGTACTTAGATAATCTTATTAAATTAGAAGTCATATATTTTGTTTGAACTGTTTCTCTGTGCACTGTTCTCGCTCATCTGGTTAGCAATCTGGTTCCTCTTTCGGGACCGGATAAAATAACAAAAATGATCTACGGAAGCAATGATGACATAAATGCAGTATTTGTTAGCTTTCTTTTTAGTGTATACGTTTTAAGACAATGGCTGTTTTCCTGCTGACAGGCAGCAGGTTGAAACCAGGCAAGTCATCGAGGAGAAGACAGAGTCTTGCTCGGGCATGGGTGGTGACTTACCAAGGACAAAGCATGTGAATCCATCGGAAGAGAATGTGGATAAAGCATGTCTGAGTGTTACAAAGGCATTACCTGAACCTTCAGAGAGTGAATGGAGTGATATTCAGACGACAGGCAACAATAGCTGATGTAAGAGAGGTTTCCCCTGTTACAGAAGGAAGTGGTCTCGATATACCTGTGGTTACTTTCCCTGTCAATGGCCACCACGAGCATTCCTCTTCCCACCAACCTTAGTGTTTAATGCTCTTGTTACCTCAAAAGACCATGGGCTTGCAGGATCAAAAGGTCAGTTAACGAGGAAAATCAATATTTATCGACATATATATTCGTTCACATGTTTTAATGCCTCAGTTTGGTCGACTCACATCCTTGTGTGTGTTGGTAATCTTAATGAATTGAGTATTAAACGCCTGTAAAATTTGGGGCCATACAATCAACTGCTGTTTCATACCTGTTGAGTCCAGAAAGTAACTAGGATGTAAATTCTCTCCGTTTTATTGTACCTCAATACTTTCATGTTATCAATATATATCTTTGCTGGTGTGCCATGATAGAACATGACTGGTTTAAAATGTTGCTAAGCTGGTGTTCCATGATAGAACTTATTACATTTCACAAATGACTGGTTCAACATGTAGCTAAGCCGACTGCTTTAAGATATGCTAAACAATTTAGGCTCCATTTAGTTTAGATTATTTGAGCTTATTATTGTGTTAATCAAACATCACATTGTTTTATGATGATAGCAGTTAAATAATCCAAATCAAGCAGGTTGATTAAGACAGTATTCAATCATATATTGTGTTTCTGGAAGTTGCAGATGCATTTTAACCATTCTGTGAGTATGTTGTAGAATTAGAATCTCATGATGAAATGGTCTCGTATATGTGGTATTATTGAAAATGTGAGATCCGACACCATGCAACTAAGATGGTAGCGATCTCTTTGCTTTCTGTTCTCTCTGTATGGTATGACATCGTGCTTGTTGGTTATAGATACACTGTTATTCGTAGAGTATCGTGAACTAAAATTTACATGAAATAATTACAGGTGAAAAAGTGCATTTTTGCTGCCTGTAAGTTTCATCTCAATTTATGATGCATTATCAAGCCCCTATTTGACGGCCATTATTTTGAGAAAATAGAGTTTTGAATAGCGATTTTTTGGAGTATGTGATTAAAAAGTATGGACAAATTTTGAATTTAAGTGCAAAATATTTTATTGTGCAAGTGCGTAGTTGAAAATGAGCATGAGAATGAAAGAGAATTGAAATAATGGTTGTGAAACAGGGGCCAAAACAGTTTTGCCTCTCCATGTGGTTGTTTTTTTTGCAGAAGACATTAGCGTGTGTTTATGTCATTGGAATATATCCCATGAAAATTAAGAAAATATATATAAACCTCGAAGTTAAATCCCATGCCCTTGGAATTATTGTTTCACGGAATTGTTAGGTAATTTTTATATACCCCCTTCGTCAGTTTGAGCTTGTTTCTATTTTCACATAAATTAAGAAAATATATTTAATATAGTTGAAGATATAAATTTTTCTTACATTTTTTTCGAATATATACTACATTAAATAATAATTTAAATAGGAATATTTCATAATTAGAAAATTATATATACTATCAACTAGGGGAGTGATTTATATTTTTTTATGGGAAGGAGGGAGTATAAAAAACCAAAAAATCAATGATCTTTTTTTTCCGTATTCACGATAATAAAGTAACTAGCCTGCGTAAAGCATACGATCAACTATCACTATTCTATCGCATTTTCTACCAAGATATTAATACGCAGCTTTAGAGGTAGCATTAATTGGTAATGACAAAATAACATTTAACAAATTTACTATAATTTACGTGGGATTTGACTCTTGTTTTAGGTTCATTGCACTTTTAATAATTTGTAAGAGAGGAATGTGTATTATTAAAATGCCACTTTAGATTGTTACATTGAAGAGTATTGATATTTATCACTACTTGTGTTTAAAATCAGTTTAGAGGATAGTACTAGTGAAAATAAATTAGATCTTCGATTAAATACAAAGAATTATATCCTATATGTTTGACACCTATATGATATGATGATATTTACACTGGTGTTCACCACCGCTATTGTAAATAACATTATTCTACATTGAATGTACATTTAAGGATGTGTATTCAATTGAGGCTTTTGAAAATTTTGATGGATATTTTTTAAGTAATGACTTCTGTGAAATTTTCATAGATTCATATAAAATTAGTGAAAGTCTTTCATAAACTTCTATAGACTTTTATTTTAAAACTTTTATAAACTTCTATAGAATTCAAAAGATTTTTTAAAAACTTTCATTTTAAATAGAACTCACGTTGATCCAATACAATAAAGTGAAATTCTCACATACGAGATTATAGTTTCACATCCCTTTCTCCTCCTCATACAATAAAAACAAAATATTTTAAAAAGAATATAAAATTAAGACATTAATTAAATAAATAATAATCAAAATTATAGAAATATATGATAAAAAATAAATTTAATATTTAATATTATTAATAAAATATACTTTTAAAAATAAATAAAAATAAATATATTTAAATTTAATTATAAACTTGTCATATAAAATTTTATAATTTAATTAAAAAAATAGATTTTTCACACAAAAATGAATGGAAAAAAAAAAAGTTACAAGAATTCAATTTAACTTTTTTCATAGAAAATAGAGATAAACGATAAGAGAGAGAGAGAGAGAGAGAGAGAGAGATAAATAAATAAATATAGTCAACAGAAAAAAAATCATACCTCTAATTTTCGTAGAAGGGAAAATTAAAGAAATATTGATTTTTATTTTTTTTGTAAAAGTCTCTCAAAATCTCGTAATTAATGAGAGACAAATTTTGAGATTTTATATGAGTGCTTTCTGTTTAAAAGTTAGTACTCCAGAGACTTTTATAAAAGTTTTTAGAAGTTATTAAAATTTGAATGCTCCAAAATTTATAGAGACTTTAAAAAGTTTTAATTGAATACATCGTGAGTTTTAGAGACTTTTTAAAAGTTTATAAAAATTTCAATTAAATACACTAATACTTTTAGAGAGTTTTTAAAAGTCTACATTGAATATTCCTAAATTTTTTAAATTTCAAAAATTCATTAAAAGTCTCAATTGAATACACGAAACTTGGAAATACCGTCCATTGCTTGTCAAAGTATAAGTGAATAATCTATTTGAGAACTGTAATTACCATTTCAAGGATTTGTTATAAAAACAAATAACCTAACTATACTAGTCAGTTTGGTCAAGTTATTAACTATGCGTAGAATTGGTACTGACAATATTCCTCAAAGAGTAGATCTTACTCAAATTGCTCCGAATAAATTAAATACGAGCATTAGGATACAAAGGTTTTTTTTCCCAAAACAACAAAAATACATTTTCACCCCTTCTTATATTAGGGAATTTCACTTGGAAAATAAATCCATATTAATGGATGTGCGTCCATAACCATGGGTTCCAATGCACGAGATGTAAATCATGCCTAATGTTCATTTCTTCCATATCCTTACGAGAGTTAATGTCATCTTTAGATTTTTCTTTGACATCCAAAAGTGTACTAATGATGCTATCACAAATATTCTTCTCTACATGCATCACATCCAAATTATAACGTACAAGTAAAGTCTGCAAAATCGAACATCAATGAAGTCATGAAAAACTACTAGCAAGTAGAAGAATTAAATAAAAATGAACGAACTATTACAAAAATTACTTTCCAATATGGTAGATCGAAAAATATTGACTTTTTCTTCCACATTACATTAGATTGAGTTGTATTCTTCTTTCTCTTTCGTTAACCATTTTTTCCCCAATCATTTGTAATTTTATCAACTTCAACAGAATCATCTTCACCATTTTTTATCTTCGACCCAATACCATGTTCAATATGTCCATTAAACCAACCCTTTTTCATGCGAAATTGATGATCGGAAGCAAGAAATCTTCTATGTCTCATGTATGCAAACTTCCTTCCATGCTTCAACCGTAGTGCACATGTATTTTCACGACGGATAGGACATGCAATTTTCCCTTTAACGGGCCACCCAGATATATTTCCATATGCAGGAAAGTCATGAATTGTCCACATCAAAATAGCTTTTAAGTTGAATGTGAATTTTGTAACTGCATCATACATATCAACCCCATCATTCCACAACAACAATAAGTCGTCTACAAGTGGTGCCAAATAAACATCTATGTCATTATCTGGTTGTTTCGAATCCGGGATCAATAAACTCAATATCAAACTTTCCTTTGACATGCAAATTGAGGGAGGCAAGTTATATATAGTTAAGATTACTGGCCAACAACTGTATGTAGAGCTAATATCTTTGAAATGATTAAATACATCAGTAGCAAGACCTAATCTAATATTTCGAGGATCAGATGCAAAATGTGGCCACCTTCTGTTAATCATTTCCCAACTCAATGAATCAACCGGATGCCTAATCTTACCGCCTGAACTTTTATTACTTGAGTGACATCTAAGTTGTGTTGACATCTCATATATTCCAAACATTCTCTTAAGCCTTGGTATTATAGGAAAATAACGCAAGACCTTTGCTGGGATATTTTTCTGAATTTTTTTAGTCTGTTGGTTCATTTTCCATCTCGAGCAACCACATTTTGGACATAATTTAGTCTGCTCAAGCTCCTTTCTATATAGACAACAATCGTTGAGGCAAGCATGTATCTTTTCGTAGCCAAGATCAAATGTATTGACAAGTTTTTTCATCTCATAAAATGAGTTTGGAAGTGTATTATTCTCTAGCAGCATGTCTCGAACAAGATTTATCAATTTATCGAAACCATTGTCCGATAAGCCATGCGAAGCTTTATGCTTAAACATAGCAACCGAAGCTGACATCTTTGTAAATGCCTTGCAACCAGGATATAAAGGAGTTTCAGCATCATTAACCAAATTTTCAATCTCTTTCTCTCTTCCATCTGGATGGTTTTCAGGATCTACATCTTGTTGTGCGTAGAAATCCTTAAACATCTTACTCGACTCAGGCATTTCTACGTCGACCAAATTTGATTGACTTGGTTGCTCTCCATGAAATATCCAAACAGTACATGTAGGATCCATACCTTTAATAACCAAATGTTCATGGACTGTATCATAATGATGATGCATTAGATTCCTACAATTAACGAAAGGGCATGATATCATTTCTGAATTGCAAATGTCACGAGCTCGTTCAACAAAATTCTGTGCTCCATCTCTACATTGTTCTGAAAATCTACAAATTAAATTTTATGATCATTATATTTGAATTTTTTTATTAGAGATAACTAGATTTCTAAGATAAGTTTCAGATGATAACATTGATAAGTGCAGTCACTCTTTATCCATTACTAGTGAAGGCACGTGCGATGCACGTGCATGCGTTATTCTCCTTGTGTATATTAGCGTTGAGACTGTATATGTATACTACAATAAATAGATGGAAATAAAGTCATGAATGACATATAAGTGAAGAAGAAATATTACATTCTTAATATTATTTTCAAGTACTCACGCCTATTATTTCACGACGTTGATGGTGTGCGAAACGACCAATTGTAGCAAATGTAGCGACGCTTCAAAGTAGGTCGTTTCAAACTAATATTTCAAACTAATATTTCGAGAATTTTGATAACAATCTAACTTTAAACATTCAAACGAAGTCGAAATATTATATTATTAATATCAAACGAAGTCTAAATGATATAGAAGATTTATCGATTCGACCAACGTACAATCATTTAGAAATTTTTAAAGTTAACTTGTTATCGAAATTCTCTTAGAAATTTTTAAAGTTAGCTTGTTATCGAAATTCTCAAAATATTAGTTTGAAACGACCTACTTTGATAGCCGTAACATTTGCCACGATTGGCCATTTCGCACACATTTGTGAAATGATAGCCATGAATACTTCAAAATAATATTAAGAATGTAATATTTCGACTTCGTTTGATATTTCCTAATGAGCATGAAGAAAAAACATAAATTTTATTAAAAAGATAAGTTACACGTCTTTTTGAACACGCAAGTTTGACGTTCGTTTAACTATTTTTTATATTCATTTAGATCATTCGATATATCTATAATATAGTTCTCCAAATGAATTTCGAGATAATATAGAAGATTTATCGGTTCGACCAGCGTACAATTGTCTAGGAATTTTTAAAGTTAGCTTGTTATCGAAATTCTCGAAATATTAGTTCTACTTTGACGCGCCGTAACATTTGCCACGATTGACCGTTTTGCACACCATCAACATCGTGAAATAATAGACCGTGAGTACTTCAAAATAATATTAAGAATGTAATATTTCGACTTCGTTTGATGTTCCGTAATGAGCTTGACAATGAAGACAAAAATATAAGTAATATATTAAAAAAAAATGAGTTATACGTCTTTTTTAACACACGTGTTTGACGTCCGTTTAACTATTTTCGATATTCATTTAGATTATTCGATATATCTGCGATATAGTTCTCGAAATGAGTTTCAAGAGAATATAGAAAATTTATGGATTCGGCTAGCGTAGAATTGTTGAACAATTTGTAAAGTTAGTTTGTTATCGAAATTTTCGAAATATTAGTTTCGAACGGCGTACTTTGACGTAACGTAACTTTCGCTGCGATTGACCGTCTCACATACCATCAATGTCGTGAAATAATAGACCGTGAGTACTTCAAAATAATATTAAGAATGTAATATTTCAACTTCGTTTGATGTTCCGTAATGAGCTTGACAATGAAGACAAAAATATAAGTAATATATTCAAAAAGACGAGTTATACGTCTTTTTTAATACACGCGTTTGACGTCCGTTTAACTATTTTCGATATTCATTTAGATTATTCGATATATCTGTGATATAGTTCTCGAAATGAGTTTCGAGAGAATATAGAAGATTTATGGATTCGGTTAACGTAGAATCGTCGAAAAATTTGTAAAGTTAGTTTGTTATCGAAATTTTCGAAATATTAGTTTGGAACGACGTACTTTGACGTAACGTAACTTTCGCTACGATTGGCCGTTTCACACACGATTAACGTCGTGAAATATTAGGCCGTGAGTTCTTAAAAATGATATTAAAAATGTAATATTTCGACTTCGTTTGATATCCCAAATTAAGCACGTAAATGAAGGCGAAAATATAAGTTTAAAAAAAAAAATAAATAAATAAATAAATAAATAGGGGTTTTGCATGTCTCGCACATCTCGCACTGTGCGAGGCACAAATTTTTTTTTTTTTTTTTTTTTTTTAATGACACTCACAATTTTTTTTATTACAAAAATCGTATAGAGAAAATAAAAATTAAATAAATTTATTTTTTTTTTTTTAAGTAGAATATAGACTTTTTTTTTTTTTTTAGCAAAATAAAAAAAAAAAATTTAAAATCACACGACACCGTTTAGGACGAAAGTTTCTACAGTAAATCAACCTCTCACTCTTTTAATATATAGGGGATTTTTTTTTTTATTACAAAAATCGTATAGAGAAAATAAAAATTAAATAAATTTTTTTTTTTTTAGCAAAAAAAAAAAAAAAAAAAAATTTTAAACCACACGACACCATTTAGGACGAGAGTTTTTACAGTAAATCAACCTCTCACTCTTTTAATATATAGGGGATAAGCAGTGACAGATCCCGGAATTTAAGTGAGTTAGGTGCAATCGTTGATCGTTGACCATCAACGCCTAAATAATGAGATTATTCTCATATTTGGGTTCAACATTAAATGCAATAATGATGACTATGCTTATGCTCCACTCTCTTTTGTTTCCAAGTTTCAAATGGGATGCACCATATGACTAATCATAAGGAGACGACGAAAAAGCAGCTAAAAGAACAGATAATGCCACCAGCTACAAATCCTTCGGGTTAAATTGTTATTGAAGCTTTTCTGAATTGAGAAAAGCTTAAACCAGCAATAAGCTTGATTAAGATGGTTGGACGATATGAAAAATATTCATGATTGGTTGGCATAATAGACCACCATAAATGAAGATTTAGGTGTTTTCTAAACTCTTATGCACATTATTCTGTATATATCTTCAATGGAATTATAAGCTTCTTGCAATTTATTCAGATAACAGAGCTCATTAAATAAGAATTATGGATCAAAGTTATAAGAACAAATCAACAACTATAAGTCAATAATTAGCTCCAAATAAGCAATAAAAGTTTAAAATCAAGTTTCAACTACTCTAAAAAAGGTCCACAACAATACAAGATGATTTGTATAAAGAAAAACAATAACAATATTGATTGAATTAATTACCAATCCATAACTCACAAGTGCAAGTGTACAGCTCACAAAAATTGCAACACTTAGAATTATACATTTTATAGCATCAAGTCCATACTTCATAAAACAGAACAATGAACTACATCTTAACGTGAAATAAAACTCACAGTAGCAATTCACAATCAGTTCATAGTTTAAACTTCAAATAACAATTCACAGTTCAAGAAAACTCACGGTCAAAGAGACAAAGTCGAGACTTGAGCAGAGCAGGCTTCACCTCTCCTCAGCCTCGAGACAAGGATGGCATCCAATTTTAACCCCCGGCTCCAGCTCGTTCTGCAGCTTTTGCTTGCAAGTTGCAAATGAATTTCATGAAGATCACAATTCACAAAATTGATACATGATTTTAAATCAAATACAAGACTCAAGAAAAGGTTAATCAAACATAAGACAGGCTCAAATCAAAACAAAAAATAAAAAAAATAAAAAAAGAAGAAGAAAAGAGAGAAATAAGTTTCGGTTCGGGCTTCTTCACCTTCTGTCGACTGCCAAAGATGTTCCGGCCTCCGGGCTTCACCTTCTTCTTCACCAGTTGCACCTTCACATTTCAGTGATAAGTGGTTGAGGTTCACGAGGCGAGGGCGTCTTCACTCTTTCGACTCCATCAAGCTAGGGCTCGAAAATTTGTAGAATCGCGAGAGATTCCGAGATTGGGGGTGGGGGAAGACAGCGCCGACGCTGAGTGATAGTTCTTGAGAGGTTGAGAACTCGAGTGCCGGAGCGAATCGACTGGAAGCCGGCGGTGGCGGTCTGGCAGAGACGGGAGGAGATGAAGTGGAAGAGGAATTCGTTCGATTGGGTGGAAATCGAATGAAAATTGGAATGGATTGAAATCGAAGTGAAATTAGAATTTGGGCCTTTTTTACTTCTTGGGCCAATGTCATGTGTGGGATGTGGGCCGTCTCACCTTTTGCAGCGTTCTATAAACGTTGCAAAATGTGTCTTTTTGCAACTTTCATTTACAAAACGTTGTTAAAGCTCAATTTTCCTAATCAATTGCAACACTCACTTATTAAAATGTTGCAATAGACCCCTTTCGCAACACTTAACTACCGAATGTTGCCGTTTATGTGTTGCAAAAGCTCATATTTGGCGTAGTGAATTAGTATTATTTAAAAAAAATCAATTATAAACGCTAGTAAAAATCAATTATAGCCATGGGTTCCAATGCACGAGATTTTTTTTTTATCTAGAAAGATTCAATTTAGATGTAGAATACCTATCTAGAAGTTTTTACATTGATATTTTTAGGATGATTTCTATTGTGTGTATAGTTAGAGGGGTTTTTAATCCTCAGAATTAGCGTTATGTGGATTTGTGACGTGGTAGTTTTTAATTGCATGGTTGTATACAAATAAATATACATTATGATCATGGATCTCTTTAATTATTCTCATCACTAATGCATTCCAGACTTCCCGCCTTTCACGAGTGTTGTGTTAAAATTTTATAATAAATATATCCATAACACTAGAACTACGTATCCAAGTGGATGTCGAATTAAAATAGGAAACAAATCTTTCTGGCATGTGATCCGTTGCACCCCCCAACCTAGATTTGGAAATATTATCATTAATTTTCTGTTAACATCATAAATGAGGAAAAACATTTAGATTTTTCTTTAACATGATAAAAAAAAAAAGAAAGTAAATGACTTTCACTTATGGAAATGATTTGTACTCAGGGGCCGATCCAGGGGGTGGCGAGCTAGAGCGGCCGCTCTAGCTGGATCTGCCGGACTGTTCATTACAGTTCAATAGGTGCCGGGACCGAAGGTTGAAGAAGTTGCAGAGCCAGAAGAAATTGCAGAGCCGGAAGAACTGAAGAAGACGAATGAAAAATTTGGGTTTTTTTGAGCCCTTTTGTTTGGGCTGAGGCCCGAAGTTGGGCCTTTTTAAAAAAAAAAAATTTGTTTGGCCCGCCCAACCAATCGATTTGGAAATGCACCAATGATACCAAGCAGGCAAACCCTTCTTCATTCTCCACTTCTTCTACGGTTCTACCCGGTTGCTGTTGTCGTCACCGTCGCCGCCGTTACCGTCCACTGACACCGGCCGGACTGTGTAACTGTAAGCAACCGTCTTAGGAAAGAAGCCAAGAAAGAAGAACAAAATTATTGATTGACTGTAAGTATTTGAATCAATTTCACCCATTTGTTTTCATTTATGATTAATAATTTATTAACTTTGACATATGCTTGGTTTTTATGTTGTTGATAAAATCGTTTGATTTTTGTATACTGAAAGGATGAAAAAGGTCCAAAACAAAATTAGATAGAAATAGAAATTTTGAATTTGGAGATTTTAGTTCCATTTGTGTAATATTCTAAAAGGTAAATGAATGGAAGATTGTTTCTTTTCTGCTCTTCTGCACTATGCATAATGATTGTTGAGTTATTGAAATGTAATTGTGGAATTATACCTTTTAAAGTTATATATAACATACACGTACTATGCAGATGAATGTCTTTGTAGTTTTGTTGTAATGTACTCCTCAGATTGATGTAGTAGTGAAGATTTAGTTGCCCATGTAGCTTATAAATTACAATAGACCAAGAAATTTTACTGATTATGATTGCCTTGAATGTTTGTCTCTTGATAGAGACAAAATTGACATATACTAATTATCTTTTTTTCTAGTGGGTAAAATTTATTAGGGACAGAAAGTCTTACTTCAATCTTGGGGTTGTGTACACGATTATCATATTTTTGTATCCAATAAGGTAGTTCTTCATGGTCACAGATCAATTGTCTTATGTTACTCGATTTAGACTACTTTTATGCACATCTCTAGGTTGGCTGAACACTAAAGGAGTGGATAGCCATTTGTTTTTGTTCTGTGAATTGTGAATAACCAGAATAAATAAATAAACAATAAACAGAGCATTTATTTTTTTATAAACAGAGACTCCGCTTGTAAGTTGGATGGCTGCACTCACTGATCTACCGATGAAATCTCCTTTGAGAAAGCCACCAGAGACGGATTCCATAGTTCACAGGTACCCTTTTCAATCTTTTTCATCAATTTTACATGAGAATTGACGTTAGATTCAATGCGTTTGATTTTGAGATTCTTACTCGTTCCTTCACCATGATTATAATGTTTAGATGATACCATTTCTTAGTTGATCTTTTTGCTTTTGCCTGGTAAGTTGGAAGAAGAGAAAATAGGGACCTTTTACATGGACAAGTACTTTGGTCCCCAAGTTTCAATTTTTGTAGATAACCAAGGGATTCTGTGTATATGGGCTAAATCATCACTGGCCTCTTACATGAGATAATCTTTAAAGTAGGGGTGGAGCCAGGATTACAGGTTAACAGGGGCATTCATTTAACTAAGAATAAAAATTTTAAAAACAAAAAAATAACACTTCAATCTAAAAAATGTAGTAATGCATATTGGTGTATTTACATATAAATCGAAGAATTTTTAATACTAATAAACAACATCGCTATACGGTCATTGACTGTTGACGGTCAACGATCAACGACCGCTCTAGCTGAGTCGAAGTCCTGGATTCGTTCCTGTTTGTACTTACTAAAAATATAAGACAATTAAATTAAATGTTAGATTTATTTACAAAACAAATTCAATATTTTAAATATGATAATACTGAGTTCGCGTCACCACAACTCGTCGTCTTGAAATCAACTTGTCTTCATCATTTGAAAATGGGAAAGGATAACGTGGAATGAGCTAACGTTCAGTAAGCAAACCTCATGCATATGATACATGCTTACGATATGCATATGAAAAATAAAAATAATTCTCAATATGTATCCACTTTTATGTCTTTATAAATCTTAACATTGACATTGTGAGCTTGGTGTATCGCCTAACCAATCAGAATACAGTGAGTCATGTTATTTGGAACCCAATTAATTATTGAACATTGGTCGGATGCTCTGGTCCCCCATGCCCCATTCCTCACTCGTACCTTCTCGGCATAGACATACGTTTTCTAATAAAAACATTTGTGATACATATGCTTTTAAAAACATTCATTCTCACATTGACACTTAAAAACTCTTTAATTCATGAAATTTCATGTATGCTTATGGATGAATTGATATACATGAATGATCATTAAAGATATTTATGACATAAAATATAACTATCGTATATTAATTTCACATAATACCAATTCGAGTCTTAGGCAGGTTCCCTGGACATGTTTATCATTTTCCACAAGTGTCGTGCTCATTCCAACATAACTGTTGCACAGACTACCTTCTGAATTTCTGGGCACTCAATGAGTTCGAAAATTCGTTCTTGTTTTCCAATTTACTCCTTTTCTCGCTAGTGGATTTGTGCCTCCCTTAGAACTCGGTGTTGTATCTTGCCACATTTCTTTTTGCAGGTGGTGGTGCAACTGGTGGCATGACAAGTGGAGCAACTGGTGGTGCCGTATTGCGTATTGCTTCAAGGAATTGCATGAACTGATTGTTGTTGTTCATTTCAGCTGCTTCGGCCTTTTCTCAACTGTTCCTATTGTTTACATTTCTAGAGAGGGTGTCCATAGCCTGAAATAAAATATAAACATAAAATTAATCAACACAAGATTAAGAAGGAAGAGGGAAATAACACATTTTATTTCGTCCAAAATCTTAATAGCTTGCATAATGAATGAATTTTTTGCTATCTAATTTATCCACTTATACAAGTAATTTCTACTACAAACGTAAAAAGAATATATAATTTCCTCCAATGCTTTAATCTTGATTTTCTCCTGGGTTTGGCTCAAAATACGGTGCGGGATGGTCATGGTACTCCAAGCTCTCCTCAGGGTCTTCGTCGGGATTTTCCTCTACCACTTCCCGAATCATGTTATCCCTATTGTTAAAAGTTGCCTATGCTGGGTGCGCTACGTGGGCGGCAACGATCAGGATAATATCCTATTAGCCTATCAATATTAGTATTCTATGTTACACTCCACTTAGAATGGTCAAAGTAAAAAAAAAAAAAAAAAAAAAAAAAAAATAATTTAATCAAAGTAAAAAAATTAACTTGTCAAAGTCATGGTCAAATAAGTATTTAAGTTCAACAAATGATTTCAAAGGGTTTAATTTGTAATTGCTAATACTTAAAAGAGCCATAAATGATTAAAAAAAAAAAAAAAAAGGAATCTAGGGATTTAGTTTCTAATATGATAAATGAGATGACTATATGTTATATTATATGAAGGTTGGGGACTTGACTTACTTTGATTAATTGGTATAAATCTTTCATAAGTAAAAAATATTTATTTGACTATCATGATTCAGATTATATAATTTAATTATAATAAAAAGATTGAATGACCGAATTTATAAATTATATAAACAATTGTTAGTTATGTAAAATTTTAAATTGACAATTGTATAATATAATTGTTGGATTAGAAACATATTATAAAATTGTAAATATATTCAACAATATTTTAAAACTATCCATTTATTAAAATTCTATTTTTAATTATTTTTTTTCACGGGACGGGTTCTAGGCCGCGACCCGCCACGGAGCGACCCTCGACAGCCCACCCCGCCAACCCGTCAAGACGGAGTTTTTGGGTCTCATTAGGGGCGGGGTAGGTTAAATTGTCATCCCTAGAGAAGGGTCGAGAGACAAAGAGAAAGAAAGAAAGAAAAGAAAAGTGAAGAAGAAGAGGAAAGAGAAAGGAAATATGAAGCTTGGAACCATTCCATCTTTGCTTCAATTTATAACCCTGTTTGGCTGTAATCTAAGGTAAGTTAGGAATTTTAATTTGGTTGAAATTTTCTCTACAAGCTAAAGGTTTGGTGGAGTTGGAAATAGTAATAAAGAAGAGCATAACATTGAAGAGTGATGGGAACTAAAGAGCGTATGTTTGTAAAATTGTCATAGAGAAATTAGTCTTGATTGGAGTTTAGTGTAGCCTGCTTATTTGCAATGACCATTTAATTAAATGAAATTGTGATAAAGAATAAGGAATTGAAATGGAAAATTGGGCATTTATACATATAGTGGCAGACGTGAATGTAAGAAACAAGCAAGGGAAATTGAGAATTTGTAGATAGATTCGATAGGTATAAAAGTGAAAAGGTGTTGGGTTCTTGCTTCAGCCAACCAAACTGGAAAAGGAAAGAAATGTTTCGTGTCATTTTAATAATACTTTGGAATGGAAAATTATGTATATATATATTGGCATATGAATATGTCAGCACACTTGACTAAAATGGGAAGATATAAATGAATGAGTAATAGTTGAGATTTTGAGGTCTGCTATTTATGTATTGGTTAGGAAATTGGATTCAATAGTTATTAATTCGAATAAATAACTCATTTTTCAGGAGATAGTGAGACTGGGAAAGTTTGCTGGCCGAATTAATCTTTGTTCAGTACATAGTCCAAAGAGTGGAAAAACTTAATTTTCAAAAATAAGTATTTATTAAATTTATATTAGATATGAAAGTTAATTATTTCATATATTTGGTTTGACAACATGATTTTAAGAAAAAAAGTGAATTTTAAATTTAGTTCAGTTAAATCATTTCATTGACATGTTATATGAGAATTACATATTTTAGCATGCTTAAAGTTATTTTTAAAAAATAACCAGAATGTACCCATGTAATTTTACACTAGTTTGCACTGGTGTGAAGGTGTTTCCACAATATATGGCCCCATATGATTATTTTACCCACTCTACACTGGTGTGAATGCGTTTCCACAGTATATGATCAATTATGATGATTTTACTCGCTCTGCACTATTGTGAATGTGTTTCTATAGTGTATGACTAGATTAGTCTTTGGACAACTCTGCGTGCGTATGACCAGAATTTCAGAATCTCAGAATTACAGAATAACCATGCCATGTACATCGAGATTAATCGATACATGAGTATGGTTATTCCGAGTACCTTTTTGGTGTGATTTTCAGTATTATACAGTTTATCAGATTTTAGAATACATAATTTAGTTTATGCAATTTACAAAATAAAGATTTTTATGATTCTAAAAAGTATTATCAACTTTCATATTTTTTTAAAGTTGTAATAGCATAAACATTTAAGAAAGTTTGCATAAATGGAAAAAGAATATTTATTTTCAAAATTATCTACTCACTAAGTTATAAGCTCATATATTTTGTCCTCCTTTTTTCTTATCAGATAGTAGTTGAGAAGCATTGGAGCTTCTTGATCCACTGAGTTGAGCCACACACATTATCATTTGTCTTGTCAGTTTATATAATTTATATTTTTGGGATACATGCATCTTTTATCAGAAAATATATTCACAGCATGGACTCGATGCATTTTTGTATGTGTTGTACATTTGGAGTCTTTTGATTTGTATAGAAGTGTAAATTTCATTCTAGTGCACTTTATTTTGAATAGTTGGTGTTTTGAGTAGCTAGTGTACTTTTTTTCAAATTAAATGTACAGATTTGATAAAATTGATTTTTGTTCAGGTGGTTTTAGTCCATATTTCAGAGGAAATTTTGTCAATTTTTTTATAAAATATGTCATTGCCATAGTATATCAAAATTCTTTTGGTGGTGGGTCCGGCACTTAGCGAATATCCACCATCGACGCACAACACGTGTCAGATCCATTAAAGTGATTCGGGACGGATCCTGTCATCGTAAGTGTTAATTATCCATTTGTCCTTCAAACATGAAATCAAAAGGGTAGGTGATGTTTGATACTCGAACAGTTCTTCAAGTCTCTTAAAAAATCGCCACTACTAAGGACAGAGCGTCCTGTAGAGATGATAGACAATTTCATCTCAATGAAGATTGTGTCCATTTCTTTCCGTCCCTCTAATAATCCTCTCTACAACATCTAAATGATTCAGGTTCCTCACACATGTCCCATATAACCTAAGGAATATCTTACGTTTTCGAATCACGAGTGCTTATTAATCATCTAAAAATAAATTTATAATTACTTACCTTTCTAATTTAATCATATGTATAACCCGTTATTATACAGTAGAACATGCTTCATAAATTGTGTTTTCCTTAAATATAAGTTCTCAAAATGAAGATTTCCAAACTTTGAAGCTTCCGTAATTAGAAATTTTCCTAATTGGGTGCTTTCCTAAATTCCCAATGTAAAGAATTTTTATATATAGGAGTTTCTAACTTTAAATCTTTCTGTAACTAGAAATTTCAAAGTTTAAATCTTTGTAAACATATACCTTCCAAATTATGAAGTTTTTTATAAATAATAACATATAAAGTGAAAATTATACGTAACTAAGCACTTTTATATAAATAAACACGGTTCTAACATAACATCATGCGCATTCATACTTATTCACATAACATGAAAATAATTATGAGTCGTCATATTTTTCTATCTAATTCGAGGTGATCAAAGCCAGGAACTTGGAGTCGTGTAGTGGTGATCTAAGAAGCACTAAATCTCCTTTTTTTTTTTAAAAAAAAAAAAAAATCTTAACATAATCATAAATTCGACCTTTAAACTTTAATGTGAACAATAATTGTGTAATAGGAATTTGTAATTTTTTTAAGAAATAAAGCACAAGTGAATTGTGACTACGATCACGAATAGTGTTGTTGACCTTTTTTAAAAAAAATAACTTGACTCGTTGAAAATTTCATTGTTCAAATCAATGAACAGTGACTTGAAAGGTAAATTGATCGTTAAACACAATTTTTTGTCTACAGAAACGTATTGAGTTCTTGATGACTCGAGTGTTACCAACCCATATGGGTTTCAACAAAAAGCCCGTAAGTTATTAGAAAAAAAATAGATTTTTTTTTTTTTAAAAAAAGCTGCCTTGTTGAGGCAGCTACCGTAGTTGCCTCTCTCTCAATGATGTCTAACCCTGATGGGATTATACGAGAATCACGAGATTGTATATTGAATTTAACAGTATAAATTGTACAAAATATAGATGATAAAAATTTTGATTTGACAATTCAAAAATTCAAATTTAAATTTGAAATTTGAAATTTGAAACGGTTATTTTTTTTTTTTTTTTTTATAAATAGGAGTTAAATTTTTTGAGTTTTATTTCAATTTTAACTTCCAGTATTATAATTCCAACTTCAATCTCCAATTTCTTTGCTTTAATATTCACTTTCAATATTTCCTAATATTCTAGTTTCTTACTTTCTTAATCTGTGCTCTAATATTCACTTTCCTAATATTCTAGTTTCTTTCTTTGCTAGAATATTCAATTTTTTTGCTCAAATATTCTAGTTTTTTTGTTATTCTAGTCTATAATAACCATTAAATATAGATGGATTTTACTAGTGATAAGATTAATTAGTTTGGGGGTAGTTCGAGTACTCCAACCGACTACGAATATGCAACTCAAAATGTTCTAATTGATTTGGAAGATATCGAAGAGGAAGAAGTACTCGAGATAAAAAGGTTGAAAAAAGATTCATCGGATTGTTGGCAATATATGACACGTAAAAAAATTGGTGTTCAAAATGGAGTTGATATTTGGAAAGCATGTTGCAATTACTGTGGCAAAGAACTTATTGTAGAAACACTCTTCATTCAAATTCTATAATTATATAACAAAAGAAACAAACTACTATTGAACAACTAAAGAGTTTTAATAGTATTATATCATTTACCTCTGATTTATGGACAAGTGGTAATAGAAAAGGTTATATTGCTGCTACGGCTCATTATATTGATCACTTGTGGATTCTACATAAAAGAATTATTGCATTTAAATGTGTAGAATATCCTCATAATGTCACTAATATATACATAGTTTTAAAAGAAATTATACAAGAATATGGTATACAAGATATGGTTCGAAATTTCACTTTTGATAATGCTAGTGTGAACAAATGTGTTATCGAAAAATTTATTCATGATTTTAAACCTGCATTTGGAATTTTATTTTTTCATCAACGTTGTGTATGTCACATTATCAACTTGATTGTGAAAGATGGATTAGAACATATAAAATCACCTTTAGATAAAATTAGACAAGCAATAAATTTTATTACTGTGTCACCATAAAAAAAGCAAGCATTTAACAGTTTATGTTACATTCGTGTTAAAATTATGATACAATTATTTCAATGTATTATAATGGTAGGCATACATATGGACCTGAGCATAATTTGGAAGATTGAGAATGATCTATTGCATTTTATGTGAAGAATTTTTTAAAACCTTTTTTCGACGCCACAAAGGAATGTAGCGCCGTTTATTATCCTACATCTTCACTTGTTTTACATCATTTTTTCTACATTTCACAAGCATTTCATAAATATAGGAGTTTGTTATTGTTTGTTGATGTAGTCTGCTTCACGGAATTAAAATTTCGTAAATATTGGGAAGAATTATCCTCTTTATTTATTTTAACTTCGATGATAGACCCTCGACTTAATATACATAGCACAAAAACTATTATAAATGTGATTTCTAATTTCATAAATTTGCAATTATCACATATGCATATAGAATCAACATTATATGAAATGTATAACTATTACGCTGAAAAAGAAGGTTAGAGCAGCACTACTTCCCAAAATCCTTCTTCAAGTAATATTTCAAGAAATTCAGATAATGTTTTTTGGACACCAATACTAATGTTCCTTCATTTAGTTCTAGTTCATCAACATCTAGAATGAGAAATATTAATGGCACGAATGTAGAAATTCCCTCCGAGTTAGCTAGGTATTTGAGCGTAGACATTCGTAGTATGTTAAATTCAGAAGAATTGCAAGAATTTAGTCTTTTACAATGGTGGAGGTGTAATGAAAGGCAATATCCAATTGTATCAAAAATTGCACGTGATCTACTAACACCTCCGGTGTCTACGGTGGCGTCGGAGGCTGCATTTAGTTTAGGTGGTCGAATTTTATCAGACGAACGATCAAGACTGAAAGAAGATATACTGGAGACTTTAATATGCTTGAAGGATTGGGAATGTGCGGATTTACGTACTCAAGAAATAGTTGATAGTATAATGGCCGAATAATTGCAGCAGATCTAAACGTAAGATATTGTAAGTTTTTAAATTAACTAATGTAAAAAACATATGTAATTTTTAAATTTATATTTGTTTCAAGAAAAATTGTACAGGAAATATTTTATTCGTGTACAATTTTAACTTCGCCTACATTGATTGTAGCCGGTCCCAAACCTGAAAAAATGAGGAGTGTTGTAACTTTGAAAAAATTTATTTAAAAAAAAAATTGTTATAGTAGTATAACATAAGATGTATACTTTATTCCATTAATGTGCTAAACATAGATAATTAAATATTAATGCAATTCAAGTATTGGTCATGGCTCAAGTATTAGTACTTTAATAGCATTATACGAATTTTTTGAAATATCGTTGCGGGTCTAACATAATAAGATGACATCTTCAAGTGAGTCCACCAAACACCTTTCCCGTACCTTTAAAAAAAATTAATAAATACGGGCTTACACGGCTCGGGCTTGGCTCGGCTCGGCTTGTAAAAGCCCAAGCCAAAAGCTTGAGGGGGGGCTCAATGGTCCTTTGTTCGAGTGGAGGATTGTTGGATATGCGACCAAAGTCCCACATCGGATAAAAATGAGGAGAATCATGGGTTTATAAGTGTGGAAATATATCTCCATTGGTATGAGACCTTTTGGGTAAGTCCAAAAGCAAAGCCATGAGGGCCTAGGCCCAAAGTGGACAATATCATACCAACGTGGAGATATGTGTGAGCCCATGCTTATAACAAGTGGGATATGTGGTGTTACATATTTCTAATAGTGGTATCAGAGCCAAGCCCCAAAAATTGGCCGTGTGGATGAATCCTTGGAATACCGAACGAAGGTGGTGCCTCGGTTAGCTCGCGATGGGATCCGTTGATGAGCTCTATTGGACAGGTGGTGTGCTCCGGATGCTTCACGTAAGGTGTGTGCTCGAACGTGGTGGAGAGGAGTTGATTTGGATAGAGCAAGCTCTTGGTGAGGAAGATGGACGGATAGATGATCGTTTGAGGGGAGGCTCGGTGGTCCTTTGTTCGAGGGGAGGATTGTTGGGTATGCGACCAAAGTCCCACATCGGATAAAAATGGGGAGGATCATGGGTTTATAAGTGTGGAAATATATCTCCATTGGTATGAGGCCTTTTGGGTAAGTCCAAAAGCAAAGTCATGAGGGCCTAGGCCCAAAGTGGACAATATCATACCAATGTGGAGATATGTGTGGGTCCATACTTATAACAAGTGGGATATGTTGTGTTACAATGAGGGTCTAGGTCCAAAGTGGACAATATCATACTAATGTGGAGATATATGTGGGTCCATACTTATAACAAGTGGGATATGTGGTGTTACATATTCCTAACACTATATATTTTAGCACAAAAATTCCACAATTTGGTATAAATAAATAGTTTAGTGTTAGACTAAATTAGTATGTAAAATGAAATGATAGAAGAAATTTAATAGTATGGTAAATGGTAAAGTAAATCCTTACCCGCTATTTGCACAAGGTAAGTATGGTATAATTTCTATCTCCATTTTTTTGTTTCTATGCTTCATTATGTCTCGTCTGGATGACAAATTTGGATGCATCAACAGTTCTTGGACCATAGTGTAAGATGGATTTTCATGTGTTGTCACTTGTGTTGGTGTTTGAACATTGTGGCTACAATCATAAATTTGGAATTTCCATTCATGAAAATTAACAAGAAAGAGATACCAATAGTTTCCTGGATATTGAGCAAGAATTAGTAGATAATTACACCCTATCCATGGTTGACCAGCCATTGGTAATCTGCCAAATATATACTCTTGCAAGAGATGTAGGTTTGATGGTGTCCTGGCTGTCTAGTCTTCTTGATTCGATTGTGACATCACATGTTGAAGACATTGATCTTCGAAGTTAAAGTCTAAAATTGCATATTCTTGAGAAAGAAGGGTGCAACCATTACGAATTTATCATCTCAACAGATTCAATTCCAGATCAATATACTAAGAAAAAGAAATTAGATATGTTAAGTATAGAATGAAATTGATTAATGATTAAATTGATTAACTGTGGCTTTTGCATGTTGAGTATAGAACGAAATTGATGATGATGACTAAATTTCACTGACCTTTAAATTTATATCTCGATTTATATCCGTCACAGCTTTTAATGTATCTCTTTCGTGCATATTGCCGCTTCCATCATCCCAATAGGTGTTGTTGCATAATAGAATTGGAATGAGCTTTAGATAAATTAAATGAAAATTGTAATATTTGGGTTAATAAAGCTGATTTCTTACCAAGGATTTTTGACAATCCAATCTCTAAGAGTGGTCTATTTGTCCGTAATGTAGTCTTCTAAAAGACGATTAGCAGACGGAATTTTTTTTGCTTTACTTCTTTATTCTCTTTCTTTTCTTAGCCTTTCAACACGTTGAGTTTGTTGAGATGTTGAGGGGGTAGGTTCGTTTTGTTGATTTGGACTTTTATGGACAACGTCTTCCTGTAAAGAACCTATGATAGCTTCAATATTTGATTCCCAACCAGATAAATGCTCTAGCATGTTATCATTTTTTTCGTCAATATAAGATTTCATTGAAGTCATATTGGTATCTATGTAGGAATGTATGGCAGATTGCATGTTTTGATACTGATCTTGTTGCCATTTTTGATGTTGATCAAACATTTGTTGATAGTGAGCCTGTTGTTTTTTCGATTCTTCAAGCATGTCTGCTTTGAAGTCATTGTATAAAACAGAGGCATTCGATAGCGCGTGTTGTCTATACATGCTAAACATTTCTTCCTTCTGAAGCATGTGTTCTGGAAGTACCTGGAATAGATGTCTGTGGGATTTGTTGTGGTTCATATAGTATGTTATCCAGTTGCCCATTGGTGATGGCATCAAATATATTGTGCTCGTTGTTTGTTGGTAGTGAAAGATTTTCCCACCATATTGTTTGTAATTCTTCTTCTGTGGGATACAAAATTGGAAGTACTTGGTTCTGAAATATTGTAATTATTTATTTTCAAATTGTTCGAAAAACAATAAAGAATGTAATAACAAACATAATTAAATTATTATATGTTGTAAGAGAAATTATACATTTTCGGTGACCAAAAATTGTCTAACAATGTTCTCTGATAATATAGTATTTGGCTTCCACTTGTACATTCGTGGACATTGTACTATTTTATATTTACGCCTTCCAAATGTTTGTCCAATTTCAGGGAATGCTTCATATATCCAATACTACAATATCATTAAAAATAGACATTAGATACGAAAAATTTAATTTTTATACAAAGAATTTGTACAAAGAATTTATGAAGTTATGAAAGAAATACCTGGAAAGCAAGTGGATATTAATGGAGCGAATATTTGCAATCAGTTTGTTGATTTTGTTCCATTTTTAGAACCCGTTGTTACAATGAATTTAACAGAATGAAATATGCCTTTCGTCCCCATGGATATGCAAGAAAGTTGTCGACATGCTCAACCATACTAAAGCTTCTGTAATAAATAACTGTTCTTGTTGGCTTCAATATGCATTCTACTAATATGACTAATCCCAATTTAAATTTGTCATCCTCGTCTTGACAAAGGTGGAATGCTTGAAAAAACATCTTCATAGTAATCACTTTTATACCATCGAAATATTGATTTCTAAGCCTATCGTTATTTCATTGAAGAGTAATGCCAGTTTGATGGGAAGACAATCCAGTTATGAGGCAAAATTCTTGAATACCAAAGTTTGCGAAATGGTTATTTAACCGCATACAGATTTCATTTTTTTACCAGAGTTTACAATCCTCATTATGAATTCATGTACTAATTTGTTGTTCTTCATCTTTTCTGTAAATGGCTCCATAAAGAAATCCATACAAATTACTACTCAATAAACAAGCTTATTGATATGTGTTTATAAGTTCCAAAAAATTTGCAAGGTATTGATGGTTTGGATATTGAGTGATAGTAGTTGAAAACCGTTGGTTTGGAGATAATATATATTCCAAAGACATCTGCAGAAGGTATTGATTAGAATTAATATTCCTTAATAATGGAATTATAATACACTATGAATTCTATAAGTTTTGGCTGGTATGTTGTTTAGTCCATGAAACTAATTCGTAAAATAAAACATAAAAGTAATACATGTAGTCTTATTTTTAAAAAAAAAATAAAAAAATAGACGCAGATATTGGCAAGTCAATATAGAAGGTGTAGACAAAATTGTGTTTTCTTGTTGACAAAAGTGATGGAATTTTTGTTTTATTTATATAAATTAGACAAGCAAATATGAAATAGATATGTTTTCCATATGACTCAAATCAAATAAGTCAATTTTAGAGGGATGAGATACAAAAGAACTGGGAAGAAGAATTAGTTTTATATTTTTGTTATTGTGCCAGTAGTTGTTTATTTTATTTTTCCAGTATTAGTATCCCAGTAAAGATGTAGCTGACAAAAATGGCTCACATCACGTTAATTTTACACTATATAAAGCACAATTATAACAAGCATGAAGAAGCTGACCTACTACAGGAATAGAATAGAGAACATGAAGTTGTCTCGACAATTGCTACAAAATTATTATAATGAAAGTGTAGTTGTGCAAATAGAAAAACTTGTGAAAAACGAAAGTGAAATTAGAAAAAGTAAATGAAGAATGTAGATAAAGAGAGAATTGTCTAGGAACTGTCCATAAGATGTTTACAAGAAGACTACAAGAATGAGTAATATAAAAAGTTGAAAATTTTGGATGTATTGCAACATTGTGGATCTGGTAGAGCAATTGGGTTAGCAAATTGAGGGAATTACGTTGAGCCACGATTCATTTGCCTCATCGGTTCGAATGTATTTGAACACTATTTTTTGATTAATTAGGCCGAGAATTGAATGTCAGGAGCCTTGGCCAGGAATGTAAGGCTGGATTTATCGAAATCTTCCCATTGTTGATTATCAAAATGCTCCATAATGATTTTTTGGTACTTTGAAATTGCTTCTTTGAGAAATGTGGCCGCGTAGCTGTACATTTTCGGGAACGATGAATTCAAAATTCATCTACAAGAACAAAGTACAACAAAATAAAATAAAATGTCAGGTCATAATATTTCATACAGGTTCATGTCAAACACACGTGTGTGTGAGAAAGCAAAAAAATAAAATAAACATACAATAAGATATCTAGTCATCTATCGATATTTAGTCATCTGTCGAGAATAACTGAAACGAATTGTCGGGAGTGACACTTCATCGCGACAGATGAGTCACGTAATTAATCTGCCAAGAAGTAGTCATCTATCGAGAATTCAGAACGGCAAAGACTTTCATTGTGACAAATTAAACACTTCACTTAAAACATTTTGACGTAGAGGACAATACAATAAGATATCTCAGACGTACATAATTTGCGAAAATCAACATTACCACATGTAGGGCAATGAAATTACAATCATGTTACCTTACCCTTAAGCTTGACCTCATACTAGACCTCGGCCCCACCACTCCCCTCACATGGGGGTCGGGTCCCACCTCATTAAATTTAATATTTTTGTCCCCCATGTGAGGGGAGGGGTGGGGCCGAGGTCAAGCATGAGGTCAAGTTTGAGGGCAAAGTAGATTAATCCATGAAATTAACATAAAAGAGAACATGACGAATAACAATGAGGGAAGGGAACAGTTGAATCTCTATCAAACGCATCAAAACAATCCAGTTATGTGTACACAGTCATAAAAAAGCATAAATGGAAGTCAGGAATATATCACTTTATATTCACCATAGAACAGAACGAGGAAGAAATTTTTTAACCATGAATGTTGAGTCGACTATATATATGCATTTATGAAGAGAATGACACTATATTGGCATTCTGTCTCTCAGGTTTATTTAGGGAGCCATAGTGCCCAAAAATGTAAAACCTCAATGTCACAACTACATAAACATCTTTTACATGACCATGAATCAATGGGATTACAAAGAAATATAGTTGATTTCCATAGAAGTTAATTATCTTCTTTTTCAATACATGCTGGCACTGTCGTGAAACGAAAAACTAACTTGAAAATCAATAAAATGAAAAAGTAGCATATTCATTACAAATAGAGCAAATGTTTCAAAGGTTTGAATTTAAAAAATGAAAATAGTATATTAAAGCCAAAACAATCACATTTTATAATCAGTCTTTAATGCATTTTCCAAATCAGCTGTAGCTTGATAAAGAACATCAAGAGCAGCTAGGGAATAAATTCTCATTAATATATAATAAAAAAATCTTTGATTCATCCAACAAAACAACGACATTGAAAGGATATTAGTGTCAGACTCTGATTCATTTAGCACAAATAGAAGCATCACTTTTGCTAGATATCAATTGTAGAGGCAAAAGAACTCCAAAACTGCACCAAGCGATTTAAAGAGTGCTGCAAGTCATGAAACTTCTTTCCAACGAATAGATAGATGATTTTGCATCTCTAGGTTTACTCACTTATCCGTCTATATAAGAAATTCCTGAGTGTGAGAGATGGAGAATGTGTGAGGAGAGAGATAGAACCCTTTCATATTGTAGACTGGGAAATTGTGAGGAAGAGAAGCAGAGGGATATACTACATGGTTCCATGTGTCATTGGCACTAAAAGTTGCTGCAAACTTTGCCACTAATGAAAACATAGTCAAATACAGGGTGCCTCAGACAATAGCCTGAAGTGGAAGGATTAATAAAATATTGTAGCATTAATATCTTTATCACTTAGTTGAACAATCCTTAATCAAAAAAAATCCACAATAGATTAAGGGAATAGAGCAGATTCAGTACCCATGCCTAACATAGAAAAAGTGTAATTGTAGGTTGGAATGACAATGATTATATGCTATCAAAAGATGCCTACCAACTTAAATGGTAAGTTTTCGAACGAACTATACTTTACATTATTGTATTATCTAATGTCATAGCTCTTGCATAACTGAGAATGTAAAAAAAGATGTATGGGTCCGACTAATGGAGGTTAAAATCAAATTGAAGGAATGGAGAGTAAGATGGTTAATGCAGGGTGCTAATGTAGTGCTAATGTAGGCAAAAAATAATTTTGGTTATCAATACTCCCAAATGGAACGTGAAATTTTATTGAAAATCAAAGAAACCAAAACATAGAAGAGAAATAATGAAACATATAAAAATACAGGTTAAAAAATAAAAAATAAAAAACGAACATACAAAAACATAAGCAAGAGATAAAAAAAAAAAAAAAAAAAAAAAAAAAAATATATATATATATATATATATATAGGAATCTAGCTGAAGTTCATAAACTAAACACAAAGAAGGAATTGACCAAAAATAATAGATGAAGGTAGAAAAAGGGGGACAACACGAAGAAGAAATCGAACAAAGAGAAATAGAAATAGAACAAATCGAAGAAACGTTCCCAACAAAAGGCAAGAGATGAAAATCCTTGAACGAGTTACCTTTTGTGCAGATTTTGCCCCCTTTCGTAAAATGATTAATCTACTTGTACAATGATAATTGACAATATTTGTTGACAATGCTTGATGTGGCAAAATCTGGACTGTTGATTTAAAAAACTGTTTTTGAATTTTTTTGAAATGGATGAATGTGACGATGCCAAATCATGATTATCAACAACCATTGTCAACCATCATTGTACATGTAGCATGATTCTTCGTAAAATTTGAAGAGCGATTCGAAGGAAGTTGAATAATACACAAAACAAGTTGAAGGGTCTTCTCAAGTAGAGATGGCAATTTAACCGACCCACCCAAACCCACCCCCACCCTCGTGATTTTTTATTTATTTTTTAATAAGTAGTTAATTTTAAAATATTATTGAATGTATTTACAGTTTTATAACATATTTTTAATCCAACAATTATATTATACAATTGTCAATTTAAAATTTTATATGACTAACAATTGTTTATATTATTTATAAATTCGGTCATTAAATCTTTTTATTATAATTAAATTATATAATCTGAAGTTACGAATCATGATAGTTAAATAAATATTTTTTGCTTATGAAAAATTTATACCAATTAATCAAAGTACGTTAATATCTTGATCGAAAAAATTAATTTTTTTTTATTAAATATATGGAATGACCTTTAGATTTTGGGTTAAGGGTTGAACTTTAAAATTTAAATAATAACATAACTCCAATTTTTGAAAATAAAAAATTAAACGGGACAATAAATCGAGCAAATTCTTACCCCGTCCCCATCCCACACTGCCCAGCCCAGCCCAAAGATGAGGCGAGACACGAGACAAGACAAAGTTTGAGGTGAGGTGAGGTGAGGTGAGGTGGGGTGGGATGGAGCGGGACGGGATGAAGGTGCCCCGCCCCATTGCCATCCCTATTCTCAAGATTTCAATTTTCCAGTTAGAACTCGATTTTTTTTTTTAATTTTTTTTGAAGAATTTACAGTTTTCTAGTTCTTTGAGATTGAGAGAGGAAGGATATTAGGGTTGATGGAAAATCGGTGGAGCTGAAAAACTATCTCGTTAGTATATGAATGTGAAAAATATCTAATAAACACGATATATTTTCAGCTCTTTTTCATCAAAATTGTGAGGTGATGTATTGTAGACTTTTTCCACTCTTTGTATAATTTTTTTCATGTTGTCAACTCAAGAACGTGTAGGATATCTCAAGGAGGGCAAAATTATCCAAAAATGATAATCTTGCAATAACTTTGAAAAAGTAATATTTTTGAAAATGCAAAGTGAAAAAATTGACTTGTAGTGTAATTTCCTCTTAAAATTAAATAGGATGAAGAATTACATTTGCCATGTCTGATTATTGTAAGAGGTATTTTAAAAAATGTCTAATTTTATAGGTGTCAATTGAAAAATGTCTCAACTTTTGAATTTAGTAGCAAACTGTCTATTATGTCCTTAATGAAAAAATGAAGCAATTGATTTTTTTTTTTTTTTTTTTTCAATTTATCACAAATTTCGAAAAGTAACTTTTATGAGAAACTACATTAAAATGATACCCTCGACACTTTAAATGTCGTTATCGATATTTGATTTTTTTTTTTCAATTTATTACAAATTTCGAGAAATAGTTTTCATGATAAATTACATTAAAATAATATTCTCGACATTTTATATATCGTTCTTGACACTTCATTTGTCTAGAATGACATTTCATTTCGAACATGAAAATTCTCTACATTTGAAATGTAGTTCTCGACATTTTCGTGTCAATGAAAAAAATAGCATTTATTGTGATTTGACATATCTACTTTTGAAATAGATAGAGTAGGTTATGTGTCCAAATTTTATTGACCAATAACATTTTGCAAAAATGTCCATTTTTTGGATTAGTGTGGAATCATAAATTGTTAACAAGAGTATTTTGGTCTAAATTATTCCAAAATGGACATTTTTGCAATGATGGACATTTTTACAAATGGACATATGAAAATGGGCATTTCTTGCAATTCCCACTTATTGTAACGACACCCAAATTTATCAAGTAGTAATCTCTAACAAAGAAAATTACATACTGGTTTTTCTCATTTTTGATTTACGATTGAATATCTCGGATGAAAACTTGCAATAAAAGGAAGTTTTCAGATTTTTTTCGTAACAAACATTTTTTTTTTTTAAATTTGAATTTAGCATTTCTGTTGCACTCACAATTAATTAGTTAATTAATACCGTGATGGAAGTAGTTTTGAATTTCAGTTGCAGATGAATAATTTAAAAAATTTAGGGACCAGTGTTTTTGGAAAAGTTAAACCTATTGTGTAGTATTTGCCGGATATAAATAACACAAAAGTATTTTTTCAAATTTATTATTTATAGAGGAAATTAGGCCCGGTACTCTAGAAAAACAATAAATTAGATTAATACATTAAAATAATTAAAAAATAACTGTAATAAATATCAACAAATTCCAAAACCACCAAACTGATCAAAAGTTCTGTAAATCACCCACCACGTTGGGATGGCAATGTGATGGGTTCGGAGCGGGGCACCCTAGCCCGTCCCCACCTTAAATGGGCGTGGGACGGGGCGGGTTGGGAATAGGGCAGGAGTTTGCCTTATTTATTATTATTTTTTTTACATTTTTAAATTTTCGAGTTATGTTATTATTAGAGAATAAAATACAAATTCAAAGTTTCGAGTTATGCTATTATTCAAAGTTCAACCTGAAACATAAATCTCATTCCATATATTTTACATTTTTTCTAATTTTTTCGGTCAAGATATTATATACTGACTTTAATTATATAATTTAATTATAATAAAAAGATTGGATGACCAGATTTATAAATTATATAAAACAATTGTTAGTTAGATAAAATTTTAAATTGAAAATTGTATAATATAATTGTTGGATTAGACGCATGATATAAAATTATAACTACAACAATTTATTAAAACTAATAATTTATCAAAATTCTAGTTTAATTTTTTTTTCATGGGCGGGTTCGGGAAGGAGCATCCCCGCCCCCTCCCCGCCCCGTCAATCCGTCGGGGCAGGTGTTTTTTGCCATCACTACCACCACGTGTAGATTGGAGAAAGAACGAGACACCAAGAGAAATACAAAGAACACCTAACGCCGTCGCAAACTCCTACCATGTAATCGAAAACTTATCCATCTTGAACTTCTTTCTAATGAGAGACTCCGCAGTCTTCTCCTCGTCCATGTCCAACATTTGCCCTCCAATTTCCATTGCCAAAACTTGCTGCATCACCATTCACAAAGCTGATGAAGATGATGTAGAAGACAACAATTTTTCCAAGAATTTGTTAGGGAGCGATGAACATCGCAAAAAATTAATCTTTATTGTAATTATTACAGAAAAATTGATCTGGGTTAGTTTACAAACTTTGATGGGTTGAAACTCAAACGCATTGAATGACAATGAAAATTTTCTTTAAGAATTTATGTAATGACTGAAATAGGGAAAAATCTTATTTGTTCAAATTATGGGATTAGAGAGTGAATATGAAATACATATATAGATAAGGAATGGATAGAAAACCCAGAATGGAAAATCATAGATGGATATTGTTATACCTCGTCACTGAGGCTCCATTCCAATCACTCGTGTAGCCACATGGAGGCAACAATCAAAGATAAAGTCAAAGATAAAGGTCGAACCCACTCAATTGCTGAAGTCCTTTATTGCTGAGGCCCTTTGTCCAGAATTCCCTCTCCAAGAGACTTCGAGTTAGAAGCAATTCCTGAGGAAATCACAATATCCGACGAATGATTGATGTGACCAGCTGCATCACAATTAAGTTAAATCTTGTCAGCCCAATTAATTATATAAACTAGCACACTTCAAAGTGCCAAGACAAGATTTGACAGAGGGTCGGATGCAGTCACGTATGCTTCGTCTAATGGCCAAGATCAATGTTGTACCACTATAAATATCAATCCCTTTACACTTAAAGCTACAATTTGTCTTCTCCCTTGTCAATATTCCTTAAGTCCAGTTAATATTACTTTAGTTAAATTGTTTGTGATTAATCTTTAATATGTAATCACCTTCAAACTTATCGTCGGTGCTCGAACATTTTTGTCTTGTTTCTTAGAGCATTTTCCACGTTCACGAATGGTTACTGATAAGTGCATTTTACACACTTATTTAGGCCACAAAACATGGACAATTGTGGATGTATATGTTGAAATTTGGCTTAATTCGATACAATTTGTGTTTGTAGGACTATACTGATGGATGGAATGAAAAGTATGTGAAAACGATTGGATGCAGACAAAGAAACACTATCGCCTTCAGAAAAGAAAGAAATTGAACAAACAAAGGAAACATCCACAAAGGAAGGTTCAGATACATTACAGAATAAAGCACCTGCTCCTGTCAATCCCTATGAGTCACCAATTCCATTCCCTCAGAGGTTGAAAAAGCATAAATGGGAGCAACAGTATAAGAAATTCCTCGAAGTTTTCACAAAGTTTCATATCAACATCCCATTAGTGGAAGCACTATTCAAAATGCCTAACTACGCCAAATTCTTGAAGGACGTTATCTCCAAGAAATGAAACCTAGAGGAACATGAGACAGTGATGCTAACAGAGGAGTGCAGTGCTCTTATTCAGAAAAAGCTCCCACCAAAACTGAAAGATCCGGGGAGTTTTACTATACCTTGCACTATTGGTGAATGCTACTTTGATAAAGCTTTATGTGATCTTGGTGCCAGTATTAATCTAATACCTCTTTCTGTTTTCAGAAAACTTGGATTAGGCGAGGCCAAAGCAACCACGGTGACGCTGCAATTAGTTTATCGATCATTGGCACATTCGAGGGGGATAATTGAAGACGTACTGATCAAGGTGGACAAATTCATTTTCCCAGCTGATTTTCTCATTCTGGATATGGAAGAAGACAAGAATGTTCCACTTATTTTGGGCAGACCATTCCTAACTACCAGCAAAGCTCTAATTTATGTTCAAAAGGGGGAATTAAATCTGAGACTTGACGAAGAACAGATCACCTTTCACGTGTTCAAAGCTATGAACTTCCATGCCGAGTCAGATAAGTGCTATCAAATTGATGTGGCAGAGGATGCGGTGCAGGACAAAACTATTTCTCAAGACTCTTCAAACACTGCTAATGATCATAATGTGCATGCTCAACCCACTCAAAATTATGAGAAGCAAGAAGCCTATATTGCGAAGTTTGAGGCAGGGGATGAGGATAAATCAAAAGACATGGATAAAAGTAAGGTTAAAGTGTGGAGGAAAGCTGCAGTAAGAAAGAAATCGTCATTGGAAGAGTTGCTCTCACACCACCGGAATCAAACTAACACAGTATAGTCGAACTATAGACTATAAACTAGTGCTGGATGGGAGGCAACCCATCATCTCTACCCTTTTATTTATTCCGCTTTATGCAGTAGATTTAGGATTTCTCATGTTTTCTATGCATATTTAGTAGTTTTTAGGTCATCGATCACCTAGGTAGTTCACAAAGTGTCTAAGCATGATTCACACAAGTTCTGAATGTATTTTGCATGCTTAATGGGGTGTTGAAATCAAGTTTGGGGGATTTGGGATTTCAAGTGTCTATTTGTATACCTCCACTGATTTCTTCATTTGTGTTCTTTCAGATGCCTCCGACGCAGGACGATACCACCGCCAGCCCAGCTATTTTCCACCATCTTCACCACCGCCTCCATTCTAATCAGGGGAGTTTTCATTCCCCCACGCTTTATTTTGTTTGAGCTTTGTCATTCAAATTCTGTAGTTCACTTTTACACTTTCCACATTAGGGACAATGCTCGGTGCAAGTTTGGGGGGTTGTAGAATTTGTATGACAAAATTGGTGAACGATTCATTACTTTCATTATACATTGATGTTTTAATGCCCACTGTGTGTTTACTGCTTTATGTGTGTTATTAAAAAAAACATCATTTTTGTTTATTTCAGTACTT
The DNA here is from genome assembly GCA_019395295.1 of Osmanthus fragrans. Lineage (NCBI taxonomy): Eukaryota > Viridiplantae > Streptophyta > Magnoliopsida > Lamiales > Oleaceae > Osmanthus > Osmanthus fragrans. Next base: position 27,684,608 of record CM033350.1, read on the forward strand.
ATTTTTATGTTGTTTGTGTGCTTGTATGGGTTTAATGGTCTTACCGGCAATGACGTGATTAGTGGAGTTATTATGAGTTATAAATAGTGGATATTGTGCATGTTAGATTGATCAATACTGGTTTATGTGTAAACTGGACACTTTTACGCACGACACTCATGATGGGCATATTAAGATAGAGATGGGGTTCACGAACTATAGAAGAGTTAAAACATGATAGGTTGAACCGGAAAGTCCTCTATTGTACTTATCAAATATCCATTCTTGTAGTAGTTTGGTGATGGTTTAGCTATTGCAGGAGAACATTGAGATGGGTGGGGATTCCATGCATGAAAACTATGTTGTGTGGATTGTTTAGACCAATGAGACAAAGATGAGGTGAAAGTTTTAAGTTAGAGGTTGGTTTTTGAAACTAAGTGTCTAGAAAAATAGGGGCATGGCATAATTTTTGTGAGAAAACACTCTTTTCAAGCCTTTATGACTCGAGCAAGTAAGCCTGTAAGGGTGAATAAAAACCTGATACCCTAAAGTCAATTGACTTGGAAGTCATCGGCCTAAAGCTCGCTACAGGGGTCATATAGAAAGCAAGAGGGAAAGAGTCAAAAGAAAAAGAGTGAAAATCGAGCCTTTATAACTTGAGTAAGTAAGCTTGTAAGGGTGATTAAAACCTGGTGCCCTAAAATTAACTGATTTGGGAGTCATCGGCCTAAAACTCGATACATAGGTTATATAGAAAGCAAATGAGATATGTTAAAAGAAAGAAAATTGAGTGAGAAAAGAGCCTCAAGACATTTAGTTGATGAAATTATACCTTTGATACAAGACAAGTAACTTAGTTTAGTCTTAGAGGTTGAACCAATCAAAGAAGTAGGAGAATCCCTGCTTGTTGAACTGTGAACTTGTGATTGCGAGGTCTATCCAAACTAAGAGAGGGTAAGAACTTAAATGAATCAAATCTCTACTTTAGAACACACCCCGGGATAATTGAGTGAAAAGAATAAGTCTGGGGGTGTGTATCTCTCGAGTGAAGAAAGGAAAAATTTGACTATTACAGGTCAGAATTTGAATCCGTCATAAGCTTGGTATGTTTGCATGAGTATACACACACACACACACACATATCAAGTTTTGCATATGATAAGTAGAGATTGATCTATTTTGGACTGTTGAAACTATTCACTATGTTTATTATTAAATGCTAATCCTGAGACACGGCAAGTCATTGAACCATGTTTTGTGTTGAGTTAAGTCACCATCTTGTTTGAGGACAAACAATAGTTCAAGTTTGAGGAGTTTGATAAGTGCGTTTTACACACTTATTTAGGCCACAAAACATAGACAATTGTGGATGTATATGTTGAAGTATGGCTTAATTCGATACAATTTGTGTTTGTAGGACTATATTGATGGATTGAACGAAAAGTATGTGAAAACGAGCGAAAAAAGACAAAAACAGAAGAAAATGAAAGTTCAAGGACTAACGTACAAATATTCAAAAGTTGTGTCGACCCAAACAATGAAGATTTGAGAGTACTAGAATTCAATTGATTGAAAGAAGACGGTTAAAGGGATGAAATATTGTTAAAGTATGATCACACATCAATTTCTAATCGAAAAGTTATGCACCGATTTTTAGCCTCATATTGAGACCCATTTTTGACATAGTCAACGATGGAATTGGAAGATGATGTTGAACCAAATTGTAGCTCTTTGAGTTATCTTTCTAATACATTTTGAATCACTTCAATCCTATATTGGTAGAGAAAGTTATGATCAAAATACTGAAAACTGTCCAGTGGAGAAAAAAGTTGTTCTAAGCGGTCACTTAGAACAAATTCCAAGCGGTCGCTCAGAACCATTCAGGGAATCCAGAGGTGAATTTTACAAACCAAGCGGTCGCTTTGACCGCTTGGTACAAATCTAACGCGAATTTTCTAGTTTTCTTATTTGAATCAACTACCTATGGAAACACATCTAGGACTCTTTTATAACCCTAAGGACGACCAGAAACAGGGGTGACAGATGATTATACTACTTTTGACATATTGAAGAGCAAGAATAAGGCGAAGAACGTGGAGATTACTTCAAGATTCAAGATTTACCTTTAGAATTGAAAGGGTGATGTCTTCTTCAATTAGTTTTATTTCTTTCCTTAGTTTTCTTAGTTTTATCATATTAGGCTTGATTTTAAAGTGTTAGATGAACGATGAACTATGTGATTTGATATTTTAATTCTTAGTTTTATATATTTGACGTTAAAACGCGTTTTTGAATTGATGAATGATTTATATACATTAATTTGAATCTACAATTATTATGCATGCGATTGTATGATTTGTGGTTATTTATTTTCATCTATTCGAAAGAGGAAAAATAGATTAGACAAGGTATAAATCATCGTAGGGTCCGATAGGGGATAGAGATATACCGCTATACTTTACGTGAATCTCTAAGTGTTGAAATAGATAGTTACATGGGGATTCGCGAACCTAGTACGCTTTTTATTTGATTATTATCTCAATTTTGCATTTAGGACTATAATTGCACGTAGAGAACTTTGCATTCATTTTGTTAATTCATTCACTTTTGCAAAAGTAGATTACTAGTTTTATCACAATTTAGTTACAAAAACTCAAACAAAGTCTTTAGTTTCGGTTAAAGTCGAATTAGATAGAATTAGGCTATTAAATCTCTGTGGGAACGATACTTGGACTTAAAAATCCACTTTATTACTTGAAACGAACCGTATACTTGCGGTACTATAAGTCGAACACATTTTCGCGTGTCAGTTACTACCCCAGACATAATTCCGGTTAAAATGTACTAGAATTTGTTCTCTTAGATGTGAATAAATCGGGCATCTGTTGTCCACATCATCCTTAAAATGAGGTCATTGGTGTCGTCTATTGGAAATCACACATTCAACCACCGAAAACCCATGAAAAAAATATGATGAAAAAATACACTTAGGGTGAGTTTTCTGTCTGTATTTTCAAAAAAATACATTTAGGGTGAATTTTCGACCTTTGAAGAAAATGAGCTGTTCTTGAAGAAAGAACACCAAAAAACCTCATTTGCTAAGAAAAGGCCCTTAAGAAAGTTACCTTTGAAGAAAAGACTTCAACATTAGCTCGGACAATAAAGAGTCAGCGCCTCGAAAGGATAGGGAACACCCTGAAGAAGGGAAGCCCTCACACGCCGCTCATGCAACCTACCATCAATTTTACCAATACCGAAGCTTTTCGAATATTAAAAAGGTATAGGATGACGTTAAACCTCCTCAATATAAATCCTAAACACCTAGCATACTCATCATAAGATACCTTGGCTGCATCTTCAGAGTCAAATTCCATACCAATACATGGTTTTAAGCAAAATTTTCTTCTGATGCAATGGATTTTGTTTCAACGAAAGTGTCCACTGTAACGACTCTAGAATGTGAGTCCACTGCCAACAATGTCATTGCTTAGTATCTGACAGTTACACAAAGATATTTCTCACTTTCTCCATAGAGTAATTACTTGTGGACATAATAATTTGTACATGACAGATACAAAAGAAGGTGTTTCAGCCCAAGAATCTTCCTAAAATGAAGAATTTTCTTCTTTTGCTTTGTTATTCGGGTGTAAATCAAGCAAAGATTACATGATCAGATATCCTAGTAACACTACACCAAAAAAGGCCTTTCGCAACGTTCAAAAAACGCTGTAAAAGGCCTTTTGCAGCGTTTTAGCGTCTGTTGCGGAGGTCGGTGTTGCCGTTGAGGGAAGACTTTTTGCAGCATTTTTTGAACGTTGCGAAAGACGTTGCAAAAGACATTTTTCAACGTTTTTTAAATGTTGCGAAAAGATCTTTTGCAACATTTTTTAAACGTTGCGAAAGACATTTTGCAACGTTTTTTAAATGTTGCGAAAAAAAATTTGTAACGTTTTTTAAACCTTGCGAAAGGGTCTTTTGCAGCGTTTTTTAATGGTCTTTTGCAACGTTTGCAACAACGTGGTCTTTTGCAGCATTTTTAAAACGCTGCAAAAGACTCATCCTTTATTTTTGGCAACGTTTTGCAAATGTTTCCAACTTGCCATTGGTCAATTTAATTTATTTTTTAAAATTAATTCGCATTTTTAGTCCCATTCTTTGATCAAATAATTCGAATAATAAACTAACAATTCGTATAATAAAGAGATGAAAACATCAAAAAATATAATAAATCATATAATTAAAATGGTTGCTTCAATTGAAATTAATTAAATCATGCGAGTGCTATAGATTGATTGTGCAATATTCAAAATAATTTCATTATATTTCAAGTTTAAATTATATCAAAACAACGATCAAAAAAGGCTTTTCCATCATTTTGATGAGTACAAAAGGTGCAATAATTCATACTAGACTTTTTGTTAGTGCTCAACAAGTTTGGATTGACATTCTATAGCATAAAAAATGAGTCGCTCGCTGGTACCTACATGAAATTAAGTCCATCTCTCACCGCCATCAACATGTTGTACCTACATCAAATGACTAAAATAAGAATAGTTCTGTATGACAAGCATTATTAAAAGGTCATTACAGCAAAATTGAACACTGCACGGGTTTCCGTTTTCTGAAAGTAATGTTAGTGTGTTAAGTATTAAGAATTTACGAGAGATGTGCGTGAAATGAGTTTCTGAAAACTAAAGAGAGTATTTAATTAATATACATGTCAGTTGGACGAAAAAACAATCAAGAAACAAGAGCTAAGTGTATGAAGAAACATTACAAAATATGTTAGCATTTTTCGGGGGATTAGTTGTACCAAATATGGTAGAGGCAACAATGACTTCATGGAATTGTTCCAACTCCTTCAGATCGGCCACATAAATATCAAACTCGATACCATCATCTCGTCTGCATCCCTTAGAAAATATGAAAAAGAAAATGACTAGAATGTAAAGGAATATAAATTAGATAAAATATTCAAATTCATAAAATTACAAAAGGAGTAACATCAAATCCCGAAATTAGCTTAAGATAAGCAACTAAAATAACAAGAAAAATGGGAAAATGCAAACATGACTATTAAGAAAGAATTTCAAGAACAGAAAAACATTTTTATTCATTAGCTTTTAAGTGTTATTGTTTTGTTTGGTGAGCCAAATAGAATTGTTCAATTCAATGGATGAGCATCAAGAACTGAGATTTGTTTGCAAGTTTTGAAACAAGAGGTTCGTATGTGGTAATTCACTGGGGGGTCACATGAGCTCTCATGTAATTGCAAATTCTGCTGAATCTGAGGAAAAAGTTGAGGCAAACATGAAAATGATTTCTTCTTTAGGTGGGCCGGGGAAGATTATCATAAATGAGTCAAGGGTTGTTGAATTTGCTAATGGGCAATCCAGTTATGGCCTTAGAGAAAATCCCAAGAAAATGTGGAGGGCTGTGGGTTCGACCTTTCCCCTGCCACATGAGAAGGTTTGCAAGCAATGTGGTAAAGGGTTTCAATCGTTGAAAGCATTGTGTGGTCACATGGCTTGTCACTTGGAGAGGGAGAGGGGTTTGAAGGACGATCATTCTTGGACAAGTGAGAATCAGAAACTAGTTATGGATAGTCATTCGGATACTGAATATGAGGACAAGATGTTGAGAAAGAGATTATCAAAGAGCAAGAGGTTCAAGAAAATCATTGTCAGGTCATCCTCCATTTCTTTGGCTAATAATAGTTCTTCGAATGTTTCTGTGAGAATCATCAACTCAGATTACATTGAAGCTTGCAATTACAGGTGCAGAGATTCAAGAATAAAGAGTAGAATCCGATGAAGAAGAAGAAGAGCTTTTATTATTCAAGTTTGATAACTTTGTGAATTACATTCGTCCATTTATAGACAGACCAGCTGGATCAACTAACTTCCTAACTAATTTTCTAACTATCTAACTGAATGAACTATCTAACTGACTACTAACTGATTTTAAACTTTTGGTGGTTTTCTGTTTGCTACCTCTGGTGTATTGTAAGAGTTTCTGAGATCGATGAGCAAGAACAAGATGAGATGGCTATGTGTTAATGATGTTGTCTAGGGATTCAGGAACTAAAGGTGGTGTGAATTCAGTTGTTGAGTATTCAGATTATAATTCAGTGATTCTAGAAACTAAATCTTCTTCTATTGACGTGAGAATTGGCAGAAAGGCAGGCTTAAATTGTGTTAATAATCAAGACGAGGCTTTCCAGATGAAGAAAATTGGGGTAAGAAGTTGAAAGGTAGAACTTTGGATACAGATATTGCTCAAATGGAGAAATCTGATTCAGGGTATTTCTTAAAAGAATTATAGATATCCTCAGATGCTGTTTCATAATTAAATATAAATTTTCAATGCTTGGAAGCCTCATCAGTGCACTTGAACCAACTGAATTGTAATGCTCAGAGAAAGATCCATTGTTCATAACACTTGTTAAGCTTTGATTTACATATGTGAGCCAATCTTGCTTAACAGTAAACGTTTTCATTCTAGGCTTTTAAAAACTAAAAGGAGCAATTGCTTCTTACAATAGAGTTAACAGAAGTAGGCCTTAATATAGACACCATAGATAGCTCAAAAACACAATAATGCATTAAAATTCACAAAAAACTTGGCTATAATAAACATAAGAATTGCAAGGGACGTACACAAGGAAAAAAAATAATTCAAAACCAGAATTACCCAGAGTTACAAAACAAGTCACAGTGAAAAATTAAACTTTTTTTTATGATAGGTGAAAAGGGGTAATGGCCATAGAATTTACCTCTGATGTTCATTGAAGAAGTTGGGGCATTTCATATAAGCAAGTGGGTGATGACTCCCATGAGGCGAGAGTGCAAACCTCTGCTGCTGCTAAAGGGGCCTTCATTCTCAAGAACTCATCAAATTGCCCTGAATCCATCTTGATTGGGAAACCCACTTCAATTCCTTCACTGCCAAACCAACCGGTAAAAAAAATTAATCCTCCATCCCCAATCAACCCCAAAGAAAACAAGAATCCAAAATATTTACAAAGGTTTGTAAACTACATGGGTCCCAGCGACTGGCAGGTTTCCATAGCTCTGAGATTATGTTTTCCTGCTATTCGACTGTCAAAAATGTAACGCCCCAAATTCTCTATTAACTCAAGGCACTACTTAAGTCAAAATATCCTATTAATAAATATTTTCAATAAATGCCAAAATGTGTAGGTATATATATATTTTAAAACTATAGCAAATTAGCACAAAATGTGGAAACATCCTTTGAATAATTTACTCACATCCGAGTGCCAATACCAAATATGATAAGCAAGTACCAACATTTGCAAAAGTACTAGAATTTGATATTTAATCGTCAAAATGGAAACTAGCTATTAAAATACTTGTTTCAAGACTGCCCCGCTCATTGCCTTGCCTTGCCGAGCTCCTTAACCTGAAAGGGTGGAAAAATATTGGGATGAGCATAACACATTATACTCAGTGGAGATACAGCAATCAGTCCAAATTAAGTCTAAACATGAAATCAAGTGATGAATATAATACCAATACAACATACTATAGAAATATGTACTGTAGGCAGTCCCCTGACAACATGTTATTAGCGCTTAACCAATTTTGCACTGTGGGACAACCCCAATGACCCACTTTCGATCCCAGACCTATTTACGGTCCCTAGCAACCTTTTCATATCTATAAGCATTATATCACAATCAAAATCACACATCAAGAATTAACAGGGACAAAATAACCACAATTGCTTAAATGTAAACCCCACCTCAAAGTTTTGGGAATTTTCTTGAAATTGAACGGATGTCATGTTACCGTGCTTTAAAATTTTCCCGCGACCTCGTCTAGTAAGAACAAAATTAATATAATTTGGGATACTAAGTCCTAATTAAAACTTTAAAACTTTAAAAACTTTTAGGGACTTAATTGGAAATGTATTAAAACTGAAATTTAAAAAGTTTAAGGGCTGAAATAAACTTTTAGGAATTTGTGGGCTAGTTTAGTAGTAACTAAGACTTAGGGACTGAAATAACCAATTGTAAAAACTTTGGGGCTAAAATAATAATTTTCAAAAATTAAATATATACGTATATACGTATCTAACTCTCTCTCTCTTTCACCCAATTTCGAACCAGAGAATCGAGAGGAGAGGGAGGCGAGGGGAAGAGGCCGTTGAAGTCAGAGGCGCCGCCATCGCGAGGAGGCGCAGACGGGTGGAGGCGATTGGGGATTTTTTGGTGTGTCGATCGAGAGTAACTCGAGGGCTAGGAGTTCTAATTTCTTGGGTGTTTCCGGCGAAAATTCGGCCAAAAACGGGTGTGCAATGAGGTAAGTGTTTGGGTTTTATGATTTCTTGGTTTTGGTGGTGGTTTGATGTTGAGATAGTGAGGTTGGTGTGGCGGTGGTGGCTCGACTGTGGGATGGATGTTGAGTTAGTGAGGTTGGTGTGGCGGTGGTGGCTCGACTGTGGGATGGATGTTGAGTTTCTGTGTGTGCAAAGTGGTTCGAGGTTGGAGGATTCGGCTGGGTGTGATGGTGATGATTGTGTGAAATTATCAATTGATTATTGAGCAAAATTTGAAGGAAGATGGACGGTAAATTCTTACCCAGTAGCTGCTGTGTTGAGGAGGCTGTGTGGAGCTACTGAGGGCTGCTATGAGGGTGAGGTTGTGAGGGTGATTGAACAGTAAATCAACAGTAGATTTAGGGCACAGAAATCTAGGAAATAATTGGGCCAAGAATTGGGTTACAATAGTTTTGGGCTAATTGGATTTAGGTATATTGGATTAAAATGATAAAAATTTGGACTAATAAAATTGGACTCTAAATAAGATATCGTATATAAAATTATTAAAATTTGGATTTAAAACGATAAGAAATTTGATACTTTAAAATGTTCGAGATTGGACTTAATAAAAAATATTGAATTTTTAAGATTAAAATCGTTTTGAAATCTTATATTAAATGTTTTGCTAGATAGTTCGACGAACACAAAATAAATTCTAAAATTTGACGAAAATGTCGTAGCGACACAACTTAAGTTATGAAATTTGCACTTTAAAAATTCGGGTAGCTACAACCTCCCCCACTTAAATAAATTTCGTCCTCGAAATTAAACTTACTTGATTTGAAAATATCTGGGTATTTGGCTAAAACCTCATCTTCTCTTTCCCAAGTTGCCTCTTCTGTACCATGTCTGCTCTATTGGACTTTAACTAAAAGAATATCTTTATTCCTTAAGGTATGAACTTTTCTCTCAAGTATTACTGCAGGAGTTTCCTCATATTCTTGTTAACATCCAAGGATGCATAGCTAACAATGTGGTCCGGATCGTGGACATATTTCCTTAACATTGAGATGTGAAAAACATTATGTACTACTGCTAACTCTGGCGGTAAAGCCAACCTATATGCCACATTTCCAACTCTTTCCAAGATTTCATAAGGTCCAATAAATCTTGGTCTAAGTTTCCCTTTCTTTCCAAATCTTACCACCCCTTTCATAGGAGCCACTTTAAGGAACACTTTTTCACCAATTTCAAATTGTAGTTCCTTTCGTCGCTTATTAGCATAAGACTTCTGTCTGTCTTGTGCTATTTTAATCATTTCTCTGATCTTCTCCACAACATTTACAGTCCGTTCCACTATTTCTGGACCCAAAACCTTTCTTTTCACCAACTTCATCCCAATGAATTGGTAATTTGCACTTCTGCCATAAAGAGCTTCATATGGTGTCATGCCAATGGTAGACTGGAAACTATTGTTATATGCAAACTCAACTAACACCAGGTGTGTCTCCCAATTACCGCTAAGATCCAAAACACATGCCCTCAACATATCTTCAAGAGTTTGAATGATTCTTTCTGATTGTCCATCTGTTTAAGGATGATAAGCAGTACTGAATTTTAATTTCGTCCCCATCGCTGCCTGTAAACTTTTCCAAAATTTAGATGTAAACCTCGGGTCTCTATCTGAAATAATGGTGACTAGAATTCCATGCAATCTGACTATCTCTCTGATGTATAATTGTGCAAACTGTTCCATGTGAAAATTTACTTTGATTGGCAGAAAATGGGCTGACTTCGTCAGACGATCAACTACTACCCAAATAGTATTATGACCTCTTGCTGACCTTGGGAGGCCTATCACAAAGTCCATTGCTATGTGTTCTCATTTCCATTCTGGAATATCCAACGGTTTCAGTAGTCTTGATGGCCTTTGATGTTCCGCCTTGACTTGCTGACAAATAATACATTTCTCCACAAATAGACCAATTCCTCTTTTCATGTTTCTTCACCAAAATGTATCTCGATACTTTTTGTACCACCTGGATGTGCAACATACGGGGTAGAATGAGCTTCTTCTAATATCTCGTTTCTTATACTTTCATCCTTGGGTACACACAACCTTCCTTTAAAAGTCAGTGCATTATCTACAGATATTTCAAACCCTATACGTTTGCTTGAACCAACCTTAGCCTTTATCTTCTGTAGAAATGGATCCTTATCCTGTGCTTCCTTGATTCGATCTCGAAGTTTAGGTTGAATCATGAATGCTCTTATTCTCGCTGTAGTCTGAGCCGACAGTGTGATGACTTCCAATCTCATTTTCTCAAAGTCATTTATCAAATGTTCTTGCACCTTAGGTAAAACAGCTAACTGGGATCCCATTTTCCTGCTAATGCATCTACTATTACGTTGGCCTTACTCGGATGGTAATGAATTGTACAGTCATAATCTTTCACTAGCTCCAACCATCTCATTTGTCTCATAATTAGTTCCTTCTGTGTGAAGAAGTATTTGAGACTCTTGTGGTCTGTATAGATTTCACACTTCCTACCATAAAGATAATGACGTCATATCTTTAAGGCATGAAATACAGCTGCAAGTTCCATGTCGTGCGTTGGATAGTTCTGTTCGTACTGCTTCAACTGTCTCGAGGCATAAACAACTACCTTTCCCTGTTGCATCAAAACACAACCTAATCCCTGCTTGGAAGTATTGGTGTAGATCAAAAATCCATCAGACTCATCGGGTATTGTCAATACAGGAGCTGAAGTTAATCTCTTCTTGAGTTCTTGAAAATATTTTTCACATTTTTCTGTCCACCGAAACTTCACACCCTTTCTTGTCAACTGAGTCATTGGCCTTGCTATTTTTGAGAAGCCCTCAATAAATCTTCTATAATAGCCAGCCAATCCCAAAAAACTGCGAACATCACCGACACTAGTTGGTCTAGGCCAATTTGTTACTGCTTCCACTTTAACAGGGTCTACTTCGATTCCTTGGACGGTAACCACGTGACCAAGGAAATCTACACGATCAAGCCAAAATTCGCACTTGATTTTGGCATATAATTTCTAGTTCCTCAAGGTTTCAAGTACTACTCGGAGTTGTTCCTCGTGCTGCTTTTTATCCTTTGAGTACACGAGTATGTCATCAATAAATACTATGACAAACTGGTCTAAATACTGATGGAACACTCTGGTCAAGGGATCCATAAATACAGCTGGAGCATTGGTCAAACCGAAATGCATGACAGTGAATTCATAATGTCCGTAACGAGTCCTGAAAGCCATTTTCGATATATCACTTGCCCTGATTTTTAGCTGATGATACCCTGACCTCAAATCTATCTTTGAAAACACTGTTGCACCCTTTAACTAGTCGAATAAATCTTCTATTCTTGGCAGAGGGTATCTATTTTCGATGGTTAGATGGTTCAATTCTCGATAGTCAATGCACATCCTCATACTCCCATCCTTCTTCTTTACAAAAAGTACAGGAGCACCCCAAGGTGATACACTCGGTCGAATGAAACCTTTAATTGCTTAAATGTAAACCTTTTCATATGTATAAGCATTATATCACAATCAAAATCATACATCAAGAATTAACACGGACAAAATAACCACAATTGCTTAAATGTAAACCCCATCTCAAAGTCTCGAGAATTTTCTTGAAATTGAACGGATGTGATGTTATCGTGCTTTAAACTTTTCCCACGACCTCGTCTAGCAAGAACAAAATTAATATAATTTAGGATACTAAGTCCTAATTACAACTTTAAAACTTTTAGGGACTTAATTGGAAATGTATTAAAACTGAAATTTAAAAGTTTAAGGGCTGAAATAAACTTTTTGGAATTTGTGGGCTGGTTTAGTAGTAACTAAAACTTAGGGACTGAAATAACCAATTGTAAAAACTTTGGGGCTAAAATAATAATTTCCAAAAATTAAATATATACATATATATACATATCTAACTCTCTCTCTCTCTCTCACCCAATTTCGAACTAGAGAATCGAGAGGAGAGGAAGGCGAGGAGAAGAGGCCGATTCAACGGCCAAAGTCAGAGGCGCTTCCGTCGCGAAGTGGCGTCGGCGGGTGGAGGGGTTGGGGATTTTTTGGTGTGTCGACCGAGAGTAACTCGAGGGCTAGGAATTCTAATTTCTTGGGTGTTTTCGGTAGAAATCCGACCAAAAAGGGGCGTGGATTGAGGTAAGTGTTTGGGTTTTATGATTTCTTGGTTTTGGTGGTGGTTTGATGTTGAGATAGTGAGGTTGGTGTAGCGGTGGTGGCTCGACTGTGGGATGGATGTTGAGTTTTTGTGTGTGCAAAGTGGTTCGAGGTTGGAGGATTCGGCTGGGTGTGATGGTGATGATTGTGTGAAATTTTCAATTGATTATTGAGCAAAATTTGAAAGAAGATGGACGGTAAATTCTTACCCAGTAGCTGTTGTGTTGAGGAGGCCATGTGGAGCTGCTGAGGGCTGCTATGAGGGTGAGGTTGTGAGGGTGATTGAACAGTGAATGAACAGTAGATTTAGGGCACAGAAACCTAGGAAATAATTGGGCCAAGAATTGGGTTACAATAGTTTTGGGCAAATTGGATTTAGGTATATTGGACTAAAATGATAAAAATTTGGACTAATAAAATTGGACTCTAAATAAGATATCGTACATAAAATTATTAAAAATTGGGTTTAAAACGATAAGAAATTTGATACTTTAAAATGTTCGAGATTGGACTCGATAAAAAAATATTGATTTTTTTAAGATTAAAATCGTTTTGAAATCTTATATTAAATGTTTTGTTAGACAGTTCGATGGACACAAAATAAATTCTACAATTTCACGAAAATGTCATAGCGACACAACTTAAGTTATGAAATTTGCACTTTAAAAATTCGGGTCGCTACAAAAAATTTCCTAATGAATCGAAATAAATAGATAAACAACTTTACCTTAGGTCCTTGGCTTGGAGATGAGAAAGAAATTACAAGTTGCAAATTTTAATCTGTGGAATACACTTGTGATGGAAGGAGAGGTGCCGTGTGTGCGTGGCGTAGAAGAATTGATGTAGAAGAGATCGTTTGTGCTTAGGGTGGGGCGTAGAGATTGTGAAGACGAAGAGGGGAAGCTCGACTGGAACCCCCACGTTCAGAAGCTTTAGTGAAGCCGGACTGAAAAATGAGGGACCTTCATATTCAAACGAGTAGAAGATGGAGATGATGGAAGCTTCACTAGAAGATGGAGATAATGGCCGCCATTTATAGGAAGCTAGAGTTGGTGGCTCGAGTGAAGCTAGGATGAAAGATGGAAAATACCTCTCTTGAGTAGACGACGACGGTGGATTAAGTTACATAACGTCGGCCGGAATCTGTATTTTAGGATTTTGCCATTTGATGGCGAGAGAGGTAAAAAGGGAAGGGTCACAGTGTCGATCGACGAAGGTAGTGAAGATGGCTAGGGATCACTGTTGGCTACGGGTGGGGGGAGGAGAATGACAATTAAAATGCCAAAGTTAATAATTTGTAAAAGTCGGTATTCTACGGGTCGGGTCCAAAGCCCAGATGAAAAATGTCCACAATTTACAAAATTGGCCCAACCTACTAACCCGTCTCACCTTTTGCAACGTTTAATAAATGCTGCAAAAAGTGAGACGGGTTGCAACGTTTAATAAACGCTGCAAAAAGTTCAACCTTTTGCATCTTTTAATAAACGTTGTAAAAGGCTGAATTTTTTGCAACGTTCGATAAACGTTGCAAAATGTGTCTTTTGCAACATTCATTTACAAAACATTGCTAAAGCTCAATTTTCTTAACCAATTGCAACACTCAGTTATTAAAATGTTGCAATAGACCCCTTTTGTAATACTTAACTACCGAATGTTGTCGTTTATGTGTTGCAAAAGCTCATTTTTGGCGTAGTGTAAAGTGACCATAACAATAATTTGAATTCCTTTATTTTGGCATAGTGTATGTATGTATGTATGTATGTATGTATGTATGTATATGTATATATGTATGTATGGATGGATGGATGGACTTGTATCTTTATCTCACATACATTTAGTTAATATTTCCTAGTCTCAATATCAAACCTCAAGAAAGTGAGCATTAGTAAGCTAGGTCAACTTTTAGGATTCCAATTTACCCCCAAATTCATTCACTACAACAAAAGGAGGTTTTTAAGGCGTACATTTACGGCATGCCGTAAAATTAGACTATTTACGGCATGCGTTATATGTATGCCGTTAAAAATCAATCACTTAAAGTATTTACGACGTGCATTTTCTGCACGCCGTATTTGTTCATTATTTATGGTGTGCATGTAGTGCACGCCGTAAACAATATAAAAATTTCACTTTTTACTGCACGCATACCGCACGCCGTAACTAAAAATGTTGTCTTTTAAGTTTCTTTTCCTTTCTTTCTATCTGCTTATTATTCTTTTCTCTCAACCCGTACACAAACATCCCTGCTGCTGCTGCTGCTGGCTTCGACTTCAACCTAAGGTGAGGCAGAGTGGAGATTATGGAGGGTGGAGATGACCGTCGACCTCGGCTTCCAATTTCGTCGGCGTTCCTGTATTTTATCTCTCTCTAGTCTTTGATATTTCACCGGTTCCCGCTTTCGTCGCACTTCTAGATCCACCTCCCCCGGCGGTGCCCACTTCCGCCTTCCTGTATGTATCTCTCTCTGCTATAATATATATATATATATATATATATATATATATTATACACACAACTCAATTTTGAAATTGGATTTTAGGGTATAAACTAAAATTTAGGGCTTTTCTGATTTTCATCCTAAATTTGATTCTTTATGATTGATTTTATATTCCACTGATGGATTTTGTTTATGTATCTTCCGGTGTGGATGGTTATGTTCTTGGCTGCGGCAATGGGATTGATTGGGTATGGTGTGCAGTAGCTTGTGATTAGGAATATCATTGTCGTGCCATATTTTGTGGTTGGTCAGTTATTTTGCTATTTCTATTGCTTAATGGTTAATGCACCTCCAGTCTCTTATTCTGTGTTCAACTTTTCCAGTAATTATTTTGGAGGCTTAAAATCATGGTTTCACTCTTTTTTTTTGTGGAATTTTATAGTGGGTTGTAGAATTTCATATTTGTTTTTTAAGTTGATTGTCGTACTTAGAGTTTGCTGCAATTGAGTCACTTTCAAACACTTTCAATTGAGTCACTTTCACTTTCATGGTTTCACTCTTCTTACGCATTGGATGCACCTGTACGCATTGGATGCATCTTTAGTTTACATCTACAACTGTCAAGAGTTATTTTTCTGTGGGACATTGATGCAATCAACTAAGCTGCTGTTATTTATACAGCAAGCTGGAGTTACTGGCTCATTTGTTGAAACGTCTCAGGTGATGAGAGATACTGATCTTTCTCCAGGGCAACCTTTGCAATCCAATCCACCTTCTGGAAGTCTTTGTGTTATTGGTCGAAAAGGTGTCTCTGACCTTGGTCCATTGGTGATAGCATCACTGTGTCAACTGCAAATCCTGGAGGATTTCATGATCACCTATACAATTTGCAGATGCTGGAGGCTGCTTACTATAAACTTCCTCTTAAGCAAGATTTGTTTTCCAAGGAAATGTGTAACGCCCCGAGTTCCGCGGACCCGGAACGCTACGTCATCTTCTCTTTGCCCTAATTTAACTGAAAAGTTTGGCGGAATAACTAATTTTTAAAAGCATCACATTTAAAATTTGTGAACGTTAACGGCAATAAACCTCATTAGAATTAATTTAAAGAAAATTTATTAAACTTTAAAACTCAAGTTTGAAATAGCGGAAACGACAAGGTAAGTTCACAACGTTCAAATGAGTGAAATTTAAAAGTAAATTAAAAACAATTAACTACTATTATTCGTTCATGCCACCACTGCCCATCAAACTCGGCCATCTTCAAAATCTGCAAATATTGTGAAAATAGTAGCATGAGCATTTCGAAGAAATACTCAGTAGACTCATCGCCAGTAATTAATTTACAGAATAATTGAACACATAATTATGCAATTTCATACAGTGATATCCTCATGGGCTTATTTTCTTTGAAAAATCATAGGCTCTTTAAAATCATAGGGTGTGGGTAGTCTGTCTCATGCATTTAAGCAAGTAAGTTATGCATAACATCATCTTCTCTCATAAGAGATCCTCTTTCTTCTCATGCAATTAAGCATATAAGTTACGACAAGCATAACAACATAATCTATCTCATAAGAGATTCTCATCTTATGCAATCAAGCATATAAATCACATAAAATCACATAATACATGCAATTATAATTTAAACTAATTAATGGGGACGAGTCTACCTCAATCTATCCCGATTTGCGTGAAAAGTGGAGCGGGAAGAAAAATCTCAGTTTCTCAATCGTTCGCACGTTTCGTCTAGCCAAGAATAGAAAATAAACTTTGAATTAGTGTTTCGAAAATTTTTAAAGATTAAAAACGATAAAAATAAGGTTTAGGGACTTAATTGGAATATTTTAAAACTGAAAATAAAAGTTTAAGGGCTAGAATTGAACTTTTCTAAAATAGGGACTAAATTGAAAATTGTTAAAACTGAAAATAAGTACTCAGGGACTGAAATGGACTTTTTCGAAAACTGGGGCTGATTTGTTTTTAAAACATAATTTCTGGGATTGTTTTCATTAAAAATCGAACTTTGGGGCTGAAATTGATAGTTTTAAAACTTGGAGGACTGAAATAAACTAACTTCTAAACTAGGGGCTAAAAGAATAATTTTTGAAAATCAATTTAATAAAAACATATCTCTCTCTCTCTTCTCTCATCAAACGCGAGAGCGGAGAGAGAGGAGGCGACGGGAAGGGGGGCGAAGCCCCTTCCTCCAATTTCCGGCCGGCGACGCCAGCGCCGGCGTCGCCCGGTTGTGCCGGTGGTGTGGGGACGACTGGAGTACGGTTCGGCGTACGGGCTAAGAGGAACCGAGACTTGGAGGTTCGGTTTCCTTGGATTTTTCCGGCGGCACTGGCTGGAGAATGGGTCGGAATCAAGGTATGTTTATGGGTTTCCTTAATTCTGGGTTTTGATTTTGATTTGGGGTTAATTTTGGGGCTCGATTCTTGGGTTGAAGGGGCTGTCGATGGGTGGTGGCTGCAGAGGGGGTTCTGGGCTTTTGACTGTGGGTTGGGTGGTGGCAGCAGCGTGGAGCTTGGGGGTTGGAGATGGTTCTGAGTTTTCAGCTGTAGGACATTGGTGGTGTTGACGTGCTTCGGCTGGGGAGAGGGATGGTGGCGGTTTGGCCTTGCAATGGTGTTGGGGGTGGTTCTGTAGTGGTGGTTCGATTGGGCTGAGGTGTTGGGGTGACGGCTGCAGCTTAGGTGTTGGTGTGGTGGCTTGCAGGAGGAGGCTGTGGTGGTGGTGGTTCTGGGGTTGAACGGTGGCCGTGTGCAGTGGTGTTGGGCGGGGGAGGTGGTGGTGTGGATGCTAGAAATTAGTTTTCTAGCATCACACGTGAATGTGCTAGGAATTGACTGCATGGAGGAGAGAAATTTTGGAGATTTTCTTACCCTGTGCTGGATTATGGCGTGAGTGAGGTTGAAGGGGTAGAGATGGGGTATATATATACAGTAGGAAACTAGGGCACGAATCCCTAGGCAGTAACGGACCGAAATTTGGGCTGGGAGATTTGCCTAATTGGACTTAAGGGATTTGGGCCACGATGAACCTATTTGGACTAGTGGATTATTGGGCCCGAAATAATAATACTCTATCGTATTAAATTCGGATTTAAAACGATAAGGAATTAAAATATTCGAAATTGGGTTCGTTTCTAATAAATTTAAAATAGTTAACAACGGCTAGACGAACGCGTTTTTATTCTTAAAACTCGGGTTTAAGGTTTAGCGACACGTTTTTCAAGAAACATAATTAAAATTCTTGGTCGCTACAACCTTATCCCCTTAAATTAATTTCGTCCTCGAAATTTAAACTTACTTGATCTCTAATATCTGGATACTTAGCCAGAATCTCATCCTCTTTTTCCCAGGTAGCTTCATCGCTATCCTGTCTACCCCATTGGACTTTGACTAAATGAACTTCTTTGTTTCTTAAGACATGGACTTTTATCTCCACAATGCACATAGGCGTCTCCTCATAAGATAGATTCCTCTGAACCGAAATAGTCTGAAAATTTACCACATGGCTAGGGTCGTGGATATATTTTCTCAATAAGGAAACGTGGAAAACATTGTGTACGGCCGAGAGCTCTGGTGGTAACGCTAAACGATAAGCCACGTTACCTACTTTTTCTAAGATTTCAAATGGTCCGATAAAACGAGGTCTTAGCTTCCCTCTTTTCCCAAAACGAATAGTACCTTTCATAGGAGCTACTTTCAAGAATACCTTTTCTCCAATCTCAAACTCCAAGTCTTTTCTCCTTTGATCAGCATAACTTTTCTGTCTATCTTGAGCGGCTTTGATCCGTAGCCTGATCTTCTCAATAGCCTCAACTGTCCTCTCAATCAATTCTGGACCTAAAATTCTTCTCTCGCCTACTTCGTCCCAATAAACTGGTGATCGACAACGTCGCCCATATAGTGCCTCATATGGTGCCATACCAATAGTAGCCTGAAAACTGTTATTGTAGGAAAACTCCACTAATGGAAGATGAGTCTCCCAATTACCACTCAAGTCTAGCACACAAGCTCTAAGCATATCTTCCAGTATTTGAATAGTGCGTTCAGACTGTCCATCTGTTTGGGGATGGTAAGCTGTACTAAAATTTAATTTAGTACCCATTGCGACATGTAAACTCTTCCAAAATCTCGAAGTGAATCTTGGGTCTCTATCGGAGACAATGGAAGCTGGTACTCCATGAAGTCGGACGATCTCCTTAACATACAATTGGGCTAATTGATCCACATTGAGAGTCATTCTGATTGGTAGGAAATGAGCTGACTTCGTAAGTCGGTCTACAATAACCCAAATAGCGTCGTGACCTCTTACTAATTTTGGTAACCCTGTCACAAAATCCATGGAAACTTTCTCCCATTTCCATTCTGGTATATCCAAGGGATTTAACAACCCTGATGGTCTCTGATGTTCAGCCTTGACTTGCTGACACGTCATGCATCGAGAGACAAACTTTGCAATGCAACCTTTCATGTTTCTCCACCAAAAGGTATTACGCAAATCACGATACATCTTTGTCCCTCCTGGGTGACATGCATATGGTGCTGAATGAGCTTCTGTCAAAATCTCATTCCGGATATGTTCATCTTTCGGCACACAAAGACGTCCTTTAAACATAAGCGCTTTATCAGCGGCGATCTCAAAACCTATTCTCTTGCCAGTCCCAACTTCGGATCTGATCTTTTCCAAGAACTTATCTCCGACTTGAGCTGCTACAATTCGACCTCTCAGGTCTGGTTTGACGATTAGATTTGCCAATCTGTTAGATCCTTGGACTGTTGGAACTCGTACTTCGATCCTTAAATTCTGAAAATCTCGAATCAATTGATCTTGCGTTATTCCCAAAGCTGATAACTGTCCAACGTTCTTTCTGCTCAAAGCGTCTGCAACCTTATTTGCTTTACCCGGGTGGTAAAGAATAGTGCAGTCATAATCTTTTACTAGCTCTAACCATCGTCGTTGTCTCATGTTCAGTTCCTTCTGAGTGAAGAAATACTTGAGGCTCTTGTGATCGGTGTAGATTTCGTATTTACTCCCATACAGATAGTGTCGCCAGATCTTAAGAGCATGCACGACAGCTGCGAGCTCTAATTCGTGGGTCGGGTAATTCTTTTCATGTGGCTTCAACTACCTTGAAGCATATGCGATCACTTTTCCATTCTGCATCAATACACAACCTAGACCATGTTTGGATGCATCGCTGTAAATAACGAAACCATCGGATCCGTCTGGTATAGTCAATACTGGTGCTGAGACAAGTTTGTTCTTAAGTTTCTGAAAGCTTTGTTCACATGATTCTGTCCATTGAAACTTAACTCCCTTCTTGGTCAACTGGGTCATAGGACCTGCTATTTTAGAAAAACCCTCTATGAATCGTCGATAATACCCGGCTAATCCAAGAAAGCTTCTCACATCTCCAACATTTGCAGGTGTTGGCCAATTCGTTACAGTTTCAACTTTAGAAGGATCGACTTCGATGCCTTTAGCTGTAACAATGTGACCTAAGAAACCTATTCGCTCAAGCCAAAATTCACATTTCTTGAATTTGGCATACAACTTTTCTGCTCTCAGTGTTTCCAACACAGTCCTCAAATGTTCTTCATGTTGTGCAGAATTCCTGGAGTAGACCAGTATGTCATCGATAAAAACAATTACGAATTTATCGAGATACTGATGGAAAATTCTATTCATCAAGTCCATAAATATCACAGGTGCGTTCGTGAGGCCGAAAGGCATTACCGTGAACTCATAATGCCCATATCGTGTCCTGAACGCTGTCTTTGGTACATCACTTGGCGAAACCTTTAGCTGATGGTAACCAGATCTCAAATCAATTTTGGAGAAGACAGCTGTACCTTTCAATTGATCGAACAGGTCTTCGATCCTAGGAAGGGGATACTTATTCTTTATCGTCAACTTGTTAAGTTCTCGATAGTCGATGCACATCCTCATGCTTTCGTCCTTCTTCTTTACAAATAGAACAGGTGCTCCCCATGGAGATACACTTGGCCTGATGAAACCTTTCTCTAGCAATTCCTCCAACTGCACCTTCAGTTCCTGCAACTCCTTCGGCGCCATACCGTACGGAGCTTTAGAAACAGGGACAGCTCCTGGTACCAAATCAATGGAAAATTCCACTTGCCTATCTGGCGGAGTACCCGATAGATCGTCTGGAAAGACATCGCTGTACTCGCACACTACTGGCACTGAGTCCAGAGTAATCTCCTCTACGGGTTTGTCTTGAAGACTAACCAAATAGCCATGACAGTCATCCTTGGCTAATAATTTCTCCGCTTGTAAAGCCGAGATAAGGCGAGGAAGTGCTTTGATCTTCGTCCCGTGAAATCTGAATACTTCTTCACCATCTTTGCGAAAAATAACCTCTTTCTCGTGGCACATGATTGCGGCATGGTTGGTGCTAAGCCAATCCATACCCAGAATAATGTCGAAATCGTTCATTCGGATGATATTCAAGTTTGCCTTCGAAACTTGGCCATCAAAATCTATTTGTACTGCTTTAACTATCTTATTGGTATCGATAGTTCCTCCTGACGGTAAACTAACCTCGAGAGTACTACCAGTTTCTTCTCCTATTAAGTTCAGTCTTCCTAAACATGCTTCGGCTATAAATGAATGCGTAGCTCCTGAATCTATTAGAACATATACAGGAATACTAGAGATAGATAGTAAACCTGCAATCACGTCAGAATCCTCAACGGCATCCATAGCAAACACTCTTGCTTTTCCTTTTCTGTTCTGGTCTGGGTTCGTCTTCTGATTGGAACCCTGGGCAGACGGGGCACGACAATCCGATGCAAAGTGACCCGGCTGGCCACACTTGTAGCAGACACCCTTTCCAAAAAGGCACTCTCCTTTATGCGGCCTCTGGCACTTAGGGCAGGGTGGAGTGAAATTGGTCATCTGTCTCCCTGCTGGTCCCAGATTTGGCCTCTTGGTAAATGTTGGATTCCGGTTCTGATTCTGATTCTGATTGCGATTTGGACCTTACCACTTTCTCTTTCCCTGATACCTCTGCTCGTTCTGATTGCCTTGGTTCCCAACTCTCACACCGGCATAGGCTACAGCTTGAGCCTTCTTCACGACATCTCCGTAAGTTGGCAGTTCATGTGAACTGACAATCTGTCGGATATCAAGGCGCAGACCTCTCTCAAAACGCCGTGCCTTCTTGAACTCTGTCTCCACCAGATGTGGAGCATAATGCGACAGTTCTTCGAACTTCCTCTCGTACTCAGTTATATCCATCTCACCTTGTACCAGGCGTAGAAATTCGGACTCCTTGTGATCTCTGAGGGCTTGTGGGAAAAATTTATCCCTGATCTCAGCCTTAAATTTGTCCCAAGTCAGAGCTGCTAGCTGCTCTGAGCTCCTTGTCCGTGATGCAGATTCCCACCAGAAACCAGCTCTTCCGATTAACATGAACTCGGCACAAATTACCTTCTTATCTTCAGGGCAAGATATGTGCCTGAATATCTTCTCAATGCCCTGGAGCCACTCTTCCACTGCTAGTGGACTATCTCCTCCATCGAACGTAGGTGGGTGGTATCTTCGGAACTGTTCTATCGCTGGTATTGTGGGGTTAACCAGCTGTGGAGCTTGTCTCATTTCTTGCACCACGTTAAGTAATTCCCGAATGACATCGCTTTGGGTTGGTGGTGCCATAACCTTCATAAAATTTTTAAAAGTAGTTCGTAAATGTCGAATTACGTGTACCAATAATGTAGACGATAGCAGATAACTCAAAAATGAAAATTGGAACCCAAATATCATTTTATTCAAAACTCGATTTCTTGTAATGAAAATACATGGGTAGGAAGGCACGTATGCCGAACATAATTTTTTTTTTTTTTTACAATAACATGTCGAGCCTACTCTAATTTCTATCTCTCTATTATCCTTCGGTTACGCCTGATTCAGCGTTCGAGAACTCTTCTAGCGCTGGATCAGCGTCTTCCTCAACTTCTTCTTCTTCTGAGTCTTCTTCGGGAGCAAATCCATAGCGGTACTCGAAGTACATGGGCCAATATGCCACAAGTCTCGTGCAGAAAGCATCATACTCCATCTCCACATTAAGAGACACTAGAGCATCTACATATATGTTATTAGCTACCTCCGCATAGTCATTTCGAAATGTCGAGAGCAAGTGACGGATCGATCGGTGATCATTGGTCACGTAGCCATGTTGTATGGCCCGTTCACGTACAATGTTCAACTGCTCTATATGTTGGGCAATTGTCCACTCAAGTTCGGGTCTGAAGCGGTCATAATCCCTAAAGGCTTGTTCTGCTTCACTGGGTGTCTTTCTACGAATGGGTGCCATGTCCTAAATCAATTATGCAAAGTCCAATTAAGCGGGGTTATTCATCTCTCCTAGTTAAAATTTTGAGGACGTAAAAATTAAAGGAAACTTTTTCAAATTATGCTCAAATTCGTCTTTCTTTCTTTCTTTCTTTTTAATTCGGATACACTTTCTTTCTTTCTCTTTCTTTCTTTCTTCTAAGTCTCATAGAGTATCAAAATAAGTATCCGAATTAAAATAGCATTTAAACTTCATAAACATCTTTACATTTGGAGTCGACTGATCGAGTGATGGCAGTGGCAACTTTCATTAATAAGAATTTAAATAATGTGGAATATCTTTTTGAAATTTATTTTTTTTTGAAAATTTGCCAGTCTACAGAAACGCAGACTGGCTCTGATACCAAGCTGTAACGCCCCGAGTTCCGTGGACCCGGAACGCTACGTCATCTTCTCTTTGCCCTAATTTAACTGAAAAGTTTGGCGGAATAACTAATTTTTAAAAGCATCACATTTAAAATTTGTGAACGTTAACGGCAATAAACCTCATTAGAATTAATTTAAAGAAAATTTATTAAACTTTAAAACTCAAGTTTGAAATAGCGGAAACGACAAGGTAAGTTCACAACGTTCAAATGAGTGAAATTTAAAAGTAAATTAAAAACAATTAACTACTATTATTCGTTCATGCAACCACTGCCCATCAAACTCGGCCGTCTCCAAAATCTGCAAATATTGTGAAAATAGTAGCATGAGCATTTCGAAGAAATACTCAGTAGACTCATCGCCAGTAATTAATTTACAGAATAATTGAACACATAATTATGCAATTTCATACAGTGATATTCTCATGGGCTTATTTTCTTTGAAAAATCATAGGCTCTTTAAAATCATAGGGTGTGGGTAGTCTGTCTCATGCATTTAAGCAAGTAAGTTATGCATAACATCATCTTATCTCATAAGAGATCCTCTTTCTTCTCATGCAATTAAGCATATAAGTTACGACAAGCATAACAACATAATCTATCTCATAAGAGATTTTCATCTTATGCAATCAAGCATATAAATCACATAAAATCACATAATACATGCAATTATAATTTAAACTAATTAATGGGGGCGAGTCTACCTCAATCTATCCCGATTTGCGTGAAAAGTGGAGCGGGAAGAAAAATCTCAGTTTCTCAATCGTTCGCACGTTTCGTCTAGCCAAGAATAGAAAATAAACTTTGAATTAGTGTTTCGAAAATTTTTAAAGATTAAAAACGATAAAAATAAGGTTTAGGGACTTAATTGGAATATTTTAAAACTGAAAATAAAAGTTTAAGGGCTAGAATTGAACTTTTCTAAAATAGGGACTAAATTGAAAATTGTTAAAACTGAAAATAAGTACTCAGGGACTGAAATGGACTTTTTCGAAAACTGGGGCTGATTTGTTTTTAAAACATAATTTCTGGGACTGTTTTCATTAAAAATCGAACTTTGGGGCTGAAATTGATAGTTTTAAAACTTGGAGGACTGAAATAAACTAACTTCTAAACTAGGGGCTAAAAGAATAATTTTTGAAAAATCAATTTAATAAAAACATATCTCTCTCTCTTCTCTCATCAAACGCGAGAGCGGAGAGAGAGGAGGCGACGGGAAGGGGGGCGAAGCCCCTTCCTCCAATTTTCGGCCGGCGACGCCAGCGCCGGCGTCGCCCGGTTGTGCCGGTGGTGTGGGGACGACTGGAGTACGGTTTCGGCGTACGGGCTAAGAGGAACCGAGACTTGGAGGTTCGATTTCCTTGGATTTTTCCGGCGGCACTGGCTGGAGAATGGGTCAGAATCAAGGTATGTTTATGGGTTTCCTTAATTCTGGGTTTTGATTTTGATTTGGGGTTAATTTTGGGGCTCGATTCTTGGGTTGAAGGGGCTGTCGATGGGTGGTGGCTGCAGAGGTGGTTCTGGGCTTTTGACTGTGGGTTGGGTGGTGGCAGCAGCGTGGAGCTTGGGGGTTGGAGATGGTTCTGAGTTTTCAGCTGTAGGACATTGGTGGTGTTGACGTGCTTCGGCTGGGGAGAGGGATGGTGGCGGTTTGGCCTTGCAATGGTGTTGGGGGTGGTTCTGTAGTGGTGGTTCGATTGGGCTGAGGTGTTGGGGTGACGGCTGCAGCTTAGGTGTTGGTGTGGTGGCTTGCAGGAGGAGGCTGTGGTGGTGGTGGTTCTGGGGTTGAATGGTGGCCGTGTGCAGTGGTGTTGGGCGAGGGAGGTGGTGGTGTGGATGCTAGAAATTAGTTTTCTAGCATCACACGTGAATGTGCTAGGAATTGACTGCATGGAGGAGAGAAATTTTGGAGATTTTCTTACCCTGTGCTGGATTATGGCGTGAGTGAGGTTGAAGGGGTAGAGATGGGGTATATATATACAGTAGGAAACTAGGGCACGAATCCCTAGGCAGTAACGGACCGAAATTTGGGCTGGGAGATTTGCCTAATTGGACTTAAGGGATTTGGGCCACGATGAACCTATTTGGACTAGTGGATTATTGGGCCCGAAATAATAATACTCTATCGTATTAAATTCGGATTTAAAACGATAAGGAATTAAAATATTCGAAATTGGGTTCGTTTCTAATAAATTTAAAATAGTTAACAACGGCTAGACGAACGCGTTTTTACTTTTAAAACTCGGGTTTAAGGTTTAGCGACACGTTTTTCAAGAAACATAATTAAAATTCTCGGTCGCTACAAAATGGGTGATAATTTGGATGTGAATCGGAAAGGGAAACGATTTCTGAAGTCGAAGATCCAAAGTTTTCGATGGAGGGTAGCAAAAACATGAAAAATCAATTAGACTTGATCAATGAAATCCAAGAAAATGATGGGTATGATACGTGTATTTCAGAGGCTGACAATGCACTTGACTATGGTGTCGAATCAAAATATGAGGCTGATAATACTGTGGATGATGGCCTTGAAAATAAAGATGTTGAAATTTCTTGCGATACCAAGAGTCAAAATGCAACAGAGAAAGAAACTGAGAACGCCGAAGATATGGATTTTGAAGTTTCCCCAGACGTCTTAGTTGATGGAAATTCTTTTGATTTTGATTCTGAAAAGGAGTGAGAACTAACTGAAGGACGAAAATTATATGGATTCTGAAGTTTTTTCACAATCCTCGTCTGGTGAAGCGAAGGCTGAATTGAATGTGCTTGATTTCGAAACACCTGCTGCTGATATTGTGGGTGAAGGAAGTGCGATTGATTTGGTGAAAGATGTTGAAATGGGGCTAGCTCCCAATGATTCAGAAGCTGATTTCGAGCTCATTGATCATTCGACTTTTCCTAAACAGATTGATAATGGGGAGGAGCTCAACTCGACCGAAATTCTTCAACACAAACAAAGTGAGCAAGGTGCTGATCAAGTGTCTATAGCTTCTGAAGAGTCCCTTGGAGAAAGGTCAAGTGATGAGGTAGAAGCTAATTTCGGTTTGCTCCAGCTATAAGATGAAAAAAATTGAATTTTTTTTTTCGAGTATTGTAATAAGTCGCTGATATTTGCTCTTCAAACTTGAGTTGTGTCATTACCTCTTTGGTAAAAATCAAATCTTTTTTTCCCCTCAATGATATTTCAGTGTTTTCACCAAAATAATAATAATAATAATATCTTCATCTGAGTTTTCAAAATCTGATATTTTATTTTCGTTTGATCCTGGTTCAGAGAGTCGTGATTCCTCATCTGCTATATACAGGGACTTGGTTGGTTGTTAGTTTCAAATAAGTCAGGTTCATATATATAGAATTTTATTTTGTAGTTATTATAGGAATGCTAGTAATCAAATAAATAAACAAATTTTTTTAAAAATTCTGTTGATATTTACAGCGTGCCCATGCACGCTGTAAAAAGTGAATATTTTTTACGGCATTGCTTTATACGGCGTGCGACCAAGTGATTTTTACGAATTTTGTTGTAGTGATTTAAATGATAGTGAAGCTCAAATCACACCCACCCTTACTTCATCCCCGTATCAGGTCAAAATGCATATTTATACATACTTGATGCACATACACTTGCGATCCTAATTACACTTGCTGTCAAATTATTGACATTAAATGATTTACTAAAGATGCAATGTTCTATAAAATGTAGGCCAATCCTAATTATCTAATAATTGAGAGATACAATTTTTTTATAAAATCTTTGCTATCTCACTCCTTAAAATTTGTTGTCTTACTTTGAAATTCTTTTGTTAACGTTAAAAAATGTAAATACTGATTTGAGCCAACTTTAAGAAAAAGGGGTGAAATTTGCCTTGATAATTGTGTTTGAAAGTACAATTATGATGTCGATTTAAGCGTTTTTTCGGTTCCCATTAAGTACGGAGCTTTCGATCCTTTTATAGGGGATCTTAGGCTAAAAAATGATAAAAATGTGTCTAATTAGTCATTTCAAGCAGTGCAGAGCTTAAATTTGTGTACCACTGCTATTCATCCTAATTGGTGGACGAGGTCGGTTCCCGTCAAATCCTAACTATGCTATCTTTTACTAGTTAATCATGACCTGCATAAGTGGAAGATTCAAGGAGGTCGGTTGGAGGAAGATGGTGCCGTCATCTTTGCCTTCCAAGTATATGTGATTGATTAAACGGTTAGAGACTTGTAATAATGATGTTCCCTGGAACGAAGGCCAAAAAAGATCGTACTCGTGACTGATGACCAAACTGAAGTAATACTACCGATATGCCAAGTGAGTGGGACCACTGCTAAGCAGTGTTCTAAAAAACGCGTTGAAGCGTGACTAAGGCACTTCACCTTGAACCTAAACGGGAATTAAGCGGTCAACGATAATGTTGACCGCTTAATGCACGCCTAGGTTGTCTAAGGCACGAATTAAGCGGTCAACATTCTCGTTGACCTCTTAAATTTTTTATTTTTATTTTTTATATAACTTTTCATTTTCATTAAATGTACATTTTTTTTAGATGAAAAAGAAGATATTGAATTGGAGTCTGATTAAGAGTTAGATAAGATTTAAACTACAAGCTATCTATGTTATGTAATTATGATTTTGAAACTTATATTTTTTATAGGAATTATTAAGTACATATAATATTTTATAATTTTAAATGTTTGGTATATATTATATGAATTATTGAATGTTTTTTACAATAATTAAAAATTTAAAATCAAAAAAATATTTTTTTACGCCTAAACTTCGTATAGGCTCGTAAAGCTTGAAACTTGGCCTCCACATCTAATCACGCTTAACGCTTTTTAAAACACTGCTGCTAAGTACACATTAAATTGAGATCAGGGGTCAGTGGTCAACATCTTCAATCTTCAAGAATCACACAACCTATCTAGCAAATATTGCAAGACGCCTTCACCGAGCTCAAATGCATTTTGAGATCGAAAATCCCCAAATATTTAGAATTTTTCCTTTCCCATTTTGTTTTGTTCTAATTCAAGAAACAATAAGTTAATTTACAGCAAAAATCAATTAAGCATCTCACAAACCTAATAAATTCAAGATGAATTACTCAAAAGCATTACTGACATAAATTGCTTAGTAGATTTAGAAAAGAGAAAAATAAACATTACAAATTGATAACGTGGTAGAGAGTAATTAACAGGGGTAGAAAAGGGGGGAATTGCTCCCCAACCATAATTTGTTTTTAAAGGGGGGAATTTTTTCTAAATAAAAATTCTTTTTTTTTTTTTTTTAACGAAATTATGTTTTCAATGGATCATCTTAGTATAATTTTTTTGTCACCCCAGATTATTAATCTTATTTTATTATAAATAGCAATTAATATGTGGTAAGTGCTCATACCTATGGTCATCATTATGCCCTGATTTGAGCTCCATTTTTCCAATAACTCATTTCAATTATACATTTTTCAATAAAATAATTTACACTTAAATCAACTTTGTTTTCATATTTTTTATTCATATATATTCTCAAAAAAATCTCATTCAAAAATATATATTTTTTTTCCAAACAATGACTAAATAAAGTTGAAGACGATCTTTTATTTTGAAGTTTTTTATTTTTTTATTTTTTTTATATTTGCTCAGCTGTGTGACTGCACGCGTGAATTGAATGTAACACTTTCCTTCTTTTTTCAACAAATGATGAATGCTGTTTAAAGTAGAGTTTTTGGTCCCAACTGTCGACAGTTGTCGTATAGAATGTTTCTTTGTGACATTATTATTACCTGTTTCACTGTTTCTTTGTGACACCATTATTATTTGCTTTTACATTTAATATTGCATTTTTCACATGCGCGTCTCCGTCTCTCAATTCAAATACCCGGTTCCATGTGAAGAGATCCTACCCAATTTATGATTGAAAAATTACCATAGAGGTCCAGACATTTATAAAATACGACATTCAGGTCCTCACTCGATTTTCTTTTTCTTATCTTTTGTTCTAATTTGGCCGAGAAGGAAAATCATTGAATCATCTCTTATTAGAAAATAGCAAGACACCATTTCTTAGGTAATATAACAAATTTCAAGTAGGGAAGCTAAAACAAGACACCGAATTTGAACTCTTATGCACAGGGGCCGACCCAAATTGATTCTTCAGTGGACAAGATAGAAAATATGCTAAAATAAATTGTGAAAGAAACTAAAAAAATTTGAAATTTTAAAAAGTCAAATCGAAGGTTTTTAGAAATTGAGTGAGGGCGATCTACCCCGCTCGGCCTTGAGTAGGTCCGCTCATGCTTACGAAAGTATCTCTTGAAAAAAGAGTTCACACTGAGCTCCTCTTCGGCCTATATTTTTTTTATATTCATTTTTATCTAAATTTATTTTTAATCGTATATTTATGAAACTCATAATTTTTTATCAATTTTTCAATTATATGTTTCATTAACTTTATTAAAAATATGATTTTATTACTTCTCATGGGGTGGTCGAATGAGTGGAGTATGTGAGCGCGGAGACTTTTGGTCACGAGTTCGATTCTCCATACCAACACTTTCTCGATCGATCCTGTCGCCTCGAGTTTGCCTAGTGTGATTAACTTGGTTGGCGAGGTTTGCACGCTATTGCGTCAATTTGAAAGTTTATTCAGTGCGCACCCGAAGAGTAGCGGCTCCGAGTTTCCCTGTCATAAAAAAAATAAAAAAAATCTGATTTTTAGGAAAATCAAATATGAGTTAAATGTAAGTAATACTATGTAATTTTTCAAGATATTATTGCATCAATTCTTTCTTGTTAATAAAAGGAAAGATTATTTCGTAGGGAATATTACCTTCAGTATAATTATTTGATAAATTTAATAGGAAATAATCCTAGTTGGGAGTCTTGGGACAGCATATTTTTCGAAGAGATAGCGTAATTGTCATGGTTTTTGTAACTTTTTCAAAACCATTGACTCTCTCTCTCTCTCTCAAATCTCTCTCTACAATATGCTTCCCACTTTCTCTCCCAAGAAATCCAAGACAATGGAACTCAACAACAATTTACGCTCCGCCAAATCTCATATTTGTTGGAATCATTGTACATGGCTTTGCATAACTATTCTTTTACAGGTTTTGATTATAGTCTACCTCAACCGTGCTTCGTCGGCGCCGCCCTCTCTACCCTCCATCCGCCACCAGTTTCAGGCTTCTGCTCCGGAAGATCAAACTTGCAAATATGGAAGAATATATGTATATGACCTTCCACCTGCTCTCAACAAAGACCTTTTAGAAAATTGCAGGGATTTAGACCCCTGGAGTTCCCGGTGCAACGCCGTGTCCAACGGTGGTTTCGGGCCGAGAGCCACCGGCCTCGACGGAGTTGTACCGAAGAATCTTTCCCCAGCGTGGTACTGGACAGATATGTACGCCGCTGAAGTGATTTATCATGACAGAATGTCGAATTACAAGTGTAGAACCCTAAATCAAGAAGAGGCTACAGCTTTTTACATTCCTTTTTATGTTGGACTTGCTGTAGGGAAGTATTTATGGTTTAATTATACATCAAATGATCGAGATCAACACAGTGTGATGATGCTTGATTGGGTTAAAAATCAGCCTTCCTGGATTAGCAGCAACGGTTCTGATCATTTCATTATGCTGGGGAGATTAACATGGGATTTTCGAAGATTGACAGACAGTGACACTGAATGGGGAACAAGTTTCATTTACATGCCTTTGATGAAAAATGTGTTACGTTTATCAGTCGAAAGAAGTCAATGGGATCCACTGGAAGTCAGTGTTCCATATCCCACCGCATTTCACCCTCAATCCGATTCCGACATACTTCAATGGCAAGAGACTATTCGTGCACGAAAACGAACAAGTCTCTTTAGTTTTGTGGGCGCTACGCGTAAAAAGATCAAAAATGATTTTCGTGGGGTACTAATGAGTTATTGTAAGAACGAAACCGGCTCGTGTAGAGTCGTAGACTGCTCGATAACGCGTTGTTATGATGGTGCACCCTCGATTCTTGAAGCTTTTTTGGATTCGGATTTTTGCTTACAGCCTAAAGGGGATGGTTTTACTAGAAGATCTATGTTTGATTGCATGCTGGCCGGTTCGATCCCAGTTTATTTTTGGAGAGGAAGCTTTGAGAATCAGTATGAATGGCATATGCCTTTGGTAGCACAAACTTATTCGGTGTTCATAGACCATAATGATGTGAGAAAAGGAACTTCCATTAGAAGAGTTTTGGAGGGTTATAGTAGAGAAAAAGTAAGAAAAATGAGAGAAAAAATAATTGATTTTTTACCCGAGCTTTTGTACCGAAGATCTGATTCGAATTTAGGGAATTTCACGGACGCATTTGATATTTCTATGGACGGAGTTTTGAGAAGGTTTAGGCAGGAAAAGGCTAGACGGAAGAATCAGGTAAACATCTAACGTTAGGAAGAAGAAGATGACGACGACGACATTGATTATTTTTGCAACTTAATTACTTTTTTTTTTCTTGGTATGTATAGTTGTTGAAAAGTGTTGTTGATTTTGAAGTATACAATTGGCAAAATGCAATCATCTTGAGTAGTATGAATTTCAATGAAACTATTATTTACATGTTTGCTTTATTTATAGATTGTGTAGTTTTCACTTTAATTTCTTCTTTATGATTTTCTTCATGATAAGGTCTTGTAGAGATATCATTAAAAAAATTTGACAAAAAAACATAATCTATACATATATTAAATATTGAAACAAATTTTGAGTATTGCATAGGCACAAATATGATACTAGCCCCGTTTCTTTTCCATTAATCATCCATAAAAATAAAAAATATGACCATTATCAATCACATCAAGCCATCATTTTTTACTTTCCATCTTTTGTGTGGGGCTCATAATATCTATATTTTTCATTTTCATTTTACAAATAATGAAAATCAAACGGGGTCCAAGGAAAAAAAATAAATAAAATGAACAAAATTATATTTTTCTTTTTATTTTATTGTTATTTTTTAAAAACTAATTTTATTCAATTTAACAATGACAACATTTTAAGCGTGTTCTCCCCTTTTAAATGTACATTGTGCGTAGAAAGAAAAGTTGGTCTTCCATTAAAGTGACAATGTGAATGGCAATTCCACTTGAAAAAATATGTAGCAATGGTACCTGATTTAAATGTTGAATAGCAAATTGATCCTCAACTTTCATTATACTTAAAAATAGGTCTCCACTAACGTACGAACCTCCATCAAGCCCGTGTTTCATTTTGTTAAAAATCATATTTTTAATAGATTTTGATAAAAGTTAATGAAACGTATGTGTGAGAAGTTGATGAAAGTTGAGGATCCTGTAAAATACATGATTAAAATTAATTATTGATTTTAACTTAACTTTTTTTTAACTAAATCATATAGCTCTCGTGAAAAATGTTTCATTTTCGAATCTATAGACACAATTTAGGTTGAAGGAACTAGAATCTAGCTTCATAAAATGAGATACGTAATTGATTTCCTTTCTAAGCTATTTTGAACCTAGACGCAACTTGGATTGAAGTTAGTTGGACTTGTTGATCAATATGACAATTCATACTTAACCCTTGTTTGATGGGAATTAAAATTTTGATTTTAATCCAAGTCAAAGTCAAAGTCAATAGTTTATTTTAACCACATATTTATTAAAGCAACAACTTTTCAGCTACATATTTCATTAACTTTTATCAAAATCTATTACAAAATAGATTTTAATCACCACAGGGTCTCAATGTAGATTTAAACGATCTATGCGATCAAGAATCCATTATGCAAGTATAATTAAAGGGTGAGGATCAATGTGTTTTTTTATTTATAAATGTTTGAGACCAATTTGCTACTTAAGGAAAATAAGAGAACCAAATGAAATATTTTCATTAAATGATGTTAATAGTCTTCAATCATATCCTTAATTAGCGGAAAGTTAATTAGGTTGAAGAGCTGTTTGGTTGACTCGATTTCTCCGACTCAATTATTAAATAACAAGTTAATTAATTACTTTCAATGATTTTGTGTATGCCACTACCCTTCCTGAATAGTTCGAGTCCATTTAAAATGAGGAATTTCTTAAAAAGGCGGGTGGCCAAATTGAACGGAAAATATTTTAAGCCCTTGAGCCCCATTTTTGGATTTTAAAAAAATGTATTTTTGAATAGTATTTTGTTGGAGATTGTGTAGTTAAAAAGTAAGGAAAATTTTTAGATTTACGTGTAATATTATTTTATAGGAGAATGTGTAGTTGAAAATGAATTTTAAAAAAATGAATTTTTGAAAAAATGAGGGTCAAACATAGGCTAAATCTTCTCGTAATTTAGTATACTAAACTTTTAAAACTTTTAAATTTTGAGCCATTACAATATTAGCAAATGACGGATTATCTTCTACTTCGATCAACTAAAGAGTCAACAAGACGATTTTAACTGTTAGATGACAAGCCAAAAAATCGAAAAATACGTGATTGCGACTATCTTGTAATATGCCTGCCTTGTCGAAATTTTGTCACTCAATCAACTTAAGCAAATGGTCGAGTTGGTTGAATACGAAGCTTAACCTATAGTAAAACATAATAAAAGATATAATTGTCACTTTAACTTTGTTTAAATCCTAAAACAAAAACCTCATTTCTTCCTCTAATTTACACAAGACATGTATAGAAAATCATTATTTGAATAACTACAAGTATTTGAAATTAATTAATTGTTGTTCTATAAGTCACCATTTATAAACCGTATTACTACACAAAATGATTTTTCAAAGAAATTTTATTTTAATTATCGATATTGGATTAGGGAGATATTCCTTATGAGGAAGTAATAATATAGAGTTAATTTCTCAATTGTTATTGAAGTTTATAGTAAATTTCAAATTGATCTTTAAGTTTTTTATTACTCTAATAATCTCTGAAATTATTAACAGTTTCACAATTGATCACGGGTCACAAAAAGTAAAGTATAATACAACATATCCATTAAATCCGGCCCCAAGATGTGCCTTTAGATTTCTTTGATAAAATATGCAAAAAAAATCCTTTCAAAAAAGTAGTATTTCATCGAGGTTACTTGGTTATCGTATGTTAAGGTTAGGTTAAATGATATTGTAGAATGGAGAATTTTCAATCATAATCAACGTTTTAGTGCGAGGAATTGTGATTGACGAATAAATTGAGTGTTAATTAGTTCACTTTGACACACTATAGATGCAATTAGATTACGCGTTAGTTTTAATAATCAAGAAATCAAAGTTTTGGTACAACAAATAGTGATTGACAAATGAAATGACAATGTTTAGTTTACTTTTGCACTTAACAGAGGCAATGTCAGATTACATGTTAGGCCCTTATTTGGTAGGGATTAATAATTAATTTTAATAATATATTTTATGGGTCCGACTCAATTTCACATTTCATTAACTTCTATCAAACTCTGTTAAAATCTGATTTTAATTCCAATCAAATGGGCTTAGTTTTAATAACTGATCGACTAATTGTGAAACCGTTAATAAGTTTAATGACCAATATGATAAGAAAAAAAACTTTAAAGATCAATTTGAAATCTTGCGGAAACTTTAGTGATGATAGTTAAATTTACTATAATAATATATTGTCACCATCGAGCATTAACAACTAGGACCACTAATAAATTGACATATTGGAGCCAAACAAGTTGAGCAATTTGCCTGCCAGCTTAGAAAAAGATAGACGTGCAGGTTTTGATATAATAGAAAGCGAAGTTTGAGGTCAAAATAATTGAAAATTCAATAAAATAAATTCTAAACTTAATCATGGTTACAGGTGGTTTGTTGGATTCATCGAAAGTCTTGTAAAAAGCAATTAGTCGGTGCTAATGTCAGCCAATTAATAAATAAGAACCCTTCTATTCAAATAGGGTGGGGGATCGACCCAAAAACAGGAGGCTAATGTGGCACCTCCTCAATTCTTGATCCGAAATTTAAAAATTCAGATCAAAGACTGAGGGGGTGCCATCTCGATCTTTTTTTGGATTTGTCCCCCACCCAAGACAAGAGGCATTTTTCAATAAATAAATAATTTCAATAGACAGATTATTGTACTTTACAATTATTTCATATTAACAAACGATTCATTATCTCTATTATAGTTTCCATAATAGTGGTATAGTATCTTCTTTATTAATTAAATTATTGTTGTGGTGGTTGATATATATTAATTACAATTTTTTTTTTTTTGTCAAGAGTGTGTGGTCAAGTTGGCAAAAGGGGGCCGTCTGAAAAACTGGGTATTCCTTCAACGAGAGTTCAACCCACACTTGAGACATCCGCTTTTCTCTTGGGGAAGATTTACTTGCCTGGTGTGGTTTGCGGGTATTACATCAGGCTTCAGGTTTACCCAGTGCGTATTGGTGGTCGGGTTCCACCAGTAGCGACTGCGGGTTCCTGAGTAATTTTTTTTATAAAAGTTGACGAAACTTGAAAACTTAATAAAAGTCTTGAATCCTCATAAAATGTGTAATTCAAAATGAATTTAAGATAAAAATTACTTTTTTAAGGAATGAAGGCTGAACAGGAATTATATGTATGGCATTCTATAAAGTATTTTTACAATCTTGCAAATTAGCTTTTCCGTTTTGCATAAACTTTCTAGATTTGGATAGAGTGTAAATATTCGATGATAAGACTAGAATCTTTACCGACTAGCTTCTATAGTGCTGCTTTCATAGTAATAAAAATTCATGTTACCTTAGCAAACCTTAAGCAATAAAGATAGCAAAAATGTCTTAAATACACGTTGTGAAATCGAGTTTGATTATCTCTTTGGATAAATTGTATATTAAGTTTAATTTTATTTATCAATTTAAATGTTGCATAACTTTTGCTTCAGAATATATATTTAGTAGCAAATTCCTACTCTCGCATGAACAAGAATTAAATAAATAATTTTATTTTTTTTTCATGTTTAACTTTGATTTATAAGAAAATTTATTTTTGAAAGTTAACTTAATCGAGATTGTTAATTGATTTAGAAAATGTTTAGACCCTAGAACATGCACAACACAAATAAAAAGTAACAAGTCACTTTTTAATTATTTCTAAATGATTAATTAATCACGTCAATTTTTCGCAAAGGATAAGATTTTTTAGACACTTTGCTAGTCAATAATCCACTATAAATTGTTGGATTTTTGATACCCAATAAATTCAGGCGATGATGAAAAATAGTTGAAAGATAATTATTGACACCATAAACTTGGCTCAACTCGAAAACAACTAATACACTTTAGATTTGCCCAAGTTGTGTTTAGATTTTTTTAGTTGTGGTCTAAGCCCAAATTAGGTTGATAACCTAATATATATTTACCCCTCTTAAACATGTGAGTGGGTGCTACAAGTGAAGGGAGAGTGTGTAAAAAAAGGGGCAGTTGGGGTTTAGGGAGAATTGGGAGAGATTCCACCATTATTGTTCACCCTATTTCTTCTCCATAGTAGTCACCATCTAGTGTCCTTTCTGGGTACTAAATAGAGAGCAACTGGAGAGGGTAAAGAGGGCAACCGAAGGTGAAAGAAGTCTTGGGTCGAGTTTGAGTCTAGTGATGTTCGTTTGGTTGGTTTTTATGAGCCCGTATCAATATTTCTCGAAGTTTTCCGCAACAAATGATATCAGAGCTTGTGTTGTTGAGAAATATGTGATTTTTGGTTGCCAAAAACATACTAGAAAGTGGACAAAAATGAACCTAGAAATCAGAAGAAAAACAGGGAAGAAACTGTCCAATTTTTTAAAATTCTGCCCGGATCTGTTTTGTTGATTTTCGGTGAAACCACTTACCTGTTGATCCAACGGACACTACCAGTGGACTGTGTAGGCAGAGAAGCAGACGGAGGTGGCGCACATGGTGGCCGGCGATAGAGCGTGGAGTGTGGTCGGCGGCTCGTGGAACACCGACGAGACGCGTGGAGGCATGTCGGCAGGATTTCGGCGATGTGGTCAAAAGACAAATTGTTGTTGGTGGTGAGACGGACCCTACAGTGTTGTCAAATTTCAGTTTTGGGCAATATAGTGAAAGTTGGACAAAATTGCCCTTTGACGTCTGGGTGCCGGGTGTTGTTTCGTGTTGTCACGGTCGCTGGAGAATTTAGGACGAATGGTGACAGTCCTAAAGTGATGAATTCACATCTCTTGATATTTATAGACCTTCGGACATGGTTCGATCGGTATCCTATTTTTTCCTTTTATTATTGTAGTTAAAATTATTGTATAGGATAATTTGTTTTTCTTATTAGAAGTCATCGTGTGGGGTGATGTTAGGTTTGAGATTACCATGAAGGGGTAATCATTGCTTGTTGCTAGACCCAGGAATTATTTGTTAATTATTTGCCTTAATTTTTTTGTGAATTTGTTACTAATATTTTCTATACTATTAAAATTGCATATGACCTTAAGAAAGTTTGTTTGACTGTTCTGTGTGAAATATGTTTGTACTATACTTGTCGTCATTATTTGGTATTGATGCCAAATGTAGGTCTAAGGCAAGTGCGAAAAGTAATGTGTTTTAACTGTGGTAAATTGAACATGGTGAAATAGATTGTAATATGAATAATAATAAAATGAAAGATGATGAGAGTGGTGAAGCGAATGTTGTCTTTGGGTCAAGTGATGACCCGTGTGAGGTTTATTGAGAGTGAACCTGGTTACTGCATGTGCATCTGTGTGTAATCCTTTTTTCACATGTGTGATCACTTAATTCTGTTGCAATGTTATATGTTACACTTTCAATAAATTTG
This sequence comes from Osmanthus fragrans, assembly GCA_019395295.1. NCBI lineage: Eukaryota > Viridiplantae > Streptophyta > Magnoliopsida > Lamiales > Oleaceae > Osmanthus > Osmanthus fragrans. The sequence goes on from CM033350.1 coordinate 27,723,043, forward strand.
ATGTGTGTAATTGCATGAATTTGAGTGATCTAATTACTTTGAGTAATATGTTTGCATGCATAGTGGGTTGAGTTTTGTGACGTACTCTGTTTGCTCTGTGAGTGGTGTGAAATAGTGGTAGTGAGAAGGAAGATGGGGGGTAGCCATTTTCTCCTTTATCTTTGTGAGCCTGTATGGTTTGTGAGATTGTGTGAGGCAACCATGTAGGGTTATCTTCTTCATCTTTTGTGAGTGTAGTGAAGTAATCAACTCTTTCTTCTATTCTCTTTATGAGTGTCACCTTCACCCTTTCCTTTGTGAATTTTTTAAGTATTGGTGATTGAAGTAACCTTGTGGTGCATGGGTCAATTTAAATTGAGCCCTAACCTTTGTGGTCGCCGAAGGATATCGATTTGCCATAGTGGGTTTGTGATGCATTAGCAGTGAGGATGTCTTTTTGGTGAGGTGGAGTATAGATGCCTAGGGGTACATTGTGGTTTGTACCGGGGGATGTAGTGTGTGGCATTTAGATCACGAGTGGTGAGGTGATTAAATGTCTGAAATCATTTATCTGTGAAAGAGACCCTATACAGGTGGAGTGCGAGAGAGGCACTTCTATCACTTTTGTTAGGTGGAGACATATTATCCACTTAGGTTGGGAGAAGTGATGTGGTGATAGAGGATTATCCCGAGAAATTAGGATCCATTGTGATTTACCAGTTAGACATGTCTTGAGTGATCAGTCTAGTGAGCATGTTGGGCGATGAGAGGAGATATGCGTTCTCGAGATGGGAGCAACACGGAATGGAATAAGATAAATGTGGTGAGATCTTTTCGTGGGGTCATTTATACATTTGTTACATGTGTTGGCCGTGTGTTTGATTAACTTTGTATTAATCTGTTGTTCTATGTGAACATGTTTGAAAAGATCTCTGTGTGTTATCTTATATCGTCATCGCATATTTATTTGTTCTTGACTGATTATTGTGAATGTTTGTTTCTATTTGGGTGTTCTTGACCTTAGCCCTGGTGAGTATATGGAGCAGATATAGTATGTGTTTCAGGTTGGAAACATGAGGTAAGAGCTGTGATACCAATTTTATTGGTTACCTTGATTATGCAAGTATAAACTGTTTGTTTTGATTGTTTGTAGATTTATTGGGAATTAAGGTGGAAATTTGTTGGTTTTTGATACTCAATAAATCCGGAATGAAACAACTTATAGTATGGTCCAGACCCGATTAACCCTTAGTCCCATCTGGCCTTATTTTCCTGTAGTCACCCTTGATCCTACTAAATTGCGTACTTATTACACCAGATCCCGACTCCTAGAATATCACATTGTCCCTCCTAAACTGCGTGTTTTTGCACCAGCTTCCGATCCCTGGTATCATTTATCTCATGTGGATTAGGTGGTTTAGTGTTTGATCAAAAAACCTCCCATGTTTTGATCTTGTGGCTTAATATGGAACAATATGGCTTAATCTACAAAATATGTTTTAGAAGAATTTATGGATCAAGTAATATGTTGTGGTTGACTCTTGGAATCAATGGATGTTTTGAATCATCAAAGAATTTATCTCTGTGGAATAAATTTGATTCAACACACTATGGGATGTCCATGTGGTTCAGTATATATAAGGAAAAGTGTTTGGGATACAAATGGATTGAAAAATCAGTGTCTTACGTAAACAGGGATTTCTGGATGTCGATCGCTGCTCAAGTGCTAGACGGGCAACAGATGTTTTGCTTTTACCGCTCGAGCTCCAACTGGACTGTAGGCTAGTAGAAATGAGTCCTTCTCAATATCAACTTCTTTAAATAAAATGAGATTGTTGTTAGAATAGAAGCATCGGCCCAGACCAATATGCTGATTGCTAGGAGTATAGGGCATATTCATTTGCTAAGGAATTTTCTGAATCTCGATATTCGTCTTGTATTTCGTTGACTTCTTTTTGGACTCTATCAACCCCAAACGATACTTGTCATAACTTGGACTATTTTGAACTTATTTTGACTTTGATTACAACATAATTAAATCCTAATACAACTCTAATAAATTATGATTCTTGTCTTAGAAAATTGCTAATTACAAAATAGACTTCACAATTTTGTTACTTAGCCAAACATTGCTAAGAATTTTATTGCTGGTTAGTCATATTTGTTCCCTCCTACGGTTGGGTATTGGAAACCCTAATACTACACCGCCAATAGCAATGGAATTGCAATAAGGAGACAAGGACAATCAAAATTTATCGAGGTTTGATTTAACATGATATTGTGTCATCACCCGTCGCTACAACATTTCACTATGATTTAAAGATGTTTCCATGAGGAAAATGTACATCTTATTTTTTATAATCCTCTCTATCTCTCTCTCTCTCTCTCTCTCTCTCTCTCTCACACACACACACACACATATCTCTCTCTTATGATAATATAAAATCATGGTGACGACTCCTTATCTATCAGACAAATTAGCACAAAATCGAAATTACAAGTGTTAAATTCTTAAATTATCATTGATGAAATTTTGGTACCCCAAAAAGGGGTCTTCTTGTCCCCTTCCAACCCCATAGTGACATCATCGTTGAGGTTGATTCACGTATGGATTCCACACAGTTATATTTCAACGTAACAGTTGTTGCTATCCTCATTTGAGCTAAAACATATTTACAATTGAATTGGTGGTCGTAACTTTGTTTACTTTTATCTGCAACCTCTATTAGAGATACAACATTTATATATGTTAAAAACAATTGTTAAAAGAAATATTGTTATATTAATTTCAAAATAGCAATGCAATCAAATAATAACGTAAACTTAAGAAAATATTATGAGGATCACATTCTTTTTATTTCTTTAAAGTCTCTTTAAAAATCAAAATTAAAATGCCAAGTGGACAGACATGCGGGAAAACTGATTTGACATCTATAATTGTTATGCCCTAGATAGATCCAATCAACTTTGGACATAAACACTTTTAATACATAATTGATGCAATTTTATGGAAAACTATTATTTAATTAATATTCAATTAAATTAAATAATAAAATCCGTAGATTCAAATCTCAGTAATTTCTTTATCACAAAGAGTTGTGATTGTGAGATAAAAATTACATATGACGGATTCTTAAATCATCTGTGATCATATGTAATAACAAGATACAAATATCGTTATTACGAATAGACCATCACATGTGGCATTTCATACTTATGAAATAAGTAGTTGATCTTACAAGTTAAAGTGTAGTGGCACTTAAATGAACACGTAGACGTTTTGTTATAGAACAAAATATTTGAAACCTACTGGGGAGATTTCACATGGTTAACTATTTGAGTGTCAGTGGTTAATCCCTAACGTTCGATAATGAAATTGGTCCTTTGACTTGAGGTTATCATAGTGCCTTATACGAGAACAGACATACTTTGGTGATATTTGATGTTGCTCTGTCAAAGACCACTAATATGGTGTCGTTTGAATATGTCAAGAATCATATGAATGTTGTAAATGATCAATAGATGATTCGTCACTCTTAGATAGTAAGAGATTATGATCTATATTTCATCCAGTTTAGTTAATCATGAAATCTTTGGTCAAAGCGTACTCATAAATTGAAAATGAGTTTTCGACTTACATTGACTTAACAGTGAAATGAAATATACAATCGATAATTAAGATTGACACATATCCATATCTCGTAATTGATCGAATTATATTGACGAATGAATTATAGTTTCACGATAAACGAATAAGTTTGATTTTGTTATACCACGTGACATTTTTTCATCACATGCATTTTCCTGACATATTGCAAAAATCAATTTGGGACGACGAATATGAATTAGTGATAAATTAAAGGAGTGTTTTAATTTATCAATTTTGAATATATCAAAATAATATTTCACGCCGCTAGGTATTGTGATTGAAAATCTAATGGACACACACAAAAGGAGAACTAGAAGAATGATATTTACCAATTAATTAATTGACAAGTGTTGGAAATTGAAAATTTTGTTTAATTTTCACTATACATGTTAAGTAAATTTTCAACAGTGGTATCAGAGTCTACTTTTTTTAATGTGTTTGTTAGAAATCGTTTGTTTTTCATGTTTCTAGCTTTCAAAGAAAATTATTTTCAGCTTCTGAAATCTATTTTTGAATAGAAAAAAAAATTAGGGACGAAATTCATATTGGAACGAGAGTCGATGGCGACATCGCAGGCGACAATATTGTCGTCGAACTTGTAGCGACGTGCTATCGCGCGTTGCTGCTAGCAAGGCTGTGGCGACAATCATTGCTACGATAAGGTCGCATGATTGTCGCAGCTGTGACGACTTCGACAAAGATGCAGCGCGAACACTGCCGTTGTTGATGTGCTGCCACACGTCGCTAGTAGTGGACAAATAGTAGCCGGTGCCGCCACGAGTTTTAAAGAAATTCTTCTATGGTTTTGGAGTCGGGTAGTTGGAATGGAATTTGTGAATTTTAGGAAATTGTACACCCCTGGTTGCAATTTGTTTTCGGGATGAATTTGTGAATTTTAAAATGGAGGGCAGCTATGCAATTTTAGAAAATGAAAGGACCTGTTTATGACTTCCAGTTGGGTCAGAATGCAATTTTCAAAAGGGACCTTGAATGCAATTTTGACATGGGTTTTAAAATTGAATTTGGAAAGGGTTTATCAAATTTGACCCAAATTAAAACTTTATTTAAAATTGACAACTTTTATGCTATAGTTAAAATTGGATTTAACTTAAATATTAAACTTTGAGCCAATATTGAAATTTATTTTGTTTACAAGTTTTATCCTAAATTAAAATGTTAATTAAATTTAAATTAGAGTTGCACTCTAAATTAGTATTTAATTAAAATTTGATTTTAATTAAATTATCAACCCTAATACATTATTTAAATTAGAGTTGGACTCTAATTTGACATTTATTTAGAATTTGATTTTAATTAAATTATTTCACCCTAAAATTTTATGGAGTTGGAGTTTGACTCTAATTTAATATTTAATTAAAATTTGATTTTCATTAAATAAGTTCACAATAAATCTTGGAATTAGAGTTGGACTCTAATTTTGCTATTTAATTAAAATTTGAGTTTAATTAAATTCAACTGCCTTAAGTTTTGAAATTAGAGTTGGACTCAAATTTGATATTTAATTAAAATTTTAATTTAATTAAATAAATTCACCCTATTTAATTGTTTAATTGTTCTGATCTATTTGTGTACATCAGTTTAGACGACTTTAATTGCTATAAAATTGAAACATATGTGTATATAATATTAGATATTATATATGAAACCATTTATATGATGAATGTTTTATTAGTGAATGATTATGGACTCGACTGTGTGGATGTGTTGAATTGTTAGTTTTATTCTTATTGTTTTATGGGCATGCGAGCTCTTATTTAATTTGGATTAGCGAGTCCGTATTAATTTTATGGGTCTGCACGTCCAATTATTTAGGCATGCGTGCCAACTAGAGATGCAATACCTCATATAAACAAGAAGAGGAGGAGACCGTAGAGATGGAGCATTGTATGAGTCAATGCAATATCCTCTAGGAACTGACCAACTAATCTTTCTTATGGCTCAGGAAAACTAGATAGTAAAAGTCTATAACCGTCTACACTATTACTATCTAGTCTTCCTGAGCCCTAAGAAAGATTAGTTGGTCAGTTCCTAGAGGGTATTGCATTGGTTCATACGATGCTCCATCTCTATGGTCTCCTCATCTTCTTGTTCATAGGGGTGTTGCATTTCTAGTTGGCACGCAGGCCTAAATAATTGGACACGTAGGCTCGCATTAAAATATTAAGTTATATTTATATTCGTCTCCCATCATTATAGTGAAAAATCAGAATACTCAATCGATCTTACCTTGTTGAGTACACTTAAAGTTGGTCTATTAGGGATATGTTTGACACTATGAAATATTAGATGTTTCAAAATGATGGGTTTGATTTAAATAAAATTTATCTTTTGTTGAGTACACTCAAGGAGATAAATTCTAGAGGCATGTTAAGCTAACACGTATGATGTGCGAAGATAAAGAGTTGTCAGCTTAATGATCTTGGAGTTGTATGGAGATACAATTGATAATAGTATCTACTCAGATATTTTATTAAGGTTTGTTGAGTACACTCAAGGTCTTAATAAAATAAATGGGATCCCAGCCCACTGGGAGTCAATTATGATCTTGACCACCGATCTCCAATCTCATATAAATTTCATAAAATATTGTAAGCACGTCACTCTTACTTAATTCAGGATAGATCTGCACATCAGCTCGGATCTCGACCGCTGTAATCCTCGGAGACATAATGATTACACCTTTTCAAATCATACTGTCAGCCAGTTACACTTGTAAAAAATGATGTCAGCACTATCCACATCCACCAATTACCTACAACTCCTCATTATCCTGTGTGAAACATCATTCCCTGATTAACAGGGGTATTGTCATGACATGATGGGAACGGACCTCATTAGCCAATCACAAAGAAGATCGATGGCACGCTCTCCGAGCTCGGCACTGCAGCTGATTAGATTGACATGGGCAGAGTTCTAAGAAAACTGTGCTTAATTCCCTCTATAAATAGAAATGAGTGGTTAAAGCTAAAAGGAGAGAAAAAAAAGTAAAATTACAAAAGCCTTCCTTTATAACATAAATTTTTGGTTAGCTATAACTCTAGTAATTTACTTCATGCAAAATCGTCAATAAAGTTGACAAAGATTAACCTAATAATTTTTAAACGTTAACAGTCTGACGCTAAAAGGAGGGCATGAACTATATCCACAAATTCTAAGTCACATCATAGAGTTCCTTCGACTGAATCTCGACGTCATCGGCTACATGTAGATCCCTTTGTTCGGTCAAAATAAAAGAAATGACGCCCTCTAAACCCTGAAAGGTACGCAGCACTAAACAGAGAGGTACAAAAGCTGCTCCGCAATGGCTTCATTTGTGAAGCCCAGTATCCTAAGTGGATAGCTAATCTCGTCCTCGTAAAAAAGAATAATGAGGATTGGAGAGTGTGCATTGATTTCACCGACCTCAACAAAGCCTACCTAAAGGACAATTTTCCCTTGCCAAGGATAGACCAGATGGTTGACGCCACAGATGGACATGAGTTACTCAGCTTCGTGGACGCATATTTAGGATAAAATCAAATACCCATGTATGAACCCGATCAGGAACACACATCGTTCATTACTGACAGTGGTCTTTATTGTTATACGGTGATACATTTTGGGCTTAAGAATGCAGGAGCCACGTACCAACGCCTCGTAAATTCTATGTTTGACCAATAGATTGGTTAAACCATGGAAGTATAAGTCGATGATATGCTGGTAAAAAACACTGATTCCAAAGATCATTGTTAGCACCTTGTCGAAATGTTCAAGATCCTCAGGAAGTACAAAATGAAACTAAACTTGGAGAAGTGCGTCTTTTGTGTGAGCTCTGGAAAATTCCTAAGATACATGGGGAATTGTCGAGGGATCGAAGCTAACCTTGGAAAGATAGGGTCCATTATTGAAATGAAAGCACCAACCAGGCCCAAGGATGTGCAAACCCTAACAGGAAGAGTTGTCGCGCTTTGTCATTTTATGTCAAAATCAATAAATCGACGCAAACCAATTTTCGATACATTGTGAGGGGAAAGAAGTTTGAATGGACTTCAGAATGCCAAAGTGCCTTCGATGAGCTAAAAAAATAGTGCTCAACCACGGGTCCTATCAAAGCCCAAACTGGGGGAAGTTTTAATACTGTACCTCATTGTGTCGGGACACGCAATCAGCACCATCCTAGTAAGGGAGACAGAGGAAACACATCACCTTGTTTTTTATACTAGCAAAACACTCCATGAAGCCGAGCTTCGTTACTTTCCACTGAAAAAGTTGGCCTATGCCGTGGTCATGATAACTAGGAAACTAAGGTTGTACTTCTTGGAGCACCCTATTGAGGTACTAACCAATTCCCCATTGAGGCAAACTTTACAAAAACCCGACACCTTCAGATGGATGGTTAAGTGGGCAGTGGAGCTTGGGTAGTTCGACATCAGATATAGAGCCCATACTTCCATTAAGGGCCAGGCCCTTGCTGGTTTTGTGGGGAATTCAGCATTGAACCTTATCGTGAACCTTCACATGACGCTCCTTGGAAACTCTTTGTGGATGGTTCCTCCACCGAAGTATGGTATGGAGCAGGAGAAGTTCTATCGACACCTATTTTGTGAAGCTATACCTTTTAACTTGAAAACCTTCAATAATGAAGCCAAATACGAGGCCCTAATAGCAGGGGTAAGAATGGCTAAAGGGTTGGGAATCACTTGCTTAGTAATACATAATGACTCTCAACTAGTGGTTAATCAAGTTAATGAGGCTTACCATGTAATACTCCGAAATTATATGCTCGTATAATTTGCTCATTTGATTTTTTTTATAGCAATTTAACTTTTCAAAATTTTTATATGGCCAAACTATTAATGGTTGCCAAGTTTGCATTTTCGGTTGATTAAAAGTTTACCAAGATTAGTTAATTAGGGGTTTGGGGATAATTGTCAAATTGTACATGTATTTTATTTTGGATAAACATCTTTCTTATCATCCACTTGCCCAAAAGAAAAGGGGGGTGTCATCTTTGTAGTGATCAATGCCAGAGGTAATTAATGAATGCATGCATGAAGTGCTAAATGTTGTGCATGTATGAAGTGATTATTAGTTAGCCAAAGCCTGAGGTGACTAATTAAGCAAGTAGGAGTTGTTCAATGGTGGCACAAGCTGGTTTTTAGGTGTTGAAATGCATGCATGAATGAGGTTTATTGCAACACACGTGGAATCACAAATTCTAGTAGTCATCCTTATTTAATCCATAGGTTGCCTTATATAATTAAGGTGTTCTCTGTATATATATTTTTTCAATCAGCAAATCCCTTATAGAAATTGGAGGATAGGCAGGATACGTAAATGAATAAAAAGGAAGCAAAGCCTAGCACTCTCAATTCATCTTTCAACCGAAATTACTTCAAGTTTTACTGTAAGATACTTTCTATGCTTAAGTGGTAGGATTTCATGGTAATATTTATGCTTAAACTATGCATGAAAAACCATAATATGAACGTGGTGGACAAGTCTACAAAGTTAGATATATATTTATGCCTTAGAACAAGTCTGAAAGGCACTGGCATGCCGGAATGTGCAAGTATGTGCTTGAATGCTTTCTTTTGTGTAGTGTTAACATGTTAAATCCAAGCATAGTATCTTACTGAGTATTCTTTATACTAATAGTATTCTATACTAAATTTTTAGATCCATGATTGTAGGGTTGGTGGAAGTCAATCGGCATAATCGATGATAGGTTAAGGATAAAATTATTTTGCATCGAAGTTTCCTTTTTGCATGTTTTGTTCGACTGCTTTCCATATGTTTTTTATGGTATTATAGAAAAACATGTATAAAACATGGTGTAATACCTCACTGTTTTCAGTAAAACGCTCATATCATATGATCTTGATTTTTTTTTTTCATATTTTAACCTAGAAAACTACTTGAAAATATCTTTCTAATGCCTTAAATTCCATAGAAAAGGAAGTTGGGATGAATTTTATAAAAATAGTTAAATTGGCTGCCCCAATTAACCGTGGCAGTGCCGAGTCCGTATATGTAAAGTATAATTTCATGTCAACGTACACTTCTACTGGCCATTAAATTTTATCTGAAATATTTTACTAAATTGCAAATAAGTTTCTAACATGTAATACTTTTATTTAAGAATCTTTTTACATGTAGCAAAGGCAAATGCTATTATGTTTAGTACGTGACACTCGAGGCTTAAGTTCGGGGTATCACAGTATGATATCAGAGCAGTTATACTTTTCTGTAGACTTTTCTTTTAAAAAAAATAATAAGTTCAGTATGAACTTTATATATTATTGATTATGCATAAACAAATTTTAAGAAAGTTACTGTCCATCATCATCAAGCAAGCTGGCAACTGACTTTCAACCGGCAATCAAGGTAAAAAAAAAATTGAGTTTTCATATGCAAAGAACTGCTACATCTATTGTTGGATATAGAAATATTTTGAATCAGGTCATGTCTGAGATGATGAAGTTATTAACACTTATATGTAATTATTTATTTGAGCCTAGTAGAGTAATATAATCAAATTGTTTTTGTGTCCTAGTTATGGTACGAATGATAAGAACCTCCACAAGGACAGAAGTTTGTGGTTTTGCGTGGAAGCGGGACACGTTATTAGCATTTTTTTATAATTATTGTATGCATCCGCTCCAGCCTCGAGCAACATCTTGATCTGCTAGATTGCATTATTGAGATGCTATGGGAGATGCACCATGGCATAAGGGATAAGGTGAAGATACAGAAGTTATATGCAACTGTTCCAGAACCTTGGGTTTCAGTCATAAAGAAAATTGTGCTATGGTTTGACGATGACCTTTCATATGAGGACCTTACATATTTACTTCGAGAAAGTTATGAAATTAGCCGCGATTTACAGCGAAACTTTAAGAAGACTGTAACCTTATTCATGAATACTAGTTTACGAGCTACCAATTCTAGGCTAGCTAATGGACCATTAGCTTGGTGCTTTTCGAGGGTTCTAGACGAAAGTCTTCCCGTACCATTCCTAGACAGTTCGGAGCAAAGCAGGCTAGATGAAGACCCCGAGGAATATCCACAAGAAATAGGAGATTAGACACCATCTTATCTAGCTATTTTGGTTTTTTGGAATAGAATAGGATGTTATACGTACATCTACTGTTGAATGTATGTATCGTACCTTAATATGACTTTTGTTTGTAAAAAAAAAAAAAAATTGATGTATATATGAGGGAAAATTGTCTTTGCCTTTGGCTTTTTCTAAGTTAGTATTACGTTTTGAAGTAATTCTAACTGGATGAATATTTTTCGTTAAAAGGAAATGTCTCCAAATCGCAACCACGGAAGTGCACCAAGTTCCAATATGAACTTAGGCAGTAGCAATGCTAATGCTAGTTCTAGTGGTAGCGAAGTTAATATAGCAAACTTTGCACGAGAACTGCTTGCCGTAATGTGGGAGTTGGGATAGTAACAACAGGCACCACCTTTAAATGGGCAACGAACACTAAATCAACAAGTACCAACTGATCATCAGGAGCCCAACCAACTAGCTATTCAACCTCAAATAGTACCTAACCTGAGGGATCAAACTACAATGATAGATCAATTTCATAAGATGAACCATCCATCGTTCGAGAGGAGTGTGGATCCCTTAGCAGTTGAAGACTGGTTACGAGAACTAGAACGTATCTTTAAATTTATAAGATACGAAGATGCGGAAAGGTAACATTTTCAGTATTTATGTTAAAGAATGGGGCTAGCCATTAGTGGGACTTGATTACTAGGTCATTAACACCTGCTGAAGAACAAACTATAACTTGGGTGAGGTTTAAGGAACTCGTGGAAGAAAAATTCTTCTCGGCAGCTGTGAAACATCAAAAAGAGATAGAGTCTCTCAGACTCCAACAGGGAACCATGACCCTCGTGGAATATGAATGCAAATTTGAGGAATTATCAAGGTTTGCTCCACATCTAGTGGATACGGAGGAAAAGCGGGCTAGAAGGTTCGAAAGATGGATTCGACCTTATATTCGTGATATAGTGTCAGTTCTCGAGCTAAACACTTATCGAGAAGTCGTGAAGCGAGCACAGACTACTTCCTATCAAAGAAATCAAAACGTTGGAAATTTTTACCAAGTTCAAAATTTCTTCGGTAAGAGGAAGTGGAACTTTGATAGACAGAATAACGGTAAAGGAAAAGGGAATAATGCACCAAAGAAATGAAAGACAGAGATAGTAGGAGTTGGTGGTGATAAGCGTTGTCCTAAGTGCGATAGACCTCACAAAGAAGAATGTCTATTGGGAAAAAACATTTGTTTCAAGTGTGGAAAATCAGGACATTTCGCTAAAGAATGCCCCCAGAATCAGACTCAGAAGGCTGGAGATGATAAGAAAGGAAAAGCAAGAGTTTTCTCCTTATCCAGGCAAGAAGCAGAGCGAGACCCAAATGTCTTCGCAGGTATCATCTTTGTTTCCAATATGCCTGCATTTGTACTTATAGATTCTGGAGCTACACATTCGTTCATTTCTTCTTCATTTGTTGCAAAGTCTAAAGTAGAATGTGAATTCCTTCCGTATACCTTAGAAATATCTCTTCCATCTGGAAAGATACTTATAGCTGACCAAGTAGCTAGAGATCTTAAGATGGAAATTGATGGTAGAGGTATAGCGGTAGATCTAATTCTATTAACAATAAAAGATTTTGATGTTATCCTTGGTACTAGTTGTCAAAAAACTATGCAATTATTCATTGTACCGAGAGAGTAGTAATTTTTCAAAGACCGGGTGAGAAAGAGTTTTATTTTGTGGGAACTGAGGCAGATACTTTGTCTCGTATAGTGCTAACAACTTAGGTTGAAAGGACATCGAGAAAGGAATTATGTCAAAGATTTCTAGTATCGATGACCAACATTATACAAGATAAGTTGTCAGCTGAGGATGTTCGAATAGTTCGGCACTCTAAAGATGTTTTCCCAGAAGATTTTCTAGGTGTACCACCAGACAGGCAAACAGAGTTTACCATCGACTTAGTACCAGGAGCAGCACCTATTTCAAAGGCTCCATATCGTATGGCACCATTGGAACTGTAAGAGTTGAAAGTACAGTTGAAGGAGCTTCTTGATAAGGGTTTCATTAGACCAAGTGTATCACCTTGGGGTGCACCTGTGCTATTTGTGAAAAAGGATAGAACAACGAGGCTGTGTATTGACTGTTGAGAATTGAATCGCCTCACTATCAAAAACAAATATCTATTTCCAAGAATAGAAGATTTGTTTGACCAGCTCAAGGGGGCTACAGTATTTTCAAAGATAGATCTAAGATCAAGATATCACCAATTGAAAGTTAAGTAAGATGATATCCCTAAGATGGCTTTCAGGACGCGTTATGGGCATTATGAATTTTTAGTGATGCCTTTTGGATTAACTAATGCCCCGATAGTATTTATGGATCTAATGAACAGGGTATTCCATGAATACTTAGATCAATTTGTCATAGTTTTTATTGATGACATCTTAATCTATTCAAAGAGTAATGAGGAACACGAGAAACATCTCACGATTGTCTTGGAAACTTTAAGAAAACAGAAGCTTTATACCAAATTCAAGAAATATGAATTCTGGTTGGATAAAATAGGTTTTCTTGGGCACGTAATCACAACACAAGGAATTGAAGTAGACCCAACTAAAGTAGAAGCAGTGAATAATTAGGTAAGACCAACCAATGTTAGAGAAACATACAGCTTCTTGGGCTGGTTACTATAGAAGATTTATCGAGGGATTTTCTAAAATAGCAGGACCATTGACCTAGCTGACTCGTAAACGGATAAAATTTCAATGGACAGATAAATGTGAACAGAGCTTCCAAGAGCTGAAATGAAGATTAGTCATAGCTCCAGTGTTAACAATACCAGACGAACCAGAAGGATTCGTTATATACAGTGATACGTCGAAACAAGGCATAGATTGTGTTCTGATGCAGAAAGGAAAGGTGATAGCTTACGCTTCCAAATAATTGAAACAATATGAACAAAACTATCCAACGCATGATCTAGAATTGGCTGCAGTAGTTCATGCCCTTAAGATATGGCGTCATTACTTATATAGAAGTAGGTGTGATATTTATACTGATCATAAGAGTTTGAAGTACTTTTTCACCCAAAAGGAATTAAATATAAGGCAGAGGAGATGGCTAGAGATAGTGAAGGATTATGATTGCACTATCCTTTGCCATCCTGGTAAAGCTAATGTAGTAGTAGATGCTCTTAGCAGAAAGGCGATTGGGCAATTAGCATTACTAATTACTATGCAGGACCAGTTGTTAAAGGATTTCGAAAACTTACATCTAGAAATAATTGCTCTACCAACCCAAACTACCACCAGGATAGCGGTTCTAACGATTCGACCAACAGTTAGAGACCGAATAAGAGTAGCATGGGATGGTGACTCCTTCCTACCAAAGATTAAATCTGAAGTTGGTACTAGCAAGCGAAAGGATTTTGAATTAAGCGGTGATAAAGCCTTACTCTTTAAGGAAAGGTTGTGTGTGTCAAAAGATGAGGGATTGAGGAAAGAAATTCTCGAAAAAACACACTTAACTCCATATACTGCTCAACCAGGAGGTACAAAAATGTATCGAGACCTAAAGAGTATATTTTGGTGGAGAAATATGAAACGGTGCACAGGTCTTTTTGTCAAGAGGTGTATGACTTGTCAACAAGTGAAAGCTGAGCATCAAATGCCATCTGGATTGTTGGAACCATTAACAATTCCACAATGAAAATGGGAGCATATAACTATGGATTTTGTTATGGGTTTTCCAAAATCAGCTAAGGAAAATGATGCTATGTGGGTTATAGTGGACCGGTTAACAAAGTCAACTCATTTTCTACCTGTAAGAATGAATTTTAGTATGGATCAATACGCGTGATTGTACATCAAAGCGTCATCCATTTGCATGGTATCCCACCTCAATTGTATCGGACAGAAATCCAAGATTTATCTCAAAATTTTGGAAAAGTTTGCAAGGAGCTATGGGAACCAAGTTAAACTTCAGCACAACTTTTCATCCTCAAACTGATGGACAATCGAAGAGGACTATACAGACTTTGGAGGATATGTTGCGTGCATGCGTCCTTGATTTAGGGGGCAGTTGGGAAAGTTATGTACCACTGGTAGAGTTTGCCTATAATAATAGCTATCAGGTTACGATAAAGATGGCACCTTATGAAGCTCTCTATGGTAGAAGATGTAGAGCTCCTCTTTATTGGGATGAAGTAGGTGAACAAAGAGTCTTAGGACCTAAAATAATTGAGGAAACAAGTCGAACGATTGATAAAATAAGAGCTAGAATCAAGGCAACCTAGGACCGACAAAAAAGTTATGCTGATAAAAGGAGAAAAAAATTTGGCATTTAATGTGGGTGATAAGGTTTTCCTAAAGGTGGCACCGATGAAAGGAGTTCTTCGCTTGGGAAAGAAGGGAAAACTTCGACCAAGATTCATAGGTCCTTTTGAAATTTTACAGAAGGTTGGAAATGCAGCTTATCGAATTGCTCTCCCACCAGATTTGTTAGCAATTCATGATGTATTCCACATGTCAATACTTCGACAATATGTGTCAGATCAAAGCCATGTGATTTGTTATCAACCATTGGATATCAAACAAAACATGTCTTATGAGGAAAAATCAGTAGCAATCTTGGATCGCAGAATCCAACAACTGAGGACAAAGGAAATTCCGTTAGTGAGAGTTTAATGGAGAAATAATGGTGTCGAAGAATTAACTTGGGAAAGAGAAGAGGAAATCAAGACCAAGTATCCAGAACTTTTCAACTAAGTTCAAGGCAATTTCGAGGATGAAATTTTTTTTAAGGGGGGAGGGATGTAATACTCTGAAATTCTATACTCGTTTAATTTGCTCATTTGATTTATTTTTTTTTTTTATAGCAATTTAACTTTTCAAAATTTTTATATGGCCAAACTATTAATGGTTGCCAAGTTTGCATTTTCGGTTGATTAAAAGTTTACCAAAATTAGTTAAATAGGGGTTTGGGGTAATTGTCAAATTATACATCTATTTTATTTTGGATAGACATCTTTCTTATCATCCACTTGCCCAAAAAAAAAGAGGGGGCGCCACCTTTGTAGTGATCAATGCTAGAGGTAATTAATGAATGCATGCATGAAGTGCTAAATATTGTGCATGCATGAAGTGATTATTAGTTAGTCAAAGCCTGAGGTGACTAATTAAGCAAGTAGGAGCTATTCAATGGTGGCACAAGCTAGTTTTTAGGTGTTGAAATGCATGCATAAATGGGGTTTATTGCAACACACATGGAAGCACAAATTCTAGTAGTCATCCTTATTTAATCCATAGGTTGCCTTATATAATTAAGGTGTTCTCTGTATTTTTTTTTTCAATCAGCAAATCCCTTATAGAAATTGGAGGATAGGCAGAATACGTAAAGGAAGAAAAAGTAAGCAAAGCCTAGCACTCTCAATTCATCTTTCAACTGAAATTACTTTAAATTTTACTGTAAGATACTTTCTATGCTTAAGTGGTAGGATTTCATGGTAATATTTATGCTTAAGCTATGCATGAAAAACTATAATATGAACGTGGTGGACTAGTCCACAAAGTTAGATATCTATTTATGCTTTAGGACAAGTCCGAAAGGCACTGGCAAGCCGGAATGTGCAAGTATGTGTTTGAATGCTTTCTTTGTGTAATGTTAACATGTTAAATTCAAGCATAGTATATTACTGAGTATTCTTTATACTCATAGTATTCTATACTAAATTTTCAGATCCATGATTGTGGGGTTGGTGGAAGTCAGTCGGCATAATCGATGATGGGTTAAGGACAAAGTTATTTTGCATCGAAGTTTCCTTTTTGCATGTTTTGTTCAACTGCTTTTCATATGCTTTTCTTATGGTATTATATAAAAAAATGTATAAGACATGGTATAATATGGTACCAGAAGTAAATTACGTAATCATATCTTCCATGTTATGTTAAGAGACATTTTTATAGACTTTTTCTTGCAAGTGATAAAAGAGGCGGAAACGGGACAGTTTTTGGGTCAACTGCAAAATGCTATTTCCAACTCTATAAACATCCATTTGAGACTCTAAATATATTGATGCATTCCTTGTTGAGTTTCCTTAGTATGAATGTAAGAATCACTCAATTTGGATATCCGTGGCCTGAGATATAAATTTTTAAGCATCAAAGGGTCAATCTGAATTTTCTGTGCAATATCTCACTGTTTTCAGTAAAACGCCCATATCATATGATCTTGGAAATTTTTCATAATTTAACCTAGAAAACTACTTGAAAATATCTTTCTAATGCCTCAAATTCCATAGAAAACGGAGTTGGGATGAATTTTATAAAAATAGTTGAATTGGCTGCCCTAATTAACCGTGGCAATGCCGAGTCCGTATATGTAAAGTATAATTTCATGTCAACATGCACTTCTGCTGGCCATTAAATTTTATCTGAAATATTTTACTAAATTGAAAATAAGTTTCTAATATGTAATACTTTTATTTAAGAATCTTTTTACATGTAGCAAAGGCAAATGCTATTATGTTTAGTACGTGACACTCGAAGCTTAAATTCGGGGTGTCACATACCAAGCGAAAGAAGAAAGGATGAACATCTTACTTCAAGTTGTAAGGAAATAGCTCAGGAACTTCGAGTCCATCTTAGTCAAACAGATCCCGCGATCTCAGAACGGCTATATCGATGCTCTAGCCCAATTGGCCACTAGTGATGGAACATAAGAGTTCAACAGTATCCCTGTGGGTAAAATTACACACCCCGCCATTAAAATAGCCGAGCCAGCATCCATGGTGATGGACCCTTTGCCGACCTAGATGTACTAAATTGTTTCCTATTTAAAGACAGGATCATGCCCTGAAGATCCTACTGAGGCGAGAAAAATTTAAGTTTGGTCGGCTAGGTACGCCTTAATTAATGACATTATTTACAAACGAGGACATTCAACCCCTTTGCTAAGGTGTTTGAATAAGGAAGAGGCATTGTATGCTTTGCAAGAGGTACACGAAGGCATGTGTGGAAACCATTTTGGTGGGCAATCTTTGGCCCATTAGGTTATACGCTAGGGGTATTTCTGGCCCTCAATAAGAAAAGATGCACTCGAATTTGTAAGAAAGTGTGAAAAGGCCAGTACTTCGCTCCCATTATCGGGGCACCACCACAAGAGCCCAATGCCCATAGGAAGGGGAAGGACCAAGTTTGCTATTGTCGATGTCGACTACTTCACTAAATGGGCCGAAGCAGACTACTTGTCAAGATCACAGAACAAAGAACCATCAACTTCATATGGAAATACATCATATGCTGATTTGGGATATGTCATTTTATCGTAATGGATAACGGGAAGCAATTCGACAATGCCTAACTCACGAACTTTTGTGAAGAACTCGGCATCAAAATGCATTTCTCCACTCCGAACCACTCACAGCCTAATGGCCAAGTCGAGGCCGTTAATAAGATCATCAAACGTACGATGAATGCAAAGTTTGATACTCTTAAGGGAGGATGGGCCAAAGAACTCCCCAAAGTTTTGTGGTCTTACTGAACCACGCCAAGGACTAGCACTGGAAAAATACCATTTTCCTTAGCCTTTGTTGTAGAAGTTGTGATCTCCCTGAAGATCGGGATTCCATCATTTCGCACAGTCGTCTACAATGAAGTTGAAAATGGACAGGCCCTTCATGGGGAATTGGACTTAGTAGAGGAAAAAAGAAGTGAAGCTGAACTCAGAAATGCCATGTACAAGTAACGCAACACCAAGTATTACAATCAGAAGGTACGAAAATGGGAGTTTGAAGTTTGGACCCTTATCTTAAGGAAGGTTTTCCTTGCCACAAGAGAGATCGGATCAAGACCCCTACGTCCAAACTGGGAAGGGCCCTATAGGGTGACCAAAGTCCTACTTAGGGGGGCTTATGAACTAGAAGACATAAAAGGACGACCCCTGTCCCATCATTGGAACGCTGAGCACCTTAGAAAGTTTAATTCACTAGGAGGAAGGTCCACTGTAATATGTATGCTTGATTATGATAACTATTGTAATAAAACGGTTTCTTTGCCTCTAAAACAACATTAGATGGCCGACTTCAAGATACAAGCTCTACATATTTCCTCTCAAGGAAATCCATATGGTCTCACTCTTAAGTGAGACCTATCCAAGGTTGCATGTGCTACAACATTTAGGCAGATTTTCTCTCAAGGAAATCTACGTGGTCTCGCTCTCAAGTGAGATCAATCTAAGGTTGCATGTGCTGTAACAATTAGGTAGATCTCCTCTCAAGGAAATCTATATGGTCTCGCTCTTCAGTGAGGATCTAAGATTGCATGTACCGCAGCACTTGGGCGGATTTCCTCTCAAGGAAATTTAAAGTGGCCTCAGCAATGACTAATCTAATTAAAATTAACGGCGAAATAACAAGCAATCAAGAAATTAATAGTTTCAAAATACATAACAAAGGTAACAAATGCACTATTTCGATATACATCATAAAAATAACTAAGGGGTTGGGGGTTTTGGGGAGCATGAGCATCGTCCTCCAGGTCTTCATTAGCAAGGGAGACATGAACTTCCGCTGCCTCCGACAACTTTTGAAGCTCTTCCCTTTGCTTATCCGAAGCCTCTACCAGGAAGGCGATATCAAAGTTTGGCCTCTCTCTGCCAATGTGCTTTGCCAGCTCTTCTAGGGCAACTATATAATCGTCCTGAGTTAGTACGTCAAACTCAGGGAAGGTCGTCCAAGAATCTACCACCCCTGCAACATTGGCTTCTGCCTCTTCAGTCCCCTTTATGGCTATCCCAGCTCGTCTTTTTGCTTCATCAGCATGAGCTCGCTCTGCCTCTGTCAGAGCTTGCTCATCTTCAGCCTTTTTCTTTTTAGCTGTAGCTCGATGTTGGCCTTTTTCCCCACATTTCAAAGCCTTATTGTCATCCATAAGGCTCAACTCCGAGGCTGCCTTTGCCTCAGTTCCATTCCCATCTTATTGAGGCGATCCTCATACTCTTTTTTTTCAATGAATCTCACCTTCTCAGCTGCCATACTCTCATGGAGGCTCAAGGGTCGGTCCCTGACCTTGAGTAGCTTGTCCAGCTAAGCCTTTGCCTGAGATAAACATAAAAACAATTTAAAACTAAGAACTGAAATAAAACTTTTCAAGTATACAAAGATTAGTATAAATACCTTGTTAGCCACATACATCATGTACAAAACTGATATGTGGCTGTGGAGCTAGGCAGAGATTATAGCCTCCCCTACTGGCATCTCAGCCAAGAAGTTCTGCTCCCTTTCATTCCAACTCCTGGTGAGAAGGTTGGCAGATTCTCGTAGGAGAAGGGGAGCACGACTGTTGCCTCCCTAACCGGCAAAGGAGCTCGCAAAAAATCCAAGAAAATTTTAGGGCGGTACCCAAGCAAGCCATCCAAACTTAGACTCTGAAGGTCAGGACACTTCTCCTGAGATCTAGTCGAGCTTGAACCAGTGGTAAAATGGAGAGTGAGAAATGGTGGAGGCGCCACAGCCTCAGTAGTTGGTGTCGACAGCTACTCCTGAGGTGAGGCCGCAGCAGGTGTCCTCACTTGTGGCACCTCAGAGCGTGTCCTCTTTAATGGATGAACATCATCTTCCACCTCAGCCTCAGCTGAATGACTGACAATCTCAACTGGGGGCCTTTTATTTTTTTTTTTTTGGGTAGCCACCACTTTTGCTGCCTTGTATCCCAACATATTTGTATCTTGAGCTGCACATATAAACCAACATGAGCCAATACTTAATATTTCTAAGATCAATTGTTGTATACATAGTATAACTTCATCTTTACCTGAAATGGCTGGGATGGAGGTAGATGTCCCTACTACCGCTGAGCTTAGAGACACAGCTCGAAATAGCCCTGCTCAAAAGATGTTGGAGTCAGAGACAACGAACTTGTAGGACCTCTGTCTTTTAGGCAAAGTTTTTATTGCCTCAGCTCGCCTCTGGGTCATTGGGGTTAAAGTTACCTTCTTGTAGACTGTAACAAGCACATAAGAGAATATTCGAAACATTCCTGGTCAGATCGGTAACAACAAAAGACTTCCACTTACATAGTGAGTGATAGAGTGTGGTAACATCCTCTCTATTCACCTCGGCAGGAAGAAACTGCCAATCTCCCAACACGTAGAAGACCTCTTACTTGCACTTCTTGATCGAGGATGGGGTATCTAACACCAAGGAACCCACAGTCCTAGGCCTAACTGGGTATCTAACACCAAGGAACCCACAGTCCTAGCTCGGGATGCCCTAACTTGTCCTACAAGATTAGAGTGGCTATCAATGTTCGCCACCCATTAGGGCCTAGCTGGATGGGAGTTATACCCCAGAAAGATAAAACAATTCGAATGACCCTCGGGAAAGGAAACCTAAGTCTAGTATTCAAGATTGCTGAATTCAAAGCTACACACCCTACTGGGGAAGCGTTAGCAGGGTCATTTGGCTCAAGGATTACCAATTCAACCTGACTGGGGATACTATATTTTTCCTTTCAGCCCGCCAACATATCACTCGTAACTACCGACCTATAGGGGCTTGCCCCTACTTCTTTGAGCTATTTTCTTCACCTTTCTCACGAGATCCGACCTCATTTCTCCCAGAACCCTCCGAATTTAATCTCATATCCACAGGATAACCTAAATTCGTTTGGTTAACTACTAAAATAGGGACGGGGGTAAGGATTTCTTGACAGTCAGAGGAAGAACTAGAAGAAGAGACTGACTTTTCCTGTTGGTTGCCCCAAGAATACATTCTAGATTCATCCAAACTCTGTAAAGAGAAATACTTGGGAGTTGAAAATGAAAGACCTCACTCGAATCTAGGAAGAGCGCACAGAAAGAGCTCTCTTATTTTCTCGAGAGGATATGTAGCTATACCAAAATGAAAAAATGAGAAGGGGAAGGGGATTTAAAATAAAACGAAGGTCAATAGTTTCCATCTTAACCGTTGGATGAAGAAATGGAGGGAAAATCAAAGGCCCAGATTTACCCAAACCAAAATGACGTAGTTTTGGCAATTCTTAAAAAAGCCACTCGATAGTGTGGGATAGCTCACCAAGGAAAACTTGTGACACGTGGTAGCCTCTCAAAACAATGCATGCACATTTGGGAAAATGGACTAACTGAGTTCAAAGGTTAGTACATCTCATAAGGAAGCCCTGACCTGTGGGGTATCTATTGACCATCGATCTCCGATCTCATATAAGTTTCATAAAATATTGTAAGCAAATCGCTCTTGCTTAATTCATGATGGACCTGGAGATTAGCTCGGATCTCGATCGCCGTAATCCTCAGAAATATAATGATTACCTGTTCTTTACACATTGTTAAATCATACTATCAACCAATTACACTTGTAAAAAATGACGTCAACACCATCCACATCCACCAATTACCTACAACTCCTCCTTATCCTTTGGAAAATCACCATTCCCTGATTAACAGGGGTATTGTCATGACATGATGGGAACCAGCCTCATTAGTTAATCACAAAGAAGATCGGTGGTATGCTATCTGAGTCTGGCACTGTAGCTGATTAGAGTGACATGGGCATAATTCTAAGAAAACTGTGCTTAATTCTCTCTATAAATAGAAATGAGTGGTTTAAGCTAAAAATGAGAGGAAAAAAAAAGTAAAATTACACAAGCCTTCCTTTATAACATAAATTCTCTATTAGCTATAAGTCCAGCAATTTACTTTTTGCAAAATCATCAATAAAGTTGACAAAGATTAACCTAGTAGTTTTTAAACATCAACATATGGATTCCATAAATTTATGCGAGAGGGTCATAAATTTGAGTTAAAAAGTGGGAGTATAATTTATTTGATATATTAATTGATGCATTATATACATTATTCTTTTACATTTTTGTCATTTATATTTATTGAATCGTGAGTAACCATATGTATTTAAGAGGCATACTGGATGCCAACAATCAAACTAAATCTTTTTGATCGGCACCACAATTTGAGAATTGTTCTCAAGAATGAGAAAATTGGTTGTCCTTAAGTTGCCCTTTCCAGAGACACATGCGATGACTCGACTAAGGAAGATGTGGTTATAATAAACACGGTGATAACAATACTATTTTAACGTGTGTGATTCTTACAACTATGTCACCTGAGTTATAAAAACAACATGAGGGTATAGATGCTAACACATGATTTTTTTGTTTCAAAGAGTTGTATGATAAATAATCATATGTGGAAGGATATGAGACTTCCAATAAATTATACTGATGCAAAATAATAGAAGGATCTTCAGTCAGTGCTCATGTATTGAAAATGATTAATATTGAAAAGTTATCTCAATTGAGTTCAGTTATGAACAAAAAACTAAGGATCGACTTGGTTTTACAATCTCCATCAAAGAGTTATACATAGATATTTGTGAATTTTGATATGAATAAACTCGAGTGCACACTCACTGAGTTGCTGAACATGCTGAAAACTGTTATGCCTAATAACAAAGTTAGTAGTGGGCAAGTCATTGATTCCTTTAAGGGTAATGATAGGAGGTCTAAAGGGGCTTTGGGAAAGTATCTAAGATGGCTAAGGCAATTAAAGTAAACAAGGACATCGTCATGTTTGATGACCCTTAATATCTTTTTGAAATGATAGGTCATTGGAAGAAAAAAATTGCAAGGATTATATCTACTTCATTAGCCTTTTGGGTATTAGATATTGGATATGGATATCATATTTGTATAATATATGCAGAAACTAAATAGAAGTAGACCACTAAAAAAGGAGAAGTTGACTTAAATGTTGAAAATGAGCAAATGTTGTTGCATTACCTGTAGGAGCGTACTTTTTGTCACTGCCTTTATGATTAGTATTGGAATTAGAGAAATGTTACCTTGTATCCACCATTACTAGAATATTAAATAAATTTTATGTTTGGACATGAATTATTTTATTGTTAAGGACAATTGTTGTTCACTTTTATCTTGATAAAGTCTTAATTGTTATGGTAAAATACAAAATTGATATTTATATTCTAAATATTGAGTATTCTATAATAAGTATATAAATTGAAAGGCATAAAGTGATAATTTGAATAACATTTATATCTGGCAAATGCAAACTTGGTCGCATAAATGAAAATACAATTTGTAACGACCCGGACCTTAAGCCCAAACCGTTAGATCATATCATAATGTATTGTCCACTTTGGGTGAGCCTGTGCCCACTTATCCCCTCACGAATTTCTTCGCATTCCCCAGGATTCGAACTCAAGACCTCCATCATATGGAATTTCCCAAGGGTACCAGGATTCTCCTTATGTCTCCCATATGATGGAGGTCTTGAGTTCGAATCCTGGAGAATGCGAAGAAATCCGTGAAGGAGTAAGTGGACACAGGCTCACCCATAGCGGACAATACGTTATGATATGATCTAACGGCTTGGGCGTAAGGTCTGGGTCGTTTGTGTCCAATTGGTACCAGGATTCTCCTTAAATCTCCCATATGATGGATGTCTTGAGTTCAAATCCTGGGGAATACGAAGAAATTCGTGAGAGGGTAAGTGGGCACAGGCTCACCCAAAACGGACAATACGTTATGATATGATCTAACGGTTTGGACGTAAGATCCGGATCGTTACACAATTCCAAAATTACATAGAGGTGTATATTTGAGGTCAGATGATTTTGAGTCATTTGAGAAGTGCGAATCATGCTTGTTAACACACAATAACCAAATCTCATTTTATTTGAAAATGAGAAAGGTTTGCATAATTACTGGCCTAATACATAGTGATGTATATAGACCCATGTCAATTAATACTAGATGAGTTTTTTCTTATTTCATCCATTTACTTACTACTATTTCAAAAATGGTCATGTATACTTGATATGATTCGAGCACGAAGCTCTTGAAAAGTTCAAGGTATTCAAGCTAAAAGTAGATAAACAATTAGATAAATATATTTTCACACCAAGGTCATATAAGGTGGATAATATCTAAAGAGAAAGCTTTTAGATTATCTAAAAGAGAATGAGATTCACTCGCAGTGGACTTCGATGTATACATCGCAATACAACGACATATCTTAACGGAGGAATCGCACAATATTAGATATGATACGATTAATAACGAGCCATGTAAACCTCCTAAAATCGTTTTGGGGTCATGCACTGATTGCAGCATATTACACACTAAATCATGTCCCATCTAAGTCGGTCAACAAAACTCCATACGAGTTATGGAAATGTAGTAGTCTTAATTTATCTCATATAAAAGTTTGGAGTTGTGACGCTTATGTGAAGCGCATTGAATTTGATAAGCTTGAGTTTAAATTTGATAAATACATATTTGTGGAATGTCCAAAATAGATATTTGAATATCAATTTTATAATCTCATTGAGAAGAAGGTGTTCGTCTTAAGACATGTCGTATTCCTAGAAAAAAAGTTTATTCAAGGAGATGACAATGAAAGCAAAATAGAACTTGAAGGAGTTCAAGAATCTAAAGATATATTTGACCAAGTAGATAACCCTGAGTCTAATCCCACACCTATTGAGGGACATACTCTTGATCTGGAAGTAGAGACTTCTGAGGACATGTCAGCTCCATGTAAATCTTGTAGGATCATTCATCCCTAGAAGGCATGAATCCATGATTACTAATCAATCATTATTAATCGAGGATGATGAAACTATTAGTACATAGAAACAAAGTCAAGTGTTGTCTTGAAGAGATGTCAAGAGGCCATGAAATTCGAGATCAACTCGATATATGTGTACAAAGTTTAGACCTTGATCGACTAGTACGATGAGATAGAACCCATAGGTTGTAAATGGGTTTACGCAAGAAGGTCGACATGTATGGAAATATCCATACATACAAAGCAATGCTAATAGCATAAGATTACAAACAAAGACAATGAGTTGGCTTTGATAAAACCTTCTAGCCTAAAGCCATGCTCAAGTCCATTCGAATTTTTCTTTCAATAGTTACATACCATAACTATGAGTTATGACAAAAAGGATGTCAAAACTGTATTCTTTAATAGGAACTTGCAAGAGAAAAAGTACATGTCACGACTCGAAAGTTTTGAATCCAAATATGCTTACAAGGTATGCAAGCTTAAGCAATCATTGTATTGATTAAAGCAAGTCTCTTGGACATGAAATCATGATTTGCTGAAAGAGTCAAAATGTTTGATTTTATCAAAAAAAAAAAAAAAAGTTTTGTGTTTACAAGAAGGTTGTGATAGTGTTGTCGTATTCGTAATATTATAACATATTAATAGGAAATGACATCCCTATATTTCAATCGTTGAAATCATGGTTGTCAAATAATATCTTCGTGAAGCATATGGGAAAAACAACTTGATCCATAGAGATAGATCTAGAAGATTGCTTAATTTATCCCAATCTACATAGATAAAATTTTAAGAAGAATTTATATGGAGAAAATGAACTGAGAGTTCATGGATCCACTGATACTAACTTCTAGTTAGACTAGAATGGTAACAAATCTCAATCAGGATATTGGTTTACTCTTAAGCAATGTGTTGGAAAGTGTGAAGCGCTGAATATTTTCATAAAATAGGATTAATATTTTTATAAGCTACATTTTTATTATTTTGGAAGGTTAGGGACTAAAGTGACATATTTTAAATTAAATTTTTAATTGGGCAAAATATTTAAATATTGATAGAGCAATGATAAATATATGAATATTGTTCTCGTTGTATAGCTCGTAATTAATTATGTACAGTAGGCTCAAGAAAAATTATTTGAATTAGCGAAACTTAAGTTATTGAGGACCTGTTTGATTTTGATTAAAATCTAATTTTAATTTAAGTCAGAGTCAAACAATCAATATTAACCACATCTTTTATGGGTCCCAGAACTTTTCAATTGCATATTTCAAAAAATTCTATCACAATCTACTAAAAAATCTAATTATAATCCTGACGCGAACCCAATTAGTACAAACGCTATCGAACCCACAGGAGAATGAATTGGATCCCAAGAACGCCCAAATACGACCAAGGTTTAGGATTTAACCTCTAAACGTTGAACCAAGCAACCGAAGGTATATTAAACCAGCGACCTCTTGATCACAAAGCCTCTAAATCTCACCTGGATAGTTTTGAATTTTGAACCCAACAAGATGAAACAAGTAACCCAAAGATAACGATGATGCAATGAACCCCTTGCGCACAAATTGAAGAACCCACGACCCGATGTTTCGAACACTACAAAGATTACTCATCTTTGATAAGTTCTATAAGGATTGTCCATGGAAGAACAAAGGAGAAAAGCAAAAACTTTATTTTAATTCATCTCAAAAGGTTCTTTTTTACAATGAAAAATATAAATCCTATTTATACTAAAACAATAAACCCTAAGAAATATGGAAAATACCATATCAAAGAGTCCTAAAATAACAAACTTACCAAAAATAAGAATTCTAGCCAAAATAAAATACTTTATGAAAAAAGGAAAGTTTCTTCTAATTATGGCATGTGCCAGATCATATCATCCCCTCTCTCTTCGAAAAGATTCGTCCTCGAATCCAAACCTTGAATGCTCAAATTGTAGCCCTTGCCTCCAATCAACTCAAGCACATGGAATGATCCATCTCCCCTTGGATGCAATTTGGACCTCCTTTGGCCTCGAATACACCATCTCTGATTGTAAACCCAATCTCCATCGCACTAATCAAAGTGCTCTCGCCTTAACTGCTTAATTCTGTAAGTTTGAAATGCTCCAAGAACAACTTCATTTGATGAATATCCATGCATCTTCCTTGCATTATTTATCTCATGCACTTGTTTTAGTATCACGTCCAATGTGTCATTATTACCGTTTCGATAATCTCCTTCACTCAGCTCTTTGCATATAAGATTCCTCCAGTGCCTTTGAAACTCCATCGTCTCCTCGGGAATTACAAATTCAATCTTTGGTAGATAAGGGAAATTCAACCCATTGCACAAGAAATCCTTCCAATGCTCCTGAAATTTCGTTGTCTCCTCGGAAATCACAAAGTCAATTTTTGGTATTGAAGAGATTTCCAACTATTATGACACCAACTGATGAACATTGCCTGGAACGGGTGGTAAATCAACATGATTGTTTGCTGGGACCAAGTGGTAGTATTGTTGGTGAGTTTCTTCCACAAGTTGCAACTGATATTCCATCCCTAGGTTGGTTGGTGTTTCAATGGAAGTATTTTCTGGAACTAAATCATCGGTGACCTGCAAAACAGAATAATTCAAAATAGGGAGGGAATTGTTAGTATTCACCACAGCCTCCTCAACTTCAGGCTCTTTTCCATTTAAGCTCACTTCCAACTCCTTCTTTCCCTCCAAAGATTCTTCTTCAGTTTCATTTTGCAACTCCACCTTTCCTTCCTGATTTTCACTCTCTTGTGGCATCTCTCATTTTTTTCTCACAACCAACCATCTTACTATGTTCTCTCGAGCTCTTTTGTTTATCCCTTTCACTAATTGAGTCAAGAAGCTCTGAGAGGGCACGCTCATAATCCCACCTAGTCCTTCTGCTTGACGTACTACCAACATGCTCCACAAACGATACTTTCGCTTCCCTCGAATACCTAACTCCACTATATCTTCTAAGCTCATCTCGACATTCCCGATCACGCCGATCCCTCTTACAAAAATGATTAGGCGCATAACGCTTCTTCATAATACTCCTCAACTCATCCCAAGTTTCAATACTCCTCTCACCACACCTTCGCATAGATGTTGTTAATTGATCCCACCAAATCACAGCATAGTCTACGAATGAGCTCACAACCAACTCCAACTTTTTCTTCTCGGAGTAATTATAGCGCTCAAATATTACTTTAATCTTTTCTTCTCATGCCACGTACACATCGGGATCATTCCCACCCTTAAATTGTGGAATTGTTATTTTTGCACCTCCCATCCTCGGATTAACACCATCTCCACCAAAATTTCTATGTTCCCGTCTCTCCCGACTACTCACATTAAACACATCATCACATTGATCCCTATAAGTTCTATTCGATTTCTCATCCAACATATCCAACATACGCCTCATATCCACCAACATCATTTCCCATCGATCCATCCTATCACTCATTTTGACTCAAAGACTCAAAAGACTTGAACTGGACAACTTTGATTGGAGTTTATAAATTCAAGAAAGTGGTTCTTGAATTGGATTTGGATTTGATTGAACACAAAGTGATTTTGAATTTTAGAATATTAGACAGTTCCCAAGAACAAAAAAAAAAAATTTGGACGTGCCGTGAACAGTAATTTTTTTTTACAAACTCAAGAATTTGACTACGAGAACGACAAAGAAAACAGAAGTTGATTTGGACTCAAATTGAGCACAAAAAAACTTTTAAAGATTTTTTTGGGATTTTTTGGATAAAAAACTCTAAAATTTTACTGGACACAAGAACACGAAAAATAATGAAAAAAAGAAAAAAAACACAAGACTCAAAAGCAATAAAAGATATAACCTTGATCTTGGGGTCTAAGTTCTGATACCACCTGACGCGAACCCGATTAGCATGAACACTATCGAACCCACAGGAGAATGAACCAGATCCCAAGAACGCCCAAATACGACCAAGGTTTAGGATTTAACCTCTAAACGTTGAACCAAGCAACCGAAGGTATATTAAACCAGCGACCTCTTGATCACAAAATATCGAAATCTCACCCGGATAGTTTTGGATTTTGAACCCAACAAGATGAAACAAGTAACCCAAAGATAACGATGATGCAATGAACTCCTTGCTCACAAATTGAAGAACCTACGACCCGATGTTTCGAACTCTACAAAGATTACTCATCTTTGATAAGTTCGATAAGGATTGTCCATGGAAGAATAAAGGAGAAAAACAAAAGCTTAATTTTAATTCATCTCAAAAAGTTCTTTTTTACAATGAAAAATATAAATTCTATTTATACTAAAACAATAAACCCTAAGAAATATGGAAAATACCATATCAAAGAGTCCTAAAATAACAAACTTGCCAAAAATAAGAATTCTAGCCAAAATAAAATACTTTATGAAAAAAGGAAAGTTTCTTCTAATTATGGCATATGCCAGATCATATCAAATCCCCGCCAAACACTATCTGAAGCTTAAAGAAGTTATCATTAACCAACATTAATTTTAACTTGATTAGGGATTTTTAAAGGGTGGCAGCCACATGGAGCTTTGGGTAGACTTCAATTATTATTATTTTTATTGGATTATGATAAGGTCTTGGTTGTAATCCAATTAGAATTGCAATTGGATTTGCTGTAGAATTAGGTGGCCCACTTTCATTAGGTTTGTCATATAACCTTTTATATATATATATATATATATATATATATATATATATATATAAACACACACACACACATACATATATATGCACACACACACAATAATCAGAAAAATGCACACACACGGTGGCAGAAACGAAGAATAGTTTTGGGATTTTGAAAACGAAAAGTCAATTTCACAGAGAAATCATTATTGCAAAATATCGTACGCACCCATATTCACAAGCAGAGAAAATTTTTGGAACGTAATTTTGAAATTTATCTTGCACGAAAGTTGTTTGTTCTAACGAGGTAGGATACGACGTGCAGTTGTTTGTCCCGTTTAACTTATTTTTCTATGTTGTTAAATTATTATACTTATGAAAATTAAATGTATGATATGATGTTTATGATATGACTATTCGGTACTAAAGACAGTATATGAATTGTGCTCTTACCGGGTTCTAAAGATATGATGACGGTATGATATTTTTGACACATGATTTAAATTTTTTTTTTGGGGATTGCCCTACGATTTTCGTGTCCTATTGAGTATTTCTATATACTTACCATTTTCCCTACTTCTCACAGATTAGAACGGGTCGTTGGTTGGCGGGCGATAAGGTGCAGTTGTGGTGCCAAGATTTATAGAACTCAATAAATTAAATTCGGTGTAACGTGACTATTTATTTTTATTTTTCAGCATTATTTTAATTTTGTTATCATGTGGATTTTTTAATTTGAATCTGGATTATAATTTTATTTGGTCAAACTTTCTATATGATTATTATTGGTAGAACTAAAATTCTCATGTGGTGATGTTTAATGTGCTTATTTATTTACTGAATGAAATTTCTAGTAACGATTTAAATAAATATAAAATTTGGGTCGTTATAAAAAGGTTCCAAATAGGAAACAATTGTTGATTCAAAGCATAAACTTTATACACTATTGCTTTTGAAGCAACAAAGGTTATGGACTGGATCAAAAAGTTTATTAATGAACTTGGAGTAGTCCCTAATATTATTGATCACAAATTTCTGCATTGTGATAACAATGGAACCATCGTGCAAACGAATAAACTAAGGTCTCATCAATATTCCAAGCCTGTGTTAAAGAGATATCATTTCATAAGATAGATAATACAATGAAATGACGTAAAGAAAGAACAAAATTCCACAGTTGAAAATATTGCAGATCCATTGACAAATAGTTGTCACAGTATAAACATGATTGTCATGTAAACTCTTATGATATTAGATACATATATGATTGAATCTAGTGCAAGTGGAAGTTTGTAAGTGTTATGCCCTAGGTCCAATCAACTTTGGACATAAACGCTTTTAATATGTAATTGATGCAATTTTAATGCAGATATATTATTCAACTAATATTTAATTAAATTAAATAACAAAGTTCATAGATTCAATTCTCAGTAATTTATTAATCACAAATAAATGTGATTGTGAGATACAAATTACATATGACTGGTTCTTAAATCATCTGCGGTCATATGTAATAACGAGATATGGATATCGTTATTACGGATAGATCATCACGTGTGACATCTCTTACTTATGAAGTAAGTAGCTGATCTCACAAGCTAAAGTGTGGTAACACTTAAATTAACACGTTGATGATTTGTTATAGAACAAAATATTGGAGACTCACTGGGGAGATTCCACATGGATAACTATTTAAGTGTTAGTTGTTAATCTCTAACGCTCGGTAGTGGAATTGGTCATTTGACTTAAGGTCATCATAGTGCCTTATATGAGAACAATCGTACTTTGGTGATGTTGGAAATTGCTCTGCCAATGGTTGTTAATATGATAACATTTGGATATGTTAAGAATCATATGAAGGTTGTGAAAGATCAATAAATGATTCTTCACTCTTAGATAGTAAGATATTATAATCTACATTTCAATCAGATAAGTTGATAATGAAATCTTTGGCCAATGTGTACTCATAAGTCAAAAATGAGTTTTCAACTTACATTGAATTAATAGTGGAACAAAATATACGATTGATAATTGAGATTAACACATATCCATATCTCAAAATTGATCGGATTATATTGAAGAAGGGATTGTAGTTGCATGGTAAACAAATAAGTTTGGTTTTGTCATACCACATAACATTTTCAATCACATGTATTGTCCTGATACATTGCTAGATGTCAATCTGAGACGACAGATGTGAATTAGTGATAAATTAAAAGGGGTGTTTTAATTTATCAATTTTAATTAGAACAAAATAATGATTCACGACGTTAGACATCGTGATTGAGAGCCTAATGGGTCACACACAAAATGAAAACTAGAAGAATGATATTTATCAATTAATTAATTGACAAGTGTTGGATAATTAATTAGTCGGGTAACTTGTTAATAAGCCTGAATTAATTAATTAATTAAATTAATTTATGGACCAATTAATGGATTAATTAAATATTGGACCGGATTAAATTAAGAGACGGGTCAAACCCGTTTAGTATTATATTAATATGCTACTAGGGTTTGAAAAAAGTAAAGAATTACAATTCATAATCTTGTTAACACAATAAAAGAAAAATTATAGTTCTCTCAACTTGTTCCCTGTGTGAATCTCCATTAGAGATTGGACAATTGGACAGTTGTAAATTGTAAATCGTGATTGTTCGAGTTCAAGAAAAGCAAAGGAGTTTGCAGAACTCAATAAAGATATAATTCATATCACAATTTCTATCCAAACACAAAACAGATCCGTGGTGGGAATTGAAAATTTTGTTTAATTTTTTTTGTGCATGTTAAGTAAATTCCCAACAATATGAATCCACATGAAAGTGATGACCAAGGAAGGAAGAGGAGGATAAATCAATATTCCACCGTCATTTAATAGGACAAGATATGACAATAATGTTGACCTCAAAATTTGATGAATACTAATTCAATAGAATTTCGATCATCTCCTTTTTAGGTAGGCGTTACCAGTGTACTTGAATACCCCATTAAAAAACAAATGTCATTGGTCAAGGTAAAGGTCTGAAAACTATTTGAACTTTGATGGTCAAGTCAACGGCCAGAGGAGAGATAGAGTGAGTGCAAGAAACGGATGAGTGAAATTTGGTTCGGGTTATAATTACATTACCTTGTGTGTGAAATTAGCTTACCTATATAAAGGGAGGAAAATGGCTCAGGATGGGTTATTGAACCGGGCCGAAGTATAAGACGATATTACATGATTAAATAAGCTCAATCCAATTGTCATAACGTGGAATTCCCTCTGTCACGCATATGCCACGTAATTTATAAACATAACAATTATAATATACAAATATGATATCAAATTATTTTAAATTGAAGACCAACAAAGGACCTAGAAGACTGACGAACCAATACATTAAACACAAAAAGACTATCCCAACCGAGGAAAGTAAAAATAGTCAGCTAGGAAGGACTCAACCTACCCCAACCAAAAGGAAATATAGAGAGACAAAAGACAAGACAAAAATAGCAAGGGAATAAGGACAAAAGAGACAGAAAAAAACAAAGGCTCATTATAAGACAAATAGGACCCTATCAAAAAACTCTTGATGGCACCAAATTAATGGCAAAGAATAATAAAATGGGCCAAAGACATTGGAATTGTTATATATGTCGGAAGCTTGCTCGGTTGATTGTTATATATGATTTAATGTTGTAAATTGTAAATTATCTTTCTTAAATTAATATTTATTAATAGTGATGAAAAACAGGAAATGCAAAATTTGGAAAAGAGGACGTAAAGACTAACCTCAAGCTAATAGAAAAAGAAAAAAAGCTTAACAAGAAAAAATGATTGATAATAAATGGTGAAAGTGGAAAATGTTTAATCTACACGTCTAGACCCATCTGCTTCTCGTCTTCATATGTAGTGTGAGATATTATTTTGCTCATAATTTCTTACACTTCAAAAATTAGTCAAATGTTTGCATGTGGCACATGGCTGGTAGGTTCAATCTTTTGACAATATCTCTTTGACTTTATTAAATGCATCTCTTGCGTAGTCCTCACACGTTAAAATGAAGTTATTGGATTTTGCCTTTATTGCAAATTTGAACCCATGAAATAATTATATCTTTTCTGTCCATAGTTATCAAAAAAAATCTTATTGTTGACCTCAAAATCTCTTCGATCAAGTGAGCAACATATATTTGCTACCTTCCCATCCACCTATACGCTCAATTCAATGTATATAAACCATTCATCAATTCAAAACGCATTTTGACGTCAAATATATAAAACAAGGAATCAAATTATCAAATTACATGGTTCATCGTTCACCTAACACATTAAAAATTAGCCTAGCATGATAAAACTAAGAAAACTAAGAGAAGAAAGAAAATAAATTGAAGAAGACATCACCCTATTGGATCTTGAAGTGAAATCTTGAATCTTGGATCAATCCTTCTCGTTCTTCACCTTCTTCTTGCTCTTCAATAGGTCAATAATGGTAGAATAAGGCGTCCCCCCCGATTTCTGGTCGTGTTTAGGGTTTTAAAGGGGTCCTAGATTGGTTTCCATAAGAGTTTAACTTAAAAAAGGAAACCAGAATTTTCGGGTCAGAAGTGAACAAAGCGACCACTTGGTTATAGGACAAGCGACCGCTTGGTTTGTAAAATTTGCCTCCTGGATTCCCTGAATGTACTTGGGCGACCGCTTGGGATTTGTTCCAAGCGACCGCTTGGAACAACTTTTTTCTCCGCTGGATAGCTCTCAGTATTTTGATCATAACTTTCTCTAGTGATGTCCGATTGAAGTGATTCAAAGTGAATTGGAAAGAGAACTCAAAGATCTACAACTTTGATTCAGACATCATCTTCCAATTCGATCGTTTACCTTGTCAAATATTGGTCTCAATGTGAGGCTAAAACCCGGTGCATAACTTTTCGATTAGAAATTGACGTGTGATCATACTTTGACGATATTCCATCCCTTTGACTTCTTCTTTCAACCAATTGAATCTTAGTACTCTCAAATCTTCATTGTTTGGTTCGACACAACTTTTGAATAATTGCACGTTAGTCCTTGAACTTTCATTTTCTTCCGTTTTGTTCTTTTTCCGCTCGTTTTCACATACTTTTCGTTCCATCCATCAATGTAGTCCTACAAACACCAATTGTACCTAATTAAACCATATTTCAATATATACGTTCACAATTAGCCATGTTTTGTGGCCTAAATAAGTGTGTAAAACGCACTTATCAAACGATAAACTAAAACAATGATCATACTCCTAAAAAAATATAACATGAGAGCCATCATGCTACATAACCATGTATTGCAAGTAATATGCTTGCACAATTTAGAGTAACAATATTGCTGGTGTGAAGCAAGTAGCATGGTGTCGGTAAAAAAACTGATAATATAGATAATATGACGTACTTCTTGTCATAATGAAAATAATATTATGACATGCTATTAAAAAATAATATAATACTAGTAGGATGCTAGTATCACAGTAGCTCCCCAAGTTTGATTCTATTATTTGTGTTAGCATTGGAATTATGACGTCTAGTATTGCCATCTAAGTTAGCTGCAATACATGACGTATTCCATATTGATGCTTAGAAAATATGTACACCGCCTAACCTCAAAATTTTCAATATCTGTCTTTTAAAAAAACAATGGGGGCCTGTCTTCGTAATTGTCATAAACATCATTGAAGTACGGAGTTTTCATGGTCTGACTAGCTTTTATTAGGGCTGTAAGCAAAAATCGTCAAACCAAAAAATCGAACCAAAATCGCATTTTAGAAACCGTCAGTTTGGTGTCACGTAAACCCATCAACGAAATGATTTTGAACCAAATCAAACCGGTCAAAAACGGTTTGATTTAGGTTTGAAAATTTTAATTGCGGTTTAAAACCAAACCGGACCGAAGAAAAAATATATAAAAATAAAAGAATGATTTTTTTTTTTTTAAATTCATCCAAAATTTCAAATTATTATTATCACTCAATAATCTTAATTTATACTTTATATATAAATTATAATAATCTCAATTTTATGTTTTTCAGCCAAAGGAATAGGTAATTTTCCAGCCCAACGGTGAATGGCTCCAACCCATAAGTCCATAACGGCAGAAGCAGAAACCTATAATCCATACATTTCCCATGTCAATTGAATCAAACTCAAAACCTAACAATTCCCTTCTCATTTCCATGCGACGCGACCTCACCTCCGCCGTCTTCGCCCACCTAGGTTGGAGAAAAATGAATTGGTAGATTACTTGTCCGATCGATGTGAAAATTTGACTGATGAGCAATTTGACATTTTATTGTGGTGGAAAATAAATGCTCATAAATATAAGATTGTCTCCTAAATTGCCAAAGATTTATTAGCGATTCAAATTTCTACAGTTTTTGAGTCAGCATTCTCAATTGGAGGTTGGATACTTGATTGCTTTAGGAGTTCATTAGGTGCAAAGATGGTTGAGACCTGTATATGCGGAAAGAATTGGTTGCAAACTAAGAAGGAACCAATAGTGCTACACCAATATTTAAATGAAGTGGAGGCATTAGATGATTCAATGAAAGTTGTGGCATGTGATTTATATTTTCTATTATCATATTTTGAAGATTTTCTTATCTATTTAGTATCTAATACTATAATAATGTAATGAATGTATTTGTTTGATTATGCAGACGATGAATCATGTGTGACACTAATTGATGTTTGAGTATATGTGAGAAACTGAGTTCGTAACAATACACAATGGTAAACTTGTGTAATTGTTGTGTTTAGATATTATAAATAATTGTGTTTATTATTGTGGTTGGTTATTCTCTCTGTCTAATCAGTAACAGTTTTTTTCAAAGACTCAAAACTTATGAATGGACTCGAAGAACATGAAGAACAATTAAAAGACTCAAAACAAAGACTCAACAATAATGAAAACTTGTAAAGATATAACCTTGATTAATTTGGAGTCGTGCTCTAACACAAACTGATAAAAACCATGTAGCAACGAATGCTACGCAACCCACAACAAGATTGACAAGATCCCAAAAAAGCCCAAAGATAACCCGGTTTTGAATTCAAATCAAAGATGATGAATCAAGCAACCAAACAATACGTGATTTATTGACCTCTTGATTATACAATCCGTGATCCGCACCAGATGTTGAACGCTACAAGAATGATATTGATAAGTTCAAATTGTTCGAAGTAAAACAAGGATTTGAAAGCACAATAATTGCCTCTCTATTGATTCTCAAATTGTCAAAAGGTTTTAATACAATGAAATATAAAAATTATTTATACTAACTCACTAAAACCTAATAAAAATGGAATTAAGGTCTAAGATATCACAAAATAGAATTATATGGAAACTAGGATTCTCGCCAAAGAAGGAAATTTTGGTCTTTGTTTTGTACTATGCGACCACAACGTGTATTTCCATGAGGTCACATGGTTCAATGGAAAAACCCCACTTTGCTCTCAGTATATTGTTGTACGATCGCATGGCACTTAGTGTTGTGCGGTCGTATGGTTATGCGATTCCACCTCGTCTTTGATCGATTGTATCGTGTTGATCCAAGATATTTCGGACTTCGACTCCAACATGAAACTTGCTTCTTTTCTTGCGTAGATCATGAGGTCATCTACCATTGATTGCACAAGTAGCCCCATCATTTGATTTACCCATTTTGCCCTCGATCGCGTCATCGGTCCTCTTTCGATAATCAATGGGTCTCGTCTTGGGTTCGTCTTCTTTGGGCTCGACTCTTAGATCACATCAGCCACTGCCTCCTTTTATAAATACTACACTGATAAGTGGAAGAATTTTGTGAAGACTATTAACATGGACCTTTTCACTACATTGGTCAACAAAAGTGGTAAGTCCTTCATGGTGGCCATTGAAGCTGAAACCCGCTTTAGGGATCTCTAGAGGTGAAACCCGGAGTTCATGGACAAATTTACCAAGGTTGAGAAGGAGGTGAAAAATGCTAAGGCTAAGGAGGAGACTATAAATGGCCAATGCACCGAAGAAACTGCCAAGCTCAAATCTGCCTAGCAAAAAGTTGAAAATCTAAATAAGGAAGTCCACCTTTCCCAAAGTAAGGTGGCTTCTCTTACAAAAATGGTGAAGACATTTGACATTCACCAAAAACTAGCCTCCAAATCTTTGGAGACTTCGAATAAGGAGAATGCTACACTGAAATTGCAAGTCGAGGAACTGGGTACTAAGGTTTTTAGCCAAACCGAAGAGGTTGAGGTAGCGAGGAGTGATGCCCAAACTTCTAGTACTGAAGCTAAGAAATGGTACATAGACAACTTCCACTTAATTGAAGCGTATAAGAGTTTTGAAGCCTACTAGCGATGGTTCACGTACATAGAGATTATGGATTGGATTGGTCAGCTTCATCAGATCTTAGATGCCTCTGATCTTATGGTAGAATTCTCGAGAGTAGAAGAGACTCAGATTCCTATAGATGCTAATAATATCGTGGAACTAGAGGAAATTGAAGAGTGCGATAATGAAGATGAGAACTTGGGATCCGAAGCTATTGTCTTTGATGCATCTGCTGCAAATGTTCTAAGCACTAAGCTTTCTCCAACCTAGCTTTAGGACTTTATGATTTTGAGTTCTCATGTAATTGGCTTCGGCCGTATTTATGAATTTTGATTTTTATGAATGGAATGTAAATTTTTTGGTCTTCTATCGAAATTTTAACTTACCAAGTGTAACCACATCAACCTAAATAAGTAAAATGTTATTTGATGCTTTGACACAAATTTGAAAATGAGGATGTGCTTCAACTAATGTACGCACCTTGAATGGAATGTCGCACTTACCACTTAAGTTTCAAATACCTATTAAATTGATAAAATGTTAACCTCTCCTATATGGTGGATGGTTCATTCATGTGGAGGTGTTTCTCATATCTTTCAGCTTCGTTAAGGGAGACATGTGTCTTCCACTTCGATGAATTCTGAAGTCTTCCCTTTTGAGATCGAATTTTTTTGTCAAAACATGCACTTTACCCTACACGGTGGATGGTTCAGTCATGTAGAGGCTTTTCTCATGGCTTCATCCATGGGAGGCATGTGCTATCCACTTCGACAATTTTTTAGGCATTCTCTTTTAGGATCTAGTTCTTTGTCGTGAAGCGCTTCGCTACCCTGCATGGTGGGTGGTTAAGACATGAAGAAGCATTTCCCATGGCTTCATCCATAGGAGGCTTATATTATCTACTTCAACAAATTTTGAGGCATTTCCTTTTGGGATCCAATTCTTTATCGAAGTGTGAGGCCTTTTGGGGTCCAACTCTTCGCTAAAGGGCTCACGCTACTAGTGGATGGTTCGGCCATGTAAAGGCTTCTTCCGTAGCTTCATCCATGGATGCATGTACTCTTTACTGTAACGAAATTTTGAGTCGTTCTCTTTTGTGATCTAGACCTTCGTCGAAGTGCTCATGCTACCATGCATAGTGGATAGTTCATCCATGTAGAGGCTTCTCTCATAGCTTCATCCATGGGAGGTACACTTAAAGGGATTTTTTGGATTGAGTGTACTTTTATTGAAGCTATATTACATGGGCTAGGAAAAGTCATCCAGCAATACAGATTCTCATGGGTAGTACCTTCGCAGGTGCCCCAATTTCCATGGATGAGGTTGTGTATTTCCATCCAGGTTCTCTGTCCAGTACATCCCAGGTCAGAGTTCTTCCTTAATTCGATAAGGGCACTCCTAGTTGGGGTCTACGGTTGCTACTCCTGGTTCTTTCGAGGAGAGAAAAAGTCTTCGTAACACTAAGTCATTTACATTAAATGACTTTTTCTTGACCATTGAATTGTAGTACCATATCATTTCTCGTTGATACGCAGCCGATTTCACTTGGGATTCATTCCTTCTTTCATCTAGAAAATTGAGCTCATATCTCTTCAACTCATGGTTAGATATCTCGTTGAAATGCAAGCTACGAGGTGAAGGTAGACCTATTTCAATCAGGTTCATAGCCACGAAACCATATGCCATGGAAAATGGAGTGTCTCTTATGGTAATTTAGCTAGTGGTTCAAATTGTCCATAGCACTTGGGATAGTTCTCGACCCAAGCTCCCTTTGAGGCATCGAGCTTCATTTTCAGGGTATACATGATGATTTTGTTGACAGTCTCTACCTACCCATTCGCTTAGGAGTGATGAGGGATAGAAAAGTGCTTCTTGATCCCAAGTTCTTCACATAGGTCTCTGATCTCTTTATTTTCAAATTTTCATCCATTGTTTGATAACGGAGTGGGAATGCAAAACTAGTATATGATGCTATTCCATAAGAACTTGGAAATATTTGCCTCGATTATTTTAGCCAGGGGTTCTATTTTTACACATTTGGTGAAGTAATCAATGGCGACAATGGCAAAGCTTTGTGTTGCCCATTTCTTTAGGTAAGGGGCCTATGAGGTCAATCCTCAATTTGGCGAATGGCCAAGGGTTGGAATCCATAGTCTTCTCTTAGGAGGGTTGCCTCTATATCATTGAGAAGCGTTGGCACTGCCGCACTTCCTCAAAACTTTCTTTACCAAAGCAAACCCCCAGTATGATTGCTACAAACCCTTTTATGGATTTCATAAAGGATATAGGAAGCTTATTCACTTCCTACACATCGGAGGAGAGGCAAGGAGAAACCTTTTTGTGCCGTGCCCTTCTCCTAAGATTTTGGGCTTTTTCCTTGTCAATAGGTAGGACCTAGTTCTTTAGAAATGCTATGATAGGTCATATCTAGAAAGATGTGCCTTCTATCCACATCATTTCTTCCTTCCTATTAGTTGAAAGTTTAGAGAGGTGCTTAATGGGCACAGGGTCAGTAGCTTGGAATCACTACTGCTAGCCAATTTCAACAGGGCATTGACATGTACATTTTCCATGTGCGGGATTTGTGCTAACTCCAACTTTTTGAAAGCTGGGATAAGGTCTATTACTAGTTTGAGATATGCAGGCATACCTTTATCCATGGTGATGACGTTACCATTAACCTAGCTAACTACGAGTTAAGAATTACTACAGATAAGTAGCCTCTTCACTTGCATTTCCTTAGCTAACCTGAGGCTGGCTAAGAGAGCATCATACTCTGCTACATTATTGGTAGCTTTAAATTTAAACCTCATCGTATAGTTGAGTTTATGACCTTCTGGGTTGACCAGAACCACACATTTCCCCATACACGTCTACCTAGAGGAGCCATCCACAAACAGGTTCCATTATGGGGTTCTATAGACTTCATTACTTCCTCCATTTCTGAGCATTGCTAAATTTTGCCACAAAATCTCTAAGGGCTTAAAACTTGATAGTGGTTCTTGCCTTGAAGATAATGTCAAATTCACTAAGCGCCACGGCGTACTTCATCAACCTTTCTAAGGTATTAGGCTTATGAAGTACTTGTTTGAGTGGGAAGTTGGTTAGCGCATGCATGATATGAGGAAAGTACGGCCTCAACTTTCTAAAAGCAGTAACCAGAGATAGAGCTAACATTTCCATATTAGGGTAGTGGGTCTCCAATGCTAGAAGTCTTTTACTTACATAATAGACAGGGAATTGGTGGATGTCTTCTTCTCTTATGATAACTGAGCTGAGGGCTTCATCATATACAACCAAATAGAGTTGCAGTGGCTTATCAAAATTCGATTTTAAGATGGGGGCCTGTCCTGGAAGCTTCTTCAGCTCTTAGAAGACCTCTTAGCACTCATGTATCTATTGTAATTTATTTTTCCTTTGAGAATTTTAAAGAAAATGAGGCACTTGTCCATGGCATTTGAGACTAAGTAGCTCAAAGCTGCCATACACCCAGTTAGGCTTTGCAACTCTTTCAGTTTTTTAGGGGACCTCATTTCAGTCAAGGCTCTTATCTTTTCAGGGTTGGCCTTTATACCCCTCTAGTTGACCATATAGCCTAAGATTTTTCTGGAAGCAATATCATATGCGTATTTAATAGGGGTTTAACCTCATAATTTACCTCTTTAAAATTTGGAAAGTTTCATCTAGGTACTTCTCATGGTCTTTGTTTTTAAACTTTTAACGAGTATATCGTCCACGTAAACTTCCATGGTTTTGCCAACAAGGTAGGGAAACGTCTCATTGACAAGCCTCTGATAGGTAGTCCAGGCAATTGATAATTGTCTAAAAGTGCTTCAAAGATTATCATTTACAAGGAATTTCACATTTATTTTGTACAAATTCACTTTGTTAGTCTCTAATTTCAATTCTCTTGCCAAAAATTCAATTTGAGTAAATACATGGTTAAAAGTGCAATTAATTGAAATACGTATTTTCATACATGTTGGCATGAGTATTATAATTTTAAAAGAGTATTGATTTGGTGTATTTCCAATGTATTTCCAAAATAGAGCAAGTGGTGCAAGTGGAGCAAGTGGAGAAAAAAAATGTTGAAAAGTCAAAAATCTACAGCTGTCTCAGAAAAAGGATCATAACTTGAGTTGTAGTTATCGAACCAAGGTGATTCAAGTTGGGCTGGAAAGATAAGATATGTATCTACAACTTTCATGTTTTACAAGAAGTCAAATTCGCATAATAGGGCAGCCAAAATCACCGTTGAAAGACCTGGCTGTTACTAGCAGTATACAGCATTTCAACCTGTGAGCAGCACTCATTGTTTTGGACATATCTTGAGTTATAGAGATCCAATGAACCTGAAATTTATATAAATGGAAAGATAACTCAAGTGGCAACAACCTTTCTCTTGATCATAAGTCCAAAATCGCTGCACAACATATCTGAAAAGTGGCGTCAAGTTGCATGAGCCTGCTGTCTCCAAGCTGGCAGAGCACAAGTTGTTAATGTCCACTTGCATTTTTTATGCCTCTTTGCCTATAAAAGGGGACCTTGGCCACGAGTTTGGGGAGATCAATTCCTCTACAATATATTCTAGTTTCCTTCTTTTTCTCTTTGCTACATTTCATTATGTATTTCTAAACCTTTAGCTAGAGCAAGGGGTGAAACTTTGATAAATTTGTAGTTTTATGTTTGATCTTTCACTTTGTTCTTTAATGTTAATCTTTTTACTTGGTTGAAGTATATGTTCTCCAAATGGTTTTGGTTTGTCAAAGACTTTGATTTATTGTCGACAAGTTTGGCACAATGAATGCATAGTTAATCTTTACCTACCAATAACTTATTATGACATATTCTTTCAAACAATTAACGAGAACTATCCTTTAGTCTATTTTGCAATCAACGTTTTATCTTCCGTATAAGATCACTTCATAATTGATTTTCATATGAGTTAAACAAAAGATCAAGAAGAATTTCTACTCATTTATCCAAAGTGAATCCCCAACGCTCTAGTGTTCTTCTCATCGTACTTTAACCAACCATTTACTACTCATAGATTAGTTTATATCCTTCCAATTCCCTGGGGTTCGACCTCGGATGTCCGAGTTTACTACTTGAGACAACCTGCACTTGGGTTTGCAACCTTAAAGTTGTAGCAGCAATTTTAGACCCAAAGGGCATCACTTTATAACAGTAGAGACATTTTTCAATGATAAAAGAGGTGTGCTCTTCATCAACTGGGATAATGAAATTTGGTTGTATCTTAATTAAATGTCTATGAAGCTCAATAGATAATGCCTTGTGGTAGAATTCACAAGTTGGTCTATCCTTGGAAGAGGAAATCCATCTTTGGGGCAAGCTCGGTTGAGGTTGGAAAAGTAAATGTCCACTCTCAGCTTGCCACTGTGCTTCTTAACCAAGATTAGGTTGGAGATCCACTTTGGATAAGTGGCCTCCCTGATAAAGTCATTGCTTATCAGCTTATGCACTTCTTCATTTAAAGCCTTATACCTTTTCTAGGTTGAGGACTCTTATCTTTGCCTATGCATGGCAACTTTAGGATCAATTTTCAGGTATTGACAATTAGTCATTGGGTCAATGCCCACTATGTCAACATGCCTCCAAGTAAAGATATCCAGGTTTTTGTATAAGAAGTGATTTAGCTGCTACTGGTGTCAAGTCTTTCCCTATATACAAGGCCTTAGTGGGGTTTTGGGAGTCCACCGAAAAGCTCTCCAGTTCTTTCGTGAGAGGGATTCTTGGTTCACAATCAATGAAACCAGGATCCAGTTCGTCAAACCTAGCCCATTCTTGAAGGCTCCCCTTTCTTCAGGGGTGTCGATTGTTCCAAACATAGTATCTTCT
Organism: Osmanthus fragrans; assembly: GCA_019395295.1. Taxonomy (NCBI): domain Eukaryota; kingdom Viridiplantae; phylum Streptophyta; class Magnoliopsida; order Lamiales; family Oleaceae; genus Osmanthus; species Osmanthus fragrans. The sequence continues at coordinate 27,767,194 of CM033350.1, forward strand.
TTAGAGGTGTCCAACATTTCAACATCTTTCCCTTTTCCAATGACCTACCTTTCTTTAAAGACTTTATCTGTCTTGATGTCCACCAATATTACATTGACGTTTCAAGGTTCTACCTTCCTTAGGGATTTTAGATAACACTCTATTTCCCTCATCTAGTCACCTCTAACTGTGGCGATGCATTTTTGTTTAGTAAATTTCATTCATAGATGGTGAATGGACGTAACGGCCCACAATTCCTTTAAAGCGGGTCTTCTTAGCTCTCCATGACAAGTAGACATGTTGTCCACTACCAAGAATTGGTGGGTAGTTTAAGGCGTAATTCCCATTTCTATCCCCAAGGTAATTTTCCCTGATGATGTTATCGCCAGTAAAATCGTAGAGGGTGACTTATAGGAATCAGCTCGTGGTTTACTATAATTTTGTAAAAGGTAGCTCCGAATATGATGTTGAGCTAGCTCCCATTATCCACTAGCATTCTTTTAAGACCATTTTGTGCTACAATAGCCCTTACCACTAAGGCATCATAGTGGGCATAGTGCAAACTTTTCGTATCATATTGGGTAAAAATAATAGGTTGCACCTCCCTGTCAACTTGAGGTTGCTTGTTGTTGACTATGAAAGTTGCCATAGGAAAGTCCTGGGCCTCCTTCAAATAATTCTTTCGGATGTTCCTAGTCTTTTCTCCAATGTAAGGACCTTTAAAAATTGTGTTTATTTTTTCAAATAGGTTCATGGCCTGCGTTAGATGGGGACTCCTCCATTTCTTTTCATCGCTCCTTATTTTTTGGATCATTGTCTCATTTATGGAGGGTCGTCTTAATAAGATCGTATCATCTTCTCTCACCTATGCGGCTGAGCTTGCCTAGTGGGGATGCATTCTCTCGTGGTCATTGATTGTTTCCTTGGTTGTCTAGCTGAAGGTGAAAATCTATATTGTTGCCATCAGCTATTAAATGGCTCTCCGGATAATGATAAGAGCAGCAAAATGGTGCCTCATCCCTATTTCTAGGTTCAACACTTTTCCCTCGACCTCTTTCCCTTTAAAGTGTTCACTGCCTTGATCTCTCCTATTGTATATTAAAGCTAGGGTCTACTTCCTCATAGGCCAAAGCAACTATTGCGATTAACGTAGCGGCAACCAATGCTTGTCTTGAATTAAGGGCGGCCGAATGGTCAACCTAATGGTCCATTAGATAGGAGGTAAGTCCTCTTTCCGTTTGTCTTTGTAGGATGGGAGTTCCCTATTTGCTTTGTTGTGGTGATCTTTCAAGTCTTCGTTGATGATCTTACATCTCATCATTTCCAACAAAGTATCACAGCTGGTGGGATCTTTGCTCCGCACATCTCTCTAAAAGATGGAATTCATATCAAGCCCTCATCTTAAAGCAGATAGTGCTTCTCTATTAGTGATTTGCATACAATAGGCCATCTCATCTGTAATACGGGACATAAAGTTTTTCAACGACACCCTTAGTTGTTGTTTCATGTCCTGGAGGCACTGCACAAGACCCTCGCCCTCTTTCCTGGTTGCAAAACGCTTCAAAAAAGCCTTTTGAAGTTCGGTCAGCTTCTGATACTCCTCTATTCCAGCCGCTATACTAGATTTGTGTTGCTCTACCCAAAGTCAAGTGAAAGGTTCTATACTTCACAATGCGAAAGAAATTTCTCAAGCTCATGTGGGTTTTATAATTCTCGAGGTGCTTGGTCGTGTAGCCTCTTCCATCATACTTGGCGAGCTTCGACGGTACAAAATGGTATGGGAGTTGGGACTGAGATGTTCCTCAGATTCAATGAGAATGATAGATTGTCATTATTATCGTCAAGGTCATAGGACTTTTGGGGTCCATCTGAATCCTCATCCTCTTCGACTTGATACCTGGAAGGAGATTGAGATGATCCTACCTAATTTATTACTTGCTCTTCCCGCCTCTAACACCTATTTCTAGGTGAATGGTTGTACAGGACATGGTCTTGTACATTCTTGTACTGTCTTGCAAAGGGAGGATGATATTATCTGGGCTACGCTAGAAACCATCAAGAATCCGAAGCATGTTGGAGAGAGATTTGAGTCAAGTCCGAGATTTCAAAGAGTTGATAAAAGCTATACATTTACATGTTCAAGCAATGGAGTCCATAATATTGAAGACCGCATACCAAGGAACAAGTTTCATGTTGGAGTCGAGGTCGAAAATCAATTGGATCAACACGAAAGTTATGCAATTATTTTTAGCCTCATATTGAAACCTATTTTTGACATGGAAATGATCGAATTAGAGGATTATGTCTGTAGAAAAGTTGTAGCCCTTTAAGTAATCTTTCCAACGCACTTCGAATCGCTTCAATCGGACGTCTGTAGAGAAATTTATGATCAAACTACTGAAAGCTGTCTAGCGGATCTGTCCAACCGGATGCGTAAATCCGGTCATCCGGATTGACAGAAATTTTCCTGTTTTCGCGTTTTTTTATTATTTTGACTAGAATTTTTTATTTTTGGTAGTTTTCTTATTCTAGGATTCTAAATTTCATATTATTCCATATTTCCTAGGTTTTCCATAGTTTCCATATAAATAGGAATTTATTTCATTGTTGAGGAATTAAGACTTTTGATATGAATAAAAATTGAGACTTTTCTCTTCATGGTTCTTCAATGAACTTTCGAACTTATCAAATATTTTGATATATTTTTGGCGTTCAAAACTAGAACTTATCAAAAGATTAGACACCCTTTGTGACGTTCGCAAATCGAGGTTCATTGGTTTTGTAATCAGTATGTCTTTTAAGTTTCATTCTTATTTGGTTGCTTAGTTCAATAATTTTCGGGTCGAGATCCTATTGTCTACAACCTGAATTTTGACTTTCCCAGCGTTTTCGAAATCATTCCGCGAGTTCCATGAGATCTCCCAACCTGGATCTCATTAGAGGAGGTTGCTGAAGCCTATTCCTAGGTGTTGTAGGAGGCTGTGCTGGCCTATTTCTATGTTTCTCATGGATAAGCCTATCAAAATTATCCTCCATGTTGAATGGGGCCTTAGTAGGTTGGCCAGACACATAACTTAAGGAGGTGTCCACTCCTACTTTTCTTTATTGGGGAGCATCTTCCTTAGAATATTGTTGTAGTTCACTCTTTGGCTTTGGACCTCATCATCCTCTTCCTAGTGATAATAATCATTTTAAGGTACAAAAGGAAGATCGGTCCTCTTTTTTAGGTGCATAAAAGCCTTTTTGAAGCGCACAAGGAGGAATTGGCCAACTCTCTTTGTCATGCATATGCCTAAGTAGTTCATGCATGGAAATGTTTTTCTAAGTGAAACTTCTCATGTTAGCAACCATGGTTGCCATCTCTCTAGTGAGCTGAACAGTTACCCTCATTCTACCTCGTCTATGCTAGTGGTGAGGTCAGTGGTGAGCTACTGGAGCGGTGTGGTAGGGTTTTCCTTCTTCAAGGTTTTTCCTTGTCCTTCTAGGGGCTACATCATCATTCTTATAACTCATTCATGCATCTTTTCTTCAAAGACAAATCTTATTAAAATATTTTCAATCCCAAAATGCTCTTTTTCCAAAAGGCTAAATAATAAATTTTGAATTCTTTCCTTAGGACATCCACTTGTTCTTTCTCAAGAACAAATCTTTTTTTTCATAGGGAGAAGCCTATACGACTCTTAGATAGGCTTTTTCAAGAGGATATTTCTGATTAGGTGTGGCTTCCCACAGATGGCATCAATCTATTGACACCCAAAAACAGCCAACGAAAACTCAAGTCCCACTCAAGTCTACGTAAGCAGAAACTGAGCCATGTATAAGGGAAGTCACTCCTTTGGACATGAGCCAAAAAACTATTCAAGCTCCGAGGTTGAATCAACACGATATCAAGATAAAATATTTGTAGAGAAACCATTCTCGTTCAAATAATCAATATTGTATATGTAAAAACTAGAGAGAAAGAATGGCAGCTTTTGGCATTTGAAACTACATTCACTTTGAAATGATACAAGAGAGGGTATTTTTTAGTATTACAATTAAAGCCATAATCGTTGGATGAAGCGCATGTGGCTTCATTCAACCCACAAGGATGTCCCATCGCAGACGTCCCGTCACCCATTTGTCCTAGGTTCCACTTGAGTTTTTGGGAAATGGGAGCGTCCTATAGTCTATGGCAGCACTCTTTGTTAATAGGCTGATAGAATTTGACTTGTTTGGGGCTTCAAATTGTCACATCAATTATTTTCACCAGATCCTCACGTAAAGGATCTTTTTTGGGAACCGTCTCTAATCCAAAGCCCTTAGAAGCTTGAGAGCTTCAGTGAATGACTTCGGATGGAGGACTTTGCCCGTTGTGTGTGAGCTTCGGTCATTGTACTTCCCCTTATTGATCAACCTCAAATTACATTTTATCTTGATGACATAGATTGTTCCTAACTCGGCTTCTAACAGGGTTCCACAAGGGATACCTCGTGGGCAATAATTTGAGCCTTGTAGACGAGGCATAACAAATTATATATTTTTGAAGCACTTTTAGTTACTAATCACACCTCCTCCAACCAAGATATTGACAGCCTCTAGCAATACATATGGAAATTCAAAATAGTTCAAGCATAATTCAAATAGCAATCATCCAAGAAAAAGTAACAAAAATTCTCCATAGTTTATGGAAACATGCCATCATGTCAAGATCGACTTCATCTTTAAGCCATTAGCAATTGTGGAAATATTTGTTATCAAAGTTAAGAAAACCTGTATTTTGTATTTGTTACTCCTAAATTTCACAAATTCTGATAAGAGAACAGTTGGAAGAAAAATATTCCCATTATCTAGTATACAAAAATTTGTAGTCAGACACACTCACCAAACGAGGAAATTATAGCCCAAATCTTATAAAAGAGTAGGAATGAACACTAAGAATGATAGCCAAATCAATTTTTTTCTATAATTTTTTTTTTTTTTTTTTTTTTTAGTGTCACCATATTAAGTATCTCACTATAACTAACATATATTTAGTACCAGTATTTAATAAAGAATGACTTTTCATTTGGTAATAATGTAGGTTCGAGACAAGGCTAATCAAAGAACATATGAAGTTCAAAACAAAGTACGAAAGAGAGTAGAGATTAATAAGTTGTGGTGTTACGCATTTTTTCCTTTTTGATATTACTTTTTTATTTCAAGAGAGGCTTTTGGAACTCTCTCTCTCTCTCTCTCTCTCTCATTTCATCTTTCTTTTTTTTTAACATGAGGTTTCAAAGTGGTTACAAAAGATAGATATTTATTTGGTAGGCTAGAAAGGCTTAAATCGATCAAAGATGTCCTTACTATCTTCTTTTAGAAAAACAGATTTGGTTATTTATATATACTAGCTCAGTGATGATCAAAATGACAACACTCTTTTTTTTTTTTTTTTTAAGTATTGGTTGACTTCGAAAAGAAATAGAGATCATTTTAATAATATAGACCAATAGTTATAGAAGATTGATGGACAATGAGGGCAATGTTTCATTTAGGTTGAGGAGTAAGGAATCAAAAAGTTAAAAGAGGTTCAAGCATTCCCCTCGGTGTGAAGATTAAAAAAATAAAAATAAAAATTATAGAAAAAAATTGATTTGGCTATCATTCTTAGTGTTCATTCCTACTCTTTTATAAGATTTGGGCTATAACTACTCTCCAAATAATATTATAGGCTCTAAAACTTGCTCGGATTTTTATGTAACCCCCTTGATACAAGATTTTCTTCATTTTTGAAAACTTATGTCACCACATTTGTCGTTACCCATAAATGAAGTAATTGGGACACGATAAGAAGTTTAACCATAGATAATATTCTTCACTAAAAATTGGATGCTATTTTTTTTTCCAAATGCTTGAACCTCTTTTAACTTTTTGATTCCTTACTCCTCAACCTAAATGAAACATTGCCCTCAGTGTGAAGATTAAACATGCAAATGTATAAAGGACATTAAAGAGCAAAATTCTTAACAAAGAGATGAGTTTTGAATTTCACTTGGAGAGTCTGAATAAACTTGGACTGAAAACCTTCAATTTCATTAGAACAAAAAGAAAAAATAACAGTAAAAGTAACATACCTAAACACACAACATTACAAAACTGGAAAGAAACATACAAACAAAATAATGACAGAAAAAAATTTATCATTAGGATCAAGCAAAGCAATGGACTCTTCCAATTTAGAGATGTTCTTAAAAAATGGTTTCAAACGATGTCCATTAACTTTAAAAATATTTCCTTTAATTGGATTTTCAATTTCTATAGCTACGTGTAGGTAAACAATTTTGACAATGAAAGGATCACTCCACTTTGAGCATAATTTTCTAGATAATAAATGTAACCTTGAGTTGTACAAAATAACTTTTTGGGAATGTTCAAGAGTTTTTCTAACATTGTTTTTATCACGAAATACCTTCATTCCTTCCTTGTAAGTTCGAGAGTTCTCATAAGCTTCATTCCTGATTTCTTCCTATTTGTTCAGGTGAAGTTTTCTTAGCAAACCTGCCTTATCTAAACTGAAATTAAACATTTTTATATCCCAAAATGCTTTATTTTCCAGTTGAACAGGTAAATGACAAGCCTTTTCCAAAAATAAGTTGATAAGGAGACATACCAAGAGGTGTTTTAAAAGCTATATGGTAACCCCAAAGTGAATCACTTAATCATAAATACCAGTCTTTTCTATTTGGATTTTGGATTCGTCTATTTTTTCCAAGATGTGTTTGATCTCCCAATTTGCAAGTTCAGCTTGACGACTTGTATTTGGGTGACAAGGAGTAGACACTTTATGAGTAATCCCATATTTCTTTTATTAGAGCCTTAAAAGGTTTATTACAAAAGTGTAAACCCTATCACTTATAAGCTCGACATATTCCAAATCTTGACAGAATATTTTTTTTCAAAAATTTCAAAACAACTTTTTGATCATTATGTTAACAAGGAATTGCCTCTACCCATTTAGAAACATAATCATTCCCACTAAAATGTATAAAGAACCAAAAGAGGATGGAAATGGACCCATGAAATCAATGCCCCAACAATCAAATATTTCAATGACCAATATGGGTGTCAAAGGCATCATAGTTCTAAGAGTTACTCCACCTAATTTTTTACATCAATCACAAGCTTTACAAAATTCATATGTATCTTTGAAAAAAGTTGGCCAATAAAATTCATACTGCAAGATTTTGCAACCATTTTCTTTGAAAAAAAGTGACCACCACATGCTTTAGAATGACAAAAAGAACTTTCTTACCTCCCTAGAGAATTTATTTTGTCTTGGGCATTCCAATGAGATGGTATTTAGCCTATTACAAGAAAATTATCAATACCAGCAAATCTTGGCAACTCAGAAACACTAAAAAGTTGTTCATCAGGGAAAGCATATTTGATTGATGCTAGCACAAATGATTCATCACAAGTATGACTAATCAAGTGATCAGCCTCGACATTTTCTACTCCTTTCTTTTCTCGAATAGTTACTCCAAACTCTTAGAGTAAAAGAATCCACCTAATCAACCTAGGTTTTGCATCTTTCTTAGAGAAGATATTTTAAAGCTACATGATCACTTAAAATAACAATTGTTGAGCCAACAAAATATGATCAAAATTTGGCCAAAGCAAACACTACAGTAAGCAATTCTTTTGTAGTGGTAGAATAATTCATTTGAGCACTATTTAGAGTTTTACTTGCATAGTAAATGACATATGCTTTCATATCTTCTCATTGGCCAAAGACAGCTCCAACAGCATAATCACTAGCATCACACAAGATTTCAAAAGGTAAATTCCAATCTAGAGGTTACACGATAGGAGCAACAGTAAGCATGTTTTTAAGTTTAACAAAATGTTCTTGACAAGTCTTAATCCATTCAAAAGGTGTGTCTTTAGATAAAATATTACACAATGGTCTAGATATAGCACTAAAATTTTTGATAAACCTTCTATGAAAACTAGCATGCCCTAAAAAAGATCTTACCTCTATAACACTATTGGGAGTAGGCAAATTAGAAATTAACTCAGATTTTTTTTTCTCAATTCCACTAGATGATACAATGTGACCAAGTATGATACCACTTGTTACCATAAAATGACTTTGTTTTTCCAATTTACCAGAAAATGACATTTTTTTCCAATTTACCATAAAATAACATTTTTTCCAACTAAGCAAAAGATTCTTTTCTTCACACCTAATTAAAACTTTTTGCAAGTTAGTTAAACAATCATCAAATGAATAACCAAAAAATAGTAAATCATCCATGAAAACTTCCAAAAATCTTTCAGCACTAAAAATACTAAGCATGCATCTTTGAAATGTAGCTGGTGCATTATATAATCCAAAAGGCATTATATGATAAGCAAAAGTACTAAAGGGACATGTGAAAGTCTTATTTTCCTAGTCCACAGGTGCAATTTCGATTTGATTATACTAGAATACACATCTTGAAAACTATAAAATAGATTTCCCACTACTCTTTCAAAAATTTGATCCTTAAAAGATAAAGGGAAATGATTTTTCCTAGTCATTTAGTTGAGTTTCCTATAGTCAATACACATGTGCCAACCAATTACAGTCGTAGTTGGAATTAACTCATTTTCTTCATTTTTTACTACAGTAACACCAGATTTCTTGGGTACAACTTGGGTAAGACTTACCCATCTACTATCAAAAATAGGATAAATGATTTCATTATCTATCAGCTTAATGACATCATTTCTTACCACCTCTTTCAAAAAAGGATTAAGCATTCACTGCATTTCTCTAGTTGGTTTAGCATTTTCTTCTAAATAAATCTCGTTAGTACAAATTAAAGGACTAATCCCCTTTTTGTTAGATATGGTCATTCGAAGGCATTTTTATGCAATTTCGAAGTTTGTAACAACTTATTTTCTTGGAGAGCATCAAGTTGGGAAGAAATTATTACCAGAAAAGTTTCATTTTCACCTAAAATTAGTATGTAAAATTAGATGGTAATGGCTTAAAATCAAGCTTTGGTAATTGAAAACTTGAAATCATAGACATATTGGACTTTTGTGGTAATTTTTCAAACTTCATTTTCCAGTTACTCGTCTTTTTCTCTTGAAAAGAATTCAACAAAAAATCACATGTGAATTTTCAGAATTGTGATTGAATTCAGTTTCTAACACATTAGATAAAGATGTAGTACTAAATTGATCATCAACAAGTTGTTCAATAAAATTTACTCCATACAAATCATCTTTTATCTCCATGTTGCTTGCAAATGTTAAACACATTCAATTCCATTGTCATATTTCCAAGAGAGTTTCAAAATACCATTTCTACAATTAATCAAAGCATTTGAAGTAACAAGAAAGGACGTCATAAAATGACAGGTATTTGAGCATTTGAATTTAAAACAAGAAAGGGACTTCATAAAATGACGGGTATTTGAGCATTTAAATTTAACCGATTGGTGCCTGATTCTCGACCGACTTCAACAATTTGTACCTCAATATTTATAACGTCACATGAACCTTATATTATTGTATAGTGTTCATGTCACTTCATGCCTCATGTACCAAATATGTTAAAGACTTAGTTTGGGTTTGGGGTAACCATGATTAACCGAATTAAAAGCAAGTAACTTTACTGATGATGATTCTGGCCCTTTAAAGATTTCAATTATTTAACACATCAATATCCAACATCTAGATTAACCTAAATTTCTATCATAGCTCAATGTAAGATTCACCACCTAAGTCTGGGGTCGAAGACCAATACATATAGAAATCTAAGAGAAAACAATCTCGAATTATTGATGCGAATGCAATGTTAATTTACATAGCAAGTAACGCGTGAATCATATTGGTCAAGTGTGTAAAGTAAAGTTCGAGTATTAGAAAATGATATTTATATATTAGACACCAAGTTTTCTTTTATGAGTATGGGAAATAAAAAGGCATAAAAGTGACCTAAATAATACATATCTCTGGCACTGTAGACTAGGTTACAAAAATTAAAAATGCAACATAGAGATGGATATTTGGGGTCAACTGATTTTGAATTATTTGATAAATGTGAATCATGCTAGCTAGGCAGGATGATCAAAACTCCTACTGAAAATAGAAAGAGCTGCACAATTATTAGGCCTAGTAGATATTAATATATGTGGTCAAAATTAATTTTTTGGGTCAACTAATGACAAATTGAATGGAAACCATCCACGGGGGCCTCAGTTATTACAATTTAAAAGGTTTGAAGTGACAGCTACAACGATTGAATGGTTAGGAAAAAATCTGCTACAGTTTAAAAGGTCTGGAGCCTCGACTACAATTATCCCTTAATTAATTATACAAATGTCCAACACTTGTCAATTAATTAATTAGTAACATCATTCTTCTAGTTCTCCTTTTTGTCTATGACCCATTAGGTTCACAATTATGATGCCTAATAATGTGAATTATTATTTTAATCTAATCAGAATCAATAAATTTAAACACCCCATTTTAATTTATCATCAATTCACATCCATTGTCCCAGATTGACACTATCAATGTGTCCAGACACTATATGTAACGGGAAATGTCACTTAGTATGACAAAAAAAAAAACTTGTTCATTTAGCGTGAAATTTTAATCATTTTGTCAATATGATCCTATCAACTACGAGATATAAATGTGCACCAATCTCGATTATCAAGCATATCAGCCCGGCCCTAAATCCGCCCATGTTGGAAACAAACCAATGAATTAACCATTCAAGTTCATGTCTTTCAATTGTTTTTTCCTTCTTATTTGTCTTTCAATTAGCCATTCAAGTTCGTGTACTTGTCCACCAGCATTTCCTAGTGTAACTGTTTTACCAAATACTGAAATACAGAGGCCTAATCAAACTCTATGTTACATAAGCGAACCCTTTTAGTAATATGTTGTTCTTTCGTCACTAATAGTATCAGATTAAACACCTTCCAAGAGTGTCTTCATTTTCATATCAAGATGGTTTGGCCCATGAACTAATCGTTGGGAATTTACTGAATCATGTACAGTGAAATTCAAAATAATTTCAATTTTCACCAATGATCTATTTTGTGTGAAGATAAAAATTATATTTTAATTGATTTTGCGACGAACCATCACGATCTACAATTCACAACTATCTAATTGTTCAACCTCCATTAAGAATCCACATAAGAAACAAGAATGAGAGACTTACGGTTTTTTTTTCTTTTTTACCCTTACAAGAGTATGAATGTTTGTTATGATTTTTAAAACTCTAACAGCTTATTAATAGAAGTCCAAGTGTTCTTGTTCCATTACTTAAACTTAACACAATCCAATGTTTAATTAATTTAATTAATTAAACTTGGACCATGAATTACTTAATCAAATTAATTAATTTGGGTCATTAATAAGTAAGCCAATTAATTAATTGTACAAATGTCCAGCACCTGTCAATTAATTAATTACAAGGAACAAGAATGAGAGAATGATTTTTAAAACCCTAACAATTTATTAATAAAAGTTCAAGTGTGCTTGGCCCATCACTTAAACTTAACCCGGACCAATGTTTAATTAATTAATTTTTGTACATGAATTAATTAGTCTAATTAATTAATTTGGCTAAGTAAACCAATTAATTAATTGTACAAATGTACAATACTTGTCAATTAATTAATTAGCAACATCATTCTTCTAGTTCTTCTTTTATGTGTGACTCATTAGGTTCTCCATCATGATGTTAAACGGAGTAAATTAGTATTTTGTTCTAATTAAAATAAGATAAATTAAAACACCTTATTAATTTATCATTAATTCATCTTATTAATAAATTCGCATTCGTCGTTTCACATTGACATCTAGCAATGTATTTGAGCAACATATGAGACGAAAAATGCTACGCGGTATGACAAACCAAACTTATTCCTTTATCATGAAACTATAATCCCTTCATCAATATAATCTGATCAATTACGATATATGAAATGTGTCATCTCGATTATTGATCATATCTTTAATCATACTATTAAGTCAATATAAGTCAAAAACTCTTTTCGAATTATGAGTACATCTTGGTCACTATTTTATTATCAACTAAACTGAATGAAATGTAGATCATAATTTTTTACTATTGAAGAGTGACGAATCATTTATTATCAAAATGAATCGCAGCTGATAAGATGGCTCGTGATTACATTTTAGCATCCATGCCAAATGTGTTACAGCAAAAGCTTGAAAGTCAAGTGACCTCTTATAACATACTAGAAAGCCTGAAGGGCATGTTTGGACATCAAAGTAGGAGGGCTAATTTTGAGGCCATTCGTACCTTACAGAACATCCGCGTGAAACCTGTAACGCCTATTAAGGATCATATGTTAACTATGATTGCACACTTCTATATAGCGAAGAATCTTGGTGCAACTATTGATCAGGAAACTCAAGTTGATATGGTATTAAACTCTTTATCTGATAAGTTTTCACAATTTATTGTGGACTATCACTCGCACAATATGAATATGTCATTGATTGAGTTGATAAATGAGTTGAAAAATATGGAATGTAGTCTTAAAGGTAGGGGTGGCCATGCTCATGCGATGATTGCTATCTCCTCTAGTTCCAAGCCAAAAGGCGGAGTTGGAAAGAAGATGAAGAGATCTAACAAGAAGCCAGACAACAACAAAAGGCCCAAATCAAATGGAACGCTAAAAGGCAAGTGTTTACACTGTGGTCGCAAAGGACACTGGAAGAAAGACTGTCCTGATGCACTAGCTAAAAAGCAGGGTGATGTTATTGCTGAGTCATGTTGGTGGTTGATTTTACAAATTCCTGAGTTTTAGACTCTAGAGCCATTAATCATATATGCATGTGCTTCAGGAGAGCAGAAGAGTCGATGAGGGCCAATTTAAAATTACTGTCGGCACATGAGCTATAGTTTTAGCAAATGCATTTGGAATAGTTTACTTTTATTTTAGTAGTGGTAGGCGTTAAATCTTAGACTGTTATTATGTTCTGCGGATGAAGCGAAATTTGAGTTCTATTTTCTGTTTAATATGACAAGGTTATTCTGTAAATTCTACGCATGATACGCTTCATATTTTAAAAAATAAAGTTCCTATTTGTGCTGGATATTTGGTGAATTGTCTTTATATTTTAAATTGTGCCACAAATGAAATAAATGTTACTTCTGCAAACTATAAACAAATGTCTTACCATGCTAGTGATACATATCTATAGCATCTTAGACTTGAACATATTAACCCTTTAACAAGATACAAAGATTGGCCAGAGATGGTCGACTTAACATACTTAAGGATGAACCATTGTCGATTTGTGATTCTTGTTTGGAAGGTAAAATGACCAAGAGATCTTTTCTAGCCAAAGGACATAGAGCTAAAAAAGTACTAGAACTAGTCCATTCTAATGTATGTGGACCCATGAATACACTTGCTAGAAGGGGCTATGAGTATTTTTCACTTTTACCAATGATTACTCTAGATTCGGATACATATACCAAATGGCTCGAAAGTCGGTTGCTTTTGAAAAATTCAAAGAGTATCAAACTAAGGTCAAGAAATATTTAGATAAAAGTATTAAGACACTTCGATCAGATCGAGGTGGCAAATATCTCTTGGGAGAATTCAGGGACTACTTAACAAAAAATGGTATTGTTTCTCAACTGAGTGCGCTGGTACGCCCCAATAGAATGACATTTCAGAAAGAAAAAATAGGACATTGTTAGACATAGTTAGGTCAACGAGAAGGCATCGATTACGAGGAGACCTTCTCACCAATGGCTATGCTTAAGTCTATCCGGATTCTCTTATCCATTGCAGCTCATTTTGATTATGAGGTATGGCGAATGGATGTCAAGACGGATTTTTTGAATGGCCATCTTGAGGAATGTATCTATATGATACAACTAGATGGATTTATAGAACGTGGTCATGAAAGCAAAGTCTGTAAGCTTCAGCGGTCGATTTATGGGTTAAAGCAAGCATCAAGGTCTTAGAACAAAAGATTCGACGAAGTGATTAAGACATATAGTTTTGATCAAAACTTTGACGTACCCTATGTCTATAAGAAGATACAGGACAAAATTGTAATTTTCCTGGTACTTTATGTCGATGATATTCTACTCATTAAAAATGATGTAGGAGCGTTATCGTTTATGAAAGCGTCGTTGGCCCAAAAATTTCATATGAAGGACTTAAGAGAAGCTAGCTATGTTCTAGGTATTCAGATCTTAAGAGATCGAAAGAACAAGCAGATAACTTTATCTCAAGCTTCACATATTGACAAAATACTTGTCAGATTTTCCATGTAAAATTCCAAGAAGTGTAATTTGCCCTTGAGACATGGAATTCAACTTTTTAAGGATCAGTCTCTTAAGACTCCTGAAGAGATAGTGCGCATGAATAGGATACATTATACTTCTACAATTGGTAGTCTCATGTATGCTATGTTGTGCACCAGACTTGACATTTGTTATGTTGTTGGTATGGTGAGTCAATATCAATCTAATCCTAGACCAGAACATTGGGTGGTTGTAAAGCATATCCTTAAGTACCTACGAAGGACAATGAATTATATGCTAGTTTACTCATCACCAGATCTTGTTCCAATGGGTTATACGGATTCGGACTTCCAGGCTGATAAGGACTCTCGCAACTCTACGTCAAGATCACTGTTTACACTTGGTGGTGGGGCCATTATTTGGAGAAGTATCAAACAATCATATATTGCTTATTCCACCATGGAGGTTGAGTATGTAGTAGCTTATGAAGCCGCTAAAGAAGCGATGTGGCTCAAAAAATTCCTAACGGACATCAATGTGGTGTCTACATCTGCACAACCCTTAACACTGTACTGTGATAACAGTGGGGCAATGACAAATGCTAAAAAACCAAGAAGCCATCATAGGGGTAAACTTATTGAACGGAAATATCATCTCTTGAGAGAGATAGTTAATAGAGGAGATGTGATTGTCAGTAAAAATGCTACTGGAAATAACCTCTCAGATCCATTTACCAAGAATCTATAGGCTAAGGTTTCCTCCTCTCTTTGAAAGTTTGAAAGAAGGGGCGCTTCCGGTTCTGTCGATGCTTGAAACAATTTTGTCTTCTCCATATTACTATATCTTTATAGTCAATAATTTTATATAAGAAACTACTGAACTCAATCACTTGATGTCGTTACTCTTCAGTTTTCTGTTGCATTTCACCGCTTTACCGAAAATTTCCTGTCCTACCATACTCCATCTTGGTAGTTTCCACCACTTGTCCAGGGTTGAGCCCTGGGATTTGATGGTGAACTTAAAAAGCCACCCACAGATGCTTTACACCCAATCATTCCGGATAACACTTGCATCCTCTGTCTTACCGCGACTGCTGGCACAAAGTTAGCCGATTCTTATTCCCCAGATACCATCATTGCTTTTTCTCCGATTTTCAGTGGACATCTGCAAAGCATGGGGTTCAGAGACATGACACATATATTCTAGGGCAAAAGGGTGATTTGTTAGGTTGTGTGCCCAAATATTATAATTTTGCTGATGTAAAAATAACAATATTCTTTTACGAAATAAAATTGTGTTTACTTCATTTATTACATTGATTTATTATTCAGCATGCGAAATTAAAGTGCATATGATCACTGTGATAATATAAGTTGGGTACTTACGTTGAGAAGTACAGTATGACACAACTTATATTTTAATTATAAATAATTTGTTCACAGCCAATATATAAGGGTGGGCACTTTGTACTGGAAGGTTGTAGTATTGACCAATTCACTATTCAGATTTACTATTCAGGTTTGTGAATTGTCCTTATCACAGAAATAGTTAAAGGTGGCACTAGTACACTTGGAGTGCATTGAACAGACCACGTGTTGAATTTAATTCATAGCATGATCGTGAGAAGAATTAAATCCATTTGACCGCTGTGTATTTCATCTAAATCTCTTAACAAAGTTATGTATGTTTTTTCATGATTTTAATGATTCTTTGATTCATCAATGGGTGAGATCAATTTGATTGGTCAAATATTTCAATGTGTTGGGAACTTGATGATGAGCAAAGTAGAGAACATGAATTCGTGTCGGGAACCGTCACCCTGAAAATGGGTAGAGTAACTACTTGAGTATTTTCTGTTGAATGGTTAAAATTTGAACTCAGTGTTTAACGGCGGCTAAACTTCGACATCTGTGATTAGTTCATAGAACCGTTGAAGAAAATGATACTTAAGTTAGTGAGAATAATTAGAAGGGCAAAATGGTAGTTTATGCTCGTACCTAATTATCGAATTTCGGACCGGGATAAAATACATGTACGACATATTAGAGAAAAATATTATAGATTTTTCGGCTTTTATAATCTTATATATTCCAAAAGTTCAGTCTTTTGCCTTTAGTGGAAAAAACAAACACTAATAATTGATTGTGTGGTCTAAGATCGACTAGACATGATCTAATTATTAGACTTCGGATAATATATGTCCGATCAGGTCCCTATAATAGCTCCATAAAGTAGTGGAACTTAATTATGGTAATTGTAATAGTTAATTGTAATAACAATAAAGTTTTCTACTTAGTTGTAATTATTATGAAAATTGTAAACTTATTATAACTGCAATTGAAGTTCTAGGACTACACATGTAATTAAATGTAAACTAGTTGGATTTAGATTTTAATAAAAACTTCTACTTGGATTTAAATTTGAACTCTTATTTGAATGTGAAATTATTATTGTATTAGGATTGGAACTATTCTATCTCTATAAATAAGACTAGATAGAACCTAGAATTCCTACAACAATCATAATACATAATTTCATAGTGTTCAAATTTTGAGAGAGAAAAAATATTTTTCTTGATTTCAATTGTCCAGTTCAAGAATTAGTTTCTTGATTTTAATTAAAAGAATGTACCCACCCACCAGTGTAATCTTGACTTAGGAGAATACCATAGAAGACTTGAAGGTTTGAAGCATCAAGTTCTTGCAATCAAAAGCTGAAAGTTCGTGATCCAAAACAGTAGGAAGTTTGTGATGTTAGAATCAATAGATTCAATAATTCATTCTTCTCATTCTCATAGCATGAGTTCAATAATAACAAAAGAAGTCATACCTCCAATAGCTTGTGGTTGATTTCCTATTATTCTTTAGGCTGCAAAGATGGAAGAAAACGGCTATGGAGAAAGACTACTCGCTACCCCTTGAAACCCTTGAAATCGTCGCCCCTCAGTCTCGCATCAAAATGAAGGGGAGAAAGGGCTAAATTATATGAAAATCAATGGGCCATTTCCATATTAAATGGGGTGAGAGTAGGGCCTCCATATGTGTTAATTAAAAATGGCCCATCCCATTATGGGTCCAATTGCCAAAATGTAAATGCTAGTCCATATATAGAAAAACAATCCAACATGTGATTCAAAATTAATTAAAGAATTGATCATCAAATTTAGGTAAAAATTCGAATCTTTTATTCTTGATATAATATACACGTAAACATCTAGACGATCTTATATATTGAATTAATAATTTTTTTTAAAATTTCTGGATAATTCATTTTCAGCATTCCAACATTTACAACATCAACACGTTGAAGATTGGTTGCCATGTTGGCCATTGTTTGAGTTAACGGGCTTATCCTTCTTGTTGACCTCTGATTTCGCCTTCTCCTAGCATTCTTTTCCATTGGGACGAATGGGTTTTAATTTTCAACCTTCTTCGAGTTTTCATTGTTGTTGGACTTGCTTCTACTCATGCCTCCTAGATTATAATCTTTCTCACGTGTGTTCTTCTCATGGTTTTTGTTAGTGTTCACACGGACAGGGCCAAATTGTTACTCTCAAGAATATAAATAATTTTTAAAAACAGACCGTCAAGTTTTCTACCAAAATATAGCAGGGTTTTGCCCTACCCTTTTATGGGTGTCTAGGAGCCCATGTTTAGAAGGAAGAAAGATAAAAGTTTTCAGTGTTTGTTTTGGCTGGAATTGTCCATCGATTAGAGAATATTTATATTTTTTAGAGGGCTGTGTTTTAACATTGCCTTAATCTGAGGTGGATTTTAATGGAGTTGAAGATTGGATCTTTGATTTTCAACCTTGTTTAGTGACGCAAATGGTCGTATTTATAGATAATTTTCAAGGAAATTTTGGTTGTTTTTGTGAGTTAATATTCTCTTACCTTGATTAATTCTAATTTGTAAGATTTTTGTTGAGATTTGTGCTTTTACGATATTTTTCAAGTAATTAATTGTGTGAACGCATGGGTTTATTGTACTGAATTCTATGTTGATTATGACATAACCTACACAAACATCTTTGTCGACATCTGAAATCTAGTTTGAACCTTTTTGACCCTTTGATGGCCAATGCCTTAAATCGTGTGCTTTGCAAGTGTTATAGTAATGCGTGCTTCAGCCATCGAGGCATCTTTTGCTTCGAATATACCTTGATGGCTAATTCGCGAATATGCAAAGACACATGGACATGCGACGTGGCCTTGTTTTTACTTAGTCATGATGGACAATAGTTATTTCACGATGTAACACAAGTTATTTGGAGCCAAAAAAATGAAACTTTTGACCCCAATTGAAGTTGATTCAAAACTCGAGAAGGACTAACTTTGGATGATTATAGAAGTTTGGGACCAATGTGAAATCTTTTGAAAGTTCTGGGATCAATATTGAATATTTGGATAAATAAAAAGGACCAAAACCATAGTTGAAACTAGCAATAGGGACCGAATTGCGGAAAGATGAAACTTGTAGGGGTTCGACTGTGGTAAGCATACTACAGCGGTAGTACGGCCCAACAATGACAAGCAAACTACCGTTGGGGAGTTCTTCCCTTGTAAGCCAATGTTTGGAACTCAATTTGCCGGCAATTTTTTCAAATTCTTACGTTTTATTTCGAGTTTATTTTGAGATTTCTAAAACACAATTTTCAAGACGAGATGAACGTTATGTAAAAACTTATTCTATATCAAAACTAGAGGTATCTACACAATAGAGAATCAGAACTGGTGGTATAGCACCAATTGTTGTAGATAAGATTATTTTATTAAAAAGACTTGTTCACTAGTCCTTGTTTGATGAATCTTTTTTTTTTTCTATATATTCATTTTCAAACTCATATTTACATAATAAAATATTTTGCACGTGAATTCAAAAAAATAATTCCTACTTTTTAACCATACATATTCTTCAAAAATTCACTATTCAAACATTATTTTCTCAAATAATGACCATCAAACAGGAGTTTAATTTCACTTTCATTTTCTTTTTCTTTTTCTTTTCCCCCTTTTTAGTAGTCAATATTTGGCACATTTTTACTTTCTCTCTTATTTTAATTTTATTTTATTTAACTAGATTGATTAGAGTATTAAAATAAGAGATTCGCTACACCTTAGTTTCTGGTATTTTTATACATGAAAAATAACTAAATATGATTAAAGAAGAATAAAATATGATTTGGCGCTCAATTTTTAGTTAGCATATCTTGATTTGTCATAAGTTGAGTTGATCTCGATCATACAGTTCGAAGCCTAAAGAAGTATATTTATGTAATTCGATAAATTTAAAAAATTGTAAAGAAATCAAGTAGTAGGGAAATGATAGTTTCATTATTTTATATTGTAAAAATGTAATCGATGAAACTAATAATCAAGATATTATATGACATATTAAAAGTATGAAACAATTGTAGGAGGAGATTTGATAATATATTTTTGTCATATTTGGCAACAAAAAAAAAATTTGTGGCTAAATTTTGACCCCACTAAGATGGGCTCCTGGCTCCACCACTGATATGAACTCATTTTTAATTATATTATTTTTTAAGGTTGGCCAAAACTCTCTAATCGAACTGGACCTAAACCGAATCAAGCAGGTCTGGTTAAGTTAAATACTCGAATGGATACTGAATCGAGAATCGACGGGTTCGGTTTGATTCTCGATTCTAGATCAAGAACCGAAAAATCGAATAAAAATCGAATCTCCCTAATTTTTTAAATTTATTTATTTTAAATAAGTCAAGTTGTTTTATTATTTTCTAAATAAATTTGCTAATCCAAAAATATGATTTTCATATTTCTAATTTTTCGTCCAAGCCCAACTTAGTCAAAATGACCTAAATTTTATCAAAATCTGTTATTCTACCATAGTACCATTTCTTCTGGAGAAATCGAATTGAAACTCGACAGCGTCTATCTTAATTATTGTAAGATCCCCATCGTCCTCTTCCTGTGATTTTCACCATCAAATCTATGGAAAAAAAAAAAAGCAAAGAGAGATATAAAGGACACATAAGATTGAATTACGTTATTTTGTAAGAGCTATTATTGTACATGTCATTAGTTGAATTAATGTAATTTTGTAAATATTAAAAAAATTAATTATAGTACAGAACTTGAGAACCGAACCGAGCCGAATGAAACTGAATCCGAACGGTTCCATAATTAAATTTGTACTGGACAATTCCACTTACTAAATATTCAAAAATTTCAGATCCAATTCGGTTCTCGTTAGAACCGGACCGGACCGGACCGGACTGTGTCCAGCCCTATTATTTTTTAATAAAATATATTTGTACATAAATTTGTAATTTTTCTCTACTTTCTAACCAACATTGAAAAAAAAAATATTTTACTAAAAGTCAGCATGGCACAAAAAGCCAAATATGCATAGGGTTGTAAATAGATAGGATATGGATACGATCTATCAATTTTTATCAGATTCAATAAGAATAATTCATGAATTCAATCAAATAATCCAACGAATATTTGATTATTAAATCTCTATTCGATTTGTTATCAGATATCCAATCCAATACTCCGATTTGAAATATTTAACACATTATTTTTTATTGGAAAGATGAGATTCTCAATCTCAATACAAAATTTATTATAGCATATATAATTTATATTGAAATTTAATAGGTTTGACATTCTTTATTAAAAGACATAAAGTACGTTGACCTAAATTTTTGTACCTTTAGCGTGACCAATAGAGTCCAAGTTCTTCTGCGTCCACATAAACATGTTCCTACAAACTATGACAAACTGTTAGCCACACGTAACCTTCTCCAGTGGTAATGGAGGCGACTACGCGTACTCTGACAATTAAGTTAGTTGACAATATATGCAATTGAACGTAGGAGGTGTTTTAGACATGAGCCTCTTACGTAAAAAAGGGGGGTTCGACTTTGAGAGAGTATGAGAAATATAAATAGAGCAAAGTTATAGCTTTGAAAGTCTAAACTTACATTACATATGGATTCTCACAACGTACGAGTTTTTTTATAGTAGAAGAAGATGAGTAAGAACCGTTGGATGAAAAGATGTGTGACCTCATCCAAACGGTTGAGGCCTCTTATTATAAGTATTAATCAATCATGTGCATTTAATAATGTTATAATTAGGGTGTGATCCAAATTCTATTTGGAAGACTATTTGAGAATTCTATTTAAAGTCCATTTATAAATTTTAGTTGAAGTGTATTTGGGAATTTAATTTGGAATTCAATTTGGGATTTGGTAGTAGACTTGAAGAGGTCTTGAATGAGTGCAAGTTGCAATTAGTTTATGTTCACATTTTTGGCAATTTTTTACTCACATTTCATCCCAAATATTCTGTTATCAATTTTACTAATCTTTACCTTATATGAAATTCTTCATTGTATTATATTCCTAGTATGTTAGGGATCTTAGTATTATGTATGTGGTGTACAATACATATTGGATCAATCATTACATTATGTACAATAATTTGTAATCCTCCATTATTAATATGAATAAAATTCTCGTTTTCTACGTGCTCTTATTTGATCTAATTTTCATATTGTCATGTTATTATACTCGTTTAAATCATAACAAGTGGTATTAGAGCGATGTTCGATCAACTCAATTCGAGGTTTGATTTTTGTGAACTATGAAGTATAATATTTCGTTGCTAGATCGCAAACCAAATTTTTGCTTTGATAGGTAAAGATGCAAGCAATGCCCAGTCAGATGAATTCGGATTATGAATTATTGGGATTTGACAATATGTCTAAAACTTAGATTATGAAAGAAAGACAACATAAGGATCAAAATGCCCTATCATAGGTACATCTTCATCTTTCAAATAATATTATTTAGGATGTTTTGAAGGAAAAAAAAATTGCAATTGGGTTATAGTTAAAACTAGAGCAATTATGCATGACGAAAAATCTAATCAACAATTTGCACTTTAAGTAGCGTCTTTACTCTCATCGTATGATAGAAAGTACATCACTTGAAGATCACCAAACTATTTTTAAGGAAGTTATCGTTGATTTAGAGACCTTGGAAGTCAACAATGATGAAGAATATTAAGGGTTAATATTATTGTGTTCACTGCCCGTTTCATACATGTCGTTTTGAGATATGGTCTTTTACAGTCGTGATACTCTCATCATTAAAAAAGTTTATGATGCTCTATTTTCAAATGAAAATATGAATCATCTTGTTGGATCTGAGATTCATGGAGATTACCTTATTTTTTATGGTGATTATGTGAGGCGGAAGATTAAAATCTAATTACAGTAATAAAAATCTGTACTTATTGCAAGAGACTGACACATCGGAAAATGATTGTTATAAGTTGAAAAAGGAGGACAATTTAGCTGTTGCAAATCAGAAGGAGATAGGTACAATGATGGAGAACTTTTTTGTTATTTCTTACGGTGACTCCAAATTTGATGGTGATTGAATTCTTAATACAACTTGCACTTTTCGTTTATGCCCTAATTGAGATTTGTTCTCAACATATGAAACAATTTTCAAAGATATTGTGGTAATGAGAAATAATTCACCTTGCAGAATAGATGATATTGAAGAGTTAAAATTAAAATATTTGATGGAATTGTTAGAACACTTAATGCTACGAGACATGTTTCCAATTTGAAGATAAATTTTATTTTCTTGAATGCTCTTAAGTCAAAAGGGTACAAGTACACTTGTGCAAGTGGAGTTTTGAAAGTTAGTAAATGTGCGCATGGTGTGTAGAAGGAACAAAAAAGGTCCCTGTTATATGTCTTGCTTGGTTCCACAAAATCTTTAATTAGTAGAAGTTAAGGACACAAATGGATTTTGTGTTTGGTTCAATACCGTTGGAGTTTGATTTGGGGTCCATATTTAAGAATACAACTCAGTCGAGTTCACAAGTTATAGATAATGTTGTTTTGTCATTATTATCGACGGTGCCATTGTATTCAATTGCTAGAGATAAACGTAGAAAAGATATTAGGCCTCCATGATGGTACGGTGAAACTGATTTTGTTGTTTATGCTTTAAGTGCAGTCGAATGTGTTAAGTCTAGTAAAGAACCTTCTCCCGTAAGAATTTTGTGCTAATGCTGTTATAAGGTACGTTTTAGCTCTGTTTGGTAAATAATAAATTATTTGTGATCTTATTGCTCGTGGGAATAATTTGAGCAACTTTGGTGCCCTTGGTAATATTGTTGAGCAGTCTTGGATTTGGCTAATTTTTTCAGTTATTGAGTTAATCTTGGTTGGGTTTTGCGTAAGAAATGGAGAATTTTTCTTGTAAGAGGCTTTGTTTTGGTGGAGAATTTTTGGTTAAAGTGTACAATTTTATTCCTTACAGAGGAATTTGTTTTCAAGTGGATAAATTATTTGAAGTTTTGTTCATTAAAATGGAATTCTTTTTAAGGATGAGTTTGTTAGAATTAGGATCTAACTCGAATTCTATTCGAAAGACTACTTGAGACTTTTAGGATCTGTTTGATACCCATTTATTTTTCATGAAAGTTGAAATTCTAATTTCAACTTTCACTTTATTACTGTTTGATAGCCTTTTTTTTTTCAGGAAATTTAAATTTCAACTTTTCATTTTTTTTTCCCACATTTTCCTTGAATTTAAATTCCCATCGTAATTCCACTTTTTTTTTTTTTTTTTTTTTTTTTTTTTTGCGAACCAAGTAGAAATCTGGTGCGGTCATACGAGAAAAATCGGTGCAAGACCTGAAACTCGTTTGGTTCAACAGGAAATTTGCCAATCTCGATTTTTACGAGTTTCACCATATTTTTGTTAAAAAAATAAATTAAAGTAGGATGAAGAAGAGGGGGTACTTTTAAGTTTAGTCTAGTCAAACTTCCTAAGATAGCCAAAAGATAAAAAGACTATATTACCCTTAATGAAATGAATTGAATATTGCAAAGTATATCCTGTCTTTTAAAATCGGTTTACAACCTAGTTTTTATCTTCTATTTTGAATTTCAAAATATAAATCCATTCTTTGATCTAATAAATTAGAATAATCTATAACATATTGTTCATATTTTTCTTTAAGTTTATTATATTCTTCTGATAATGTATTAATATTTTTTAATTGAGAAGTAATATTATTTATTTTATCTAACAGTTTTTCTATTAAATTATCTAATCCTTCAATAGTATATCCAGGCATCAAACAACAAATATAATAAATAATCTTAGCTATTTAAAACTTCTAATAACAGTAATTAAAACATCATAAATAGCAGAAAATAATTATTAATGCAAAAAATATAACATAAATAAGAAAGATCTTACAGTATTAGAGCAGAAGGTAAAAGCAAATTAATATCAACGAGATTTCCCTCAAGCTTGCACCCATATGTTTGTATACTCAAATATAAGTGATCGGTGTTATTTGAATTTAAGAAAGTGGGTTATGGTCCAACACGACTTCCGCACACTCACTGGTTTTCTCTCTGACTCTTTTGCATACCTCACAATGAATCTCACGGAATCACAGTTTTCCTTTCAACTCCTTGTTAAAACATCACCATGAATGGTAACATTGTTCAAATGGCTTTCTCTAACAACACCAAAAACGGCAACACAAAAACGAGAAATTGCACAAACCATCAAGGCTTTCACCGTTGGAGTATAAGTAAGATAAGAGTTTTCGAGAAAATAATAAGGATGAAAAAGAAATGTTTTGAAACAATTTTGATTTCATAAACACATCACACTAATATCTCTTACATAAGAGTACACATACATATTTCGGCTACACTCTTGGTACTTTCTCTAAGGAAATTAGAACTCCATAGAGATTACCTTATTACACTCCTTACTGAAGAAAGACTGAAAATATTACAAGATATGGAAAGACTAGGTAGAGAGATATCTTTTGCTTAAGACTTGAATGCCTTCCTACTGCGAATTATCCTTCAATTTATAGACTCCAAAAGCTTCTTAGCTATCCTTCATTATTGTAGTTTTACTGTGTAAGATAGTGGGAATCTTACTGTGGCCTAAAGTTTTCTTGTCATAACATGGAAATTATTGGGGTAAACCTACAGTTTTTCTTTACCAGAATCTTTCTGATAAAGTAGTGATAAAGGGGTCCCTTCTACTTTTCCATATGTGACTCAAACCACTCATCCGGAAATTCATCTGGATCTAGAGAAATCGGTGAGATGTCACCTTCAGTGCAACAGCATTCGCACTTATGTTTTGGATAACGCCAAAATTGTTTACACAACTCTTCTCTTGTCTTTTGTGTCCCACTAACTAATCCTTCAAAGATATGATCACTCAATATGTCGAGATAGTGCCAATCTTCTTGTTTAGTGGGCGCCACAGCTTTACTGTAGATCATGTGATCTTGTGACTCGTACACCCATATGTTTTGTGTTTCTTCAATAATTTTTTGGATATGCTCAAACTGCTCCTTGTATCCCTTGGCTCTACGAAAAGTTATCATCTTGACTATATCTTCTGGTGTGGATTCAATAACTTCACTCTTTTCAGGCTGAAGATGTTTGGTAGTAGTAGCCATTCTGATGACATGGCTTGCTGGAAACATCCTATTTTCTTCATCATCCCATTCAGGACTTGCAGTGAAAAATCTGATATAAATGTTCTTATGTTTAAGAACTTGACAATATCTTTCAATAGCACGAACTACATCTTTTGGTAACATAAAAATTTCTTTTAAGGATTCTGATGGGTAAATACAGAGTATATTTCCCATTTCATACAGAGCACGAACCCAATAAGCTGGAGCTCCTGGATAAATATTAACTTTGTTATATGTTCCATACGTTAGAGTTTTTTCATCCATCCTCCAATACTAGTATACCAGCAGCAGGCAAGATTGAACAATACGTATGCCAGAATAAAATCGTTTTTATTTTTGATATCCATAACACCAGGAGTGTTACAGGCCTTGATAATATTTGAGCGATTAAGCTCTGGTATAGAGATACTCTCCTTCGTAAGTTTTTTCTCCTGTGAGGGAGACGAAGTAGTATACTCTTTGACAGATAGTTTATGAAGCTTTAATGCTTCTTGTTCAATATTGGCGTTAGAGCCTTCAGATTTATTGGCAGTAGGGCCTTCAGATAATATAGCCTTGTTGGCCTTTTCCGATACTGGCTTAGCAACAGCCATCTTCATCATCGCTATCTTGGATTCTATTGCAGCAACTTTCACACTCATCTCGAATTTCAATGTTTCGAGTTCCTTCTTGATTTGCTCCATTCCTGGTTAAGAAATCTGGAATAAAATTGTATTTCCCTTTAATATGGACAATATCAAAATTAAATGGCGCAAACCACATTTGCATTCTAATAAGTGGTCTTTCAGCTGCACTTGTTCCCAGTTTATTAGTTAACAATGGTTTTACCTGAGTATTATCCGTTCTAATAAGAAACTTTTTAGGTAACAAATAAGGTTCAAATTTTGCTACTCCTTTTTTAACAGCTAAACATTCTTTTCGATTAATATCATATCTAGTTTCTGCATCCTTAAAAGCACCTGAAGTATAAGCAACAAGCTCTTCTGGGCATTTACACAATGGATTACAAAGAAATTCTCTATGATTCTCTTTTCTTTTGAGGATTGCTCCCCAATGTAATAGAGATGCATCAGTTTCTAAAATAAAGAAATCATCATCATTAGGAATATTTAGTTCGGGTAGATTTTCACATACTTTCTTTATTTTGTTTATCATTTCGATGTCTTCATTTGTCCATTCCCAATCAACACCTTTTCTAAGTTTTTTGGTAAAGTGGACTTTGTATTTAGAACAATTTTTGATAAATTTTTCAGAGTAATTTAATAATCCAATAAAGCTTTGCAGCTCTTTTTTATCTTTAATTACATCTGGAAATTCGATAATCTTCTTGCCAATATGAGGTTGTTGAAGTGTTTTTTCTTCTGTAAAAATATATCCTAAGAATTCGATTTCGATTTTAGCTATCTCTGCTTTTCTTTCAGATAAGGTCAAACCATATTTTTTGGTAATATAATTGAACTTCTTAAGATGTTCGATATGTTCTTTTAGATTTTTACTATGGATAAGGATATCGTCCACATAAGCAATGCAGAAAGTTTGTATTGGTCTGATGATCTTATCCATTCTTTGTTGAAATATTGCTGGAGCATTCATTAATCCAAATGGCATAACATTCCACTCGAATTGTCCTAACGGATTAGGGGTTGTAAAACTAGTTAAAGGTTTAGATGTTTCATCTAGTTTTATTTGCCAATATCCTGATTTACAATCAAATTTGGAGTATATTTTACTTCCTTGTATTTGTTTTATTAACAAATCTTTTATCGGTAATTTATAGCTATTAGGTATAGTTTTAGAATTTAAGTCTCTATAATCAATTACCATTCTAGCTTTTCCTCTTTTAATTTCATTATGGTTTCTAACCATAAATGCAGGACTATTATATGGACTAGTTGATTCTCGCATCTGGACTTTTTAGGTCAATGGTTGCAATAGGTTTATCTATGTCCCAATTTGCTAAGGGATGTTCATGATAACATTCTTTTAATTCTAGTTTAATTTTTTCTAACTCTTCTTCTAAATTGTCAATTCTTAATACAGGGATTTTTTGTTTATGATTGATTTCGGTATAACATTCACCACGATTACCTGCCGAACTCTGATGTTTAGACTTATGGTGTATTGGTTGATGTGCAATTCCAATGGCTTTATAAATTTTTTATGTTTTAATTTTGTGATTACAAGGTGTAGTGAATTCAAAACTATCTTTATATTGCGTAAATGGACTATACGTATAGAGAAAATTCTCTCCTAAAAGGATATCACATCCAATTTTATCGGTTGCATATATTCTAGGAATAAAACATTCTCTATTTCCTATAATTATAGGAACATTTTCTACAAAATCTCTATAGATTTCAACAATATCACTGGCAGTTTGGCCATATGTCGTTTTCTTATAGTCTCTTTTATAATAATATTCAGGAAATACATTTCTTTTACATAGGCAAATTCTAGATCCAGTATCAAGTATAGCATGAAATTTTATCATACAATAATCTGGTAAATTAAGAGTTATCTCTATATATGGACTAAGTACACTAGTTTTGATTGATCTAATTCCGTGTATCATATAAATTGGTTCTTTGGTTTTATTAACTCTAGGAAGTATTTTCTGTTTATCCTCTATAGTTATTTGTAGTGTGTTTTTCTAGATAACATATGGTGATACCTTTTCAAGAAAATTCATTCCAAGTAATATTGGGCTAGTATTTTTTCCTTTCCTATAATCTTTATGGATTTTAATGTTTAATTTAAATTGTTCCCCTTCTATATCAGTAAAACTTAGTTCAAGATTAACAAATGTTTTGATTTCATATTTAATTCCATGATAGTCTGTAAGAGTTATTCCTTGTGATAGGTTTTCTTCAGATAAATGGTCAACTAAATCTGCTCTTATATGGCTGGTACTAGCTCTTGTATTGACAAGGGCTATAATTTCTTCGTAGTTATTTTGATTATTGATATATTTAGTTAAGATAAAGAAGTTATCTTCCTCACATTTTCTTAGGTCAATATCAATACTATTTCTAGGTAATGTTGAGTAGTTTTTACTTGTAGATGGTCTGCTAGAACTTACGAGTTCTCTAGTACTGATACATCTTTCTATTTTTCTACTAGGCATTCTAACTACAAGTTGTCCAGAGTTACTCAAAGTGGCTAATCCTTGATTTCCTACATTACTGTCTATTCTTCTTGCTCGTTGATGAAAATCAAGCAATATGTCTTGTGGTAAGGAAATATTATTATCACTTAACATTCTTGGTGGAGTAAATTGTGCTAGGTTTCTAAAGTCTTCATGAATTTCTATAAACTCCCCTGAAATTTTATTGATTTCCTTTTGGTGTGTAGTAATAAAAGCATATAAGGCTTTACAATGTAAAGTTACAGCTTTACTTCTTGGTGGCATCATTAGTCTA
Source organism: Osmanthus fragrans (assembly GCA_019395295.1). Lineage (NCBI taxonomy): Eukaryota > Viridiplantae > Streptophyta > Magnoliopsida > Lamiales > Oleaceae > Osmanthus > Osmanthus fragrans. Next base: position 27,796,400 of record CM033350.1, read on the forward strand.
TCGATTTTGTGATACAAATTTAATCCTAGACTTAAATTTTCATCTGATAAAGACATGGCAAATCCAGGTCTTATAGTAAATATAATTTTCTTATAAACAAGATTTCCAGAGACCATTCCTAATAGGGCATCCATAGGATCATGAAGTATTCTATTATCCATCAAGTATATTTGTATAGGAATATTCATTCCTTCTCTAAAATATCCTTTGATCATAATTTGGATCCCCCCAATAACAATATTTTTTAATCTATCTCTAGTAGATTTTTTAATATTTGCTAATTCTCTATTAACTCATTCTCTTGTTATAAGAGGTATAGTAGTATTGCCTTTAACATTTTCGATATTAATAGGTACTTCATCATACTTGGCAATGTATATTGTTTTGTTAAACCAGGATAGTATAGGTCTTATAAAAACATTTTTATCTCTTAAAGATATTTGTTTTTCTTTTATAGCTCCATATCTTTCTTCATCAAAAACAACAGTTTGCGAAGTTCCTTCTTCATTATCTAAGTTGGTCTCAATAGTATCTATGATTTCTTGATTCATATAAATCTGTTCATATTCTGGTTCTTCAATTTCTTCCAGATCTAGTTCATAGATTGAGTCAGTTTCAGATAATTCGTCTAAATATTCAATTATCTCATATTCTGAATCAGATTCTATTTCTTCCATTAATCTAATGGACTTAACATTTTCTCTTTTATTTTTGTTAGGACAATTGGGAGATATATGTCCTATTTCGTTACATGTAAAACATTTACATTTTTTATAAAATTCTTCTTTAGATTTTTTCTGGGGTTTCTTATGTTGGTTAAATTCCTTTTTCCAAGGTTTTTTCTTTTTAAAATATTTCTTGTGGCTTTTAAATCCTCTATTTTTCTTCCAAGGTTTAAGATATTTCTTAAATTTCTTTTTATAATATGGTTTCTTAGATGGTTTGTGACAACCAAATTGGGGTACTGCTGCTATTTCTCCATAACAGCATAAACTAGCTTTCTTACCATGCTTTCTAAATAGGTGTTGGTACATAGATTTTTTGCACCATTCAAATATTTTTCTCTTAGCGAATGAAGTTCTCATTCCTAGAGTATCAGCCTTTTGATTAGGATTTTCCCATTCTAATTTCTTCCAATAATTTTGGTACTCCTCAAATAATTTCTGACCCCATGGCCATGGTAGTTTAAGAAAATATCTGTTTAGTAATTTTTTATCCTCTTCAGATATATTCCATTCTTTTATGGATTTGGATGCTTTTATATATATTTTTTCAAATTTCTTAGTATATTCATTTAATTCACACATATCATAGATTTTTAATAATTCCATTCCTCTTTCCGCTTGTAAGGTTTCTTGAGTAATCATATCAATTTTAGTTTCAGGTATAACTTCTCCTAAGAGTAGATGTCTAAAGAAATTTTCTATTCGTTTTAAAATCTCTTTAAAATTTTCAGTATCTAAACTTTCATTACTATCTATGGTAGTTGTAGATTTTTCTCCATATTTGATTTGATTTTTGGTTTCTTCAGAAGTTCTTCTCCAGATATCTGAAGTAATTCCTCTAAATGTGTGGATTATAAAGTTATAAGCTTGAGTGGTATTCCATCTATGAAAAGCAACAGCTAAATCAGTAGCTTTTGCCCAAGAATCAATAACTTCGCTTTTATTATTGCTATCATCATTATCTAACCATATTCCTGTTGTAGGAATGGGTTCAGTAAATAATCTAACAGGATTATTATCCCTAAGATGTATAGACTTTGTTGCAATAGTTTTTGGACCTTTTCTAAAATTATAACCTGCTCGTTCATTAGTTATTCCATGTTCTTTTATCCATTCCAAATTCCAGTCATCAGACTCATCTTGAATCCAATCAGTAGTGACATTAGTTCCACTAGTTTCTCCGATCAACGGCTCAACTTGTTCATTTAAAGGTGGAGTGTTAATTTCAGTAGTTTCATCTTTAGGTGGAGGATCATTCATATATATATTCTCAGTTTGATTAGCGAATTGTTCTAAACTTTGTTTATAAACTTCTAATTCCTCTCCAGTGGCTTCAAAGAATTTAGCTTCTAATTCTTCTATAACATATGCCGGTAAGGGTGGTTCGATAGAAGTATAAGAATTATTTTTAAGTTTTAATTCTTTAAATTTTGATTCAATTTGTTTAAATAAGATTTGTGGTCCAATCTTAATATTATCATTTACAATTTCTAAATTTGATTCAATATTTTTTACATGAGTTATGATGTCTTGACTTATGATATCAGTTTTTTCTAAAGGTAAAGCATAATTATCATATTGTTCTAAAAATTTATTTATAATAATATCTTCTTCTTCATATTCGGGAGATTCATCTACTAAAATTTGTAATGCTTTATTTTTTACTTCAGTTAACTGTTGAGAATTATTTATTTGTTTTATCTCTTCACTTAGAAATTTAAATTTGCTACTTAAATTTGTCGCTAACTCTTGTAATTTAATTCTATTAGTATTAGTTAAAATAGCAATATTTTGTAATTCTTCTAAAATTAGTTTATCTTTTCTATCCATTCTAGAAAATATTATAAATGTTCTAAAAAAATTTCTTCAGGTTCGTTACTAGGCTCTGATACCAATTTTGTGGAAAGGCGAAAGCGTTAATATAGATCAAAAATAGTTTGAGGACTTAATTGAAAATATTTTAAATGAAGATGACAATGGGTGCAATTTTTATATTTAGGGGTATTTTAGGTAGTTAGTAATGAAAAATTTGGTCAATGGCTATTTTGGAAATGTGAGTGGGTTAACCGGCTATTTGCCACCTATTCCTCTGAAGAAGAGATGTTTTACTACGTTTCTTCCAGTGCCTAACGGTCATCAGAGTTGCGGCGAAGTCCTTGTTCATGGGCATAACATTCAACATTCAAATCCAAAATAATCATTAGCAAATATGAGTATTTGATATTTATATATACAAATCCATATGTGACAGTGAGAAAGAAGAGAAAGCAAAGAGTATTTGAAAATCTAAAACACAATAATGAATTTATGAAGAAGAAAAGCAGGCGGCTACAAATGAATGAATAAAAGGAGACGGCCGTAAATGAATGAATTGGAATGGGCTTTTATTCATTGTAGGGTTTATGATATATGGGCTGTAGAAAACTCTTTCGGCCCATTTAATATCACCACTATATAAATTGATACTTAAATATTAAAATGTTAAATGTTAAATAATTAATTTTAAAATACTATTTTAAATAATATAAATTTTTATATTATTATATTATTATACTCGTTTAAACTATAACAAATGTTAATACAACTTTATTATCCAAAACCTGGCACATAAGACATAGACTTGACCTGTTTGGCTGGGCTGGACAACAGTTGCAGTGAATTGTCACATCATTCATTTATTAAAGATTGTATTGAAAAATATTTCATCAGGCCCCTTGTAACCTCGCCTCGTTCATGGGGGTTCAGTTCTCTATATGAGGTTGACTCATGCAAATCAGCGAATCTAGGACTTTAGCTCAGTTAGAACGGTCGTCGATCGTTGACCGTCAACGACCGTAATAGCGATGCCGTTTATTAATATTATATTATATAATATTAAAAGTGCTCTAAAAAACGTAAAGCGTGGCTAGGCGTTGAGGTCAAACTTCAAGCATTACAAACCTATACAAGTCTAGACGAAACTTAGGCGTAAAAAAACGTTTTTTAATTTTAAAATTTTAATCATTGTAAAAAACATTCAATAATTCATATAATATATACCAAATATCTAAAATTATAAAATATTGTATGTACTTAATAATTCCTACAAAAAAATATAAGTTTCAAAATCATAATTATATAATATAGATAACTTGTAGTTTAAATCTTATCTAACTCTTTATCGGATTCTAATTCAATATCTTATTCTTCATCTACAAATAAAAAAAATGTACATTTAATGAAAATGAAAAGTATAAAATTAAAAAAAAAATTAAGCGGTCAACGAGAATGTTGATCGCTTAATGCTAATGTTGACCGCTTAATTCTCGCTTAGACTCAAGGCGAAGCGCCTTAATCACGCTTCGCGCCTAGGCGCGCTTTTTAGAACACTGTATATAAATGCACCAATTCTATTTGCTAAAATTTTGACACCTCAAAAACTTTAATGTTAACGTTAGGACAACGAAGGGACAACCAAATCCTGAAAATATATGCAATTTTGCCCTTACCATAAAAAAATACGTAGGTTGCTACTTGCTTGAATATGAAGGATCCAAAATGTGGAGAATATTTATTTTGAAATTATTTAATATTAACTAAACGTCATGTAAAATAGTTATTCATAATATCATTGGCAAAATACCTAATTAATTGTTAATAGTTTCGGGGAAAACATTGTATTTCCAGTTAAAGCCCCCAATTCCATTTTTTATAAACATATCCTAAAATTTTCATAGACACCCTTTTGCTTATTTATATTTCGCATAGTAGTATTGTATTTGTAGTCAAACAAAGTCCTTATCCTCTTTGATCCAAACCAATCACTAACTAAAAGAAATCAGAAATTTTCCCTAAAATTAGTGCCTATTCCGAATTGCTTCGAAATTCCTGATGCCTCCTACTATATATACAATTGTTATAATTCTCTCCTCCTATTCCAACTTTTTTTTTAATTCCAAATTGTGTTTATCACAAGTTTAAAAAAGATTCAATTTTTTTTCAGCAAACATGTTGGTTTATCAGGATCTTCTCTCCGGCACTGTCTTCTTCCTCGTTATTACGTGTAAATTACGTTGATGATTTTTCTTCTCTTTTGGAGCAAACACTACAAAACTAGGAAACAAAACCTTCTCCAAACCCAAATAAACAAATATGAGTGAGGATATTGTCATATTGAAAGTAAGGACTCAAAGCAACTCACCTGCACCGCTAGGTCCGTTACACGGCTGCACAGCCCGCACCACGCGCGGCACACCGCTGCTGCAAGGGTCAAAGGTTTGTCAATCGCTTTGCTGCCGGTCAGGGATTGAATTGTTGTCTGTTGATTTGGGGAAAATGCAATTGATATAGAACTGAGGGACGATTTCTCTATATATTGGGTCAGGGCATACCTAATTTTTTTATTTTTTAAAAAAAAAAGGCCCAACTAAGCCCAAATCATCACAGGCAGCCCAATATCTTCTCTTCTTCTTCTTCTTTCTTCCCTTCCCGGCCGACGTCTCTCAATCTCAAGCAAACTTCCGGCGGATCTAATTAGAGCGGTCGCTCTAACTCAACTATAGTTGGATCCGCCACTGCTCATGCACATGGGTTCAGGCTCAACCTTGCCACTTGGGCAAAACGACGTGGAGTGCTGGCTGAGTTTGCTTGTTATATGGCTATCACATGGTTATATTTGAAATCTTATTGGAAGAGATGTAATAATATATAATATAAATTTCAAAATGAAAAAAATTATGTGTAATAAATTATACATAATATAAAAAATATATTGTATTATGATAACAAATCGAACGGTTGACTTATATTCATATTTGCTCTATTTAATTAACGGATTATCAAATTGAAATTTTAATGAGCTATCGAATTGAAACCCTAAATCTATCTCACATTTATTGGATTCGAATCGAATAGACCAATAATAGGATATGCATGAAGACGATAATATTTTCTTTTCTTTTCCTTTTTTATTACCCTTGTTTTTCTATTCATTTTCTTTTCGTTATCTTTCTTCTTTATAGGAAAAAGATATTTAATTAACGGATTATCAAATTCAGATTTTAACGAGCTATCGAATTCAAACCCTAAATCTATCTCACATTTATTGGATTCGAATCGAATTCGACCAATAATAGGATATGCATGAAGACGATAATATTTTATTTTCTTTTGGTTATCTTTCTTCTTTTATAGGAAAAAGATAAATGGCCAATAGGGCTTGTCCCCCTGGAGCCAGGGTCGGTCATTGACCCTGGCTCTGTAGCATTTTTCTCTTTTATAAGGGTGTAATTGCTAAATTCCCGTCTCACAGATTGGAAAACCAGAACCAGTTGGCCCAAAGATTCTGAAATATCAAACATTTTGCTTCCCAGAAACCTCTCGCTGCAGAAGCTGCAGCACAACTGTAGAGTGTCGTTGACTTAAATAATGTTTTTGAAACCCTTCACTTCAGCTCCATATACTTCTAATTGGAGGTATTTTTTATTGTTTCTAATTTTTCAGCTGTATATTGCCAATTGGAAACGTGAGTTTATGAACTGTCTTTGCAATTGTTAGATTTTATCTAATTTTGTACCTGGGCACTTAATAAAACTGCTGTTTTTTTAATCCTAGTTATCTGAATAATATTGGGAATGGGAAAATGGAAATAATTTTTATTTATAAATTCGAGTTTTGGATTTGAATTCTTCTGATGATAGTAAACATTACATTTGATACTATTCAGGGATATGATTCCATGTGTTAATTATGTATTGATTAATTTCCAGTAAATCTTTTAGTTGTGAGAATGGGATGTATGCCAATGTTAGAATGCTTCAGAGGGCAGAAGTAGTGTGTCTTGGTATGTTGGCCCCAAGAAAATTCTTGCAAAAGAGGAAGAAAGTAGAGGTTTTCAAGGATGCTGAGGATAAAATTGATCAGAAGAACTGGAGAAAAGTAATGAATGAAATAGAGGAGGCAGATTCTGCTGTTTCGGTGTTCAAGAGTCGGAGGGCCAAGAACCAGTCTTTACCCAAAGACCTGGTTGTCGGAACCCTGATCAGATTTAAGCAGCTCAAGAAGTGGAACCTTGTCAGTGAGGTATGCTAAGTTCAGTGCTTTAGTGCTAGTATCCCTAATTTTTCTCTTGAAACTTATTGTGCTCTCTGTTTATTGCCTCCAAAATGAGAAGAATTAGGAGTTAGTTAATGATACACCTTGAGTGTAATGAGTGGGTCAAAAAAATAACTATGAATTCTAGACTGAATGCAACACCTTATGCATAAAATGTTATGGGAGAAAATTACAATTTGGATGCATAGTTTGCTACCTTTTCTGCAGTCATTGTTAGAAATATTATTTCATTTTTGCACCTAGCGTAGATAATATCAATACTCTTGGACCAAGATGTTGATGTAAAAGCAGTGTTAACGTAGTTATGTGAAGCTGTAATAACATTCGTGGGAGAGATGTAAAACTATGTTGTGGATTAATTCTAATGGATCAAAAACAATACCTAGAACTCAAAAGCTCCTTAATTGTCTAATCTCAAATGTTGAAGCTATAATATTTAGTATAAATATTACCATTTGTTTCTTTATCTAGAGTTGAATAAAGCTATCTGCATGGTATTTCCGAGAGAACTTGGATTGAATATGTAATTGCTATGAGCCTATTATTTTTTGTTGTTCATATCAATATCTTATTTATGCATTGAAGTATAGCAATTCATTTATACTCCAGATTCTGGAATGGCTTCGGACTCAGCATTGGTGGGATTTTAAGGAGATGGATTTTCTCATGCTTATAACAGCTTACGGAAAGCAAGGAGACTTCAACAAAGCTGAGAGGGTTTTAAGCTACATGAACAAAAAGGGGTATCTACCAAATGTAATATCCTATACGGCTCTTATGGAAGCATATGGAAAAGGAGGCCAATTCAATAAAGCAGAAGCTATATTTCATAGGATGCAAACTTCAGGCCCTGAACCTTCTGCTGTGACATATCAAATAATTCTTAAAATATTTGTCCAGGTAAGCAAAACCTGGAACTAACAGGTTTTTTTAATTTGAATCTCTTATGCACATTCCTGTTATTCCACACAGGGCTGTTTGTCAAAAGTATAGCTGAAGTAATTGATAAATATGAAAAAATTAATATCCCTTATCACGCTTACTCTTCCTACATAATGATGGCCATACTTTTTGAGCCTTCTTTTAATTTTTTTGCTTTACCAAAAGTATATTAGTGTCTAATGGTCGGAGTGGGTCTGCAAATTATTTGAATTCCATGTACTGGATAAAACATTCTCTGAAAAATATTGCCTATTAATTCACTCCAGGCATGGCAGTATGAAGACTCTAACTTTGCTTCTAAATTGAAGCTCTAGAAAAGCTCATTATATGGTTATGCTGTTTAGTTGTGCTTCGATCAAACTCTAAAACTGGTAAAGTTTAAGGCTCCAGATAATTCTTGATACACATGTTATTTACAATATTGCAGTTCTTGTTTTGGGTGAAAATATTGGAATTGCTACAACGAGCTATGCTATAAACTAATTGTGATTTCAACGAACTGTTGTAAGGCATGCCTCCATATGTCAGGATAAATGAAGCTTATCATGCTTCAGCACTCTAAAATGATAATGATGATGTGGCTTCTTGGCTGCCAAGTCAACTGAAAGCCATATGAAAATTGTTAATTTTTTTTCATAGATCAAGTTTGCAATTCTCACATTCTCTGCATGCCACAGTTTGCTGAAACACTCTGTCCTTCCTTGATATTTTGATTTTTATGGACCCACACTAGTTTCTATGAGCTCAATCATCTTTTGATATAAGGTCCTTTGCAATATGCTGTGGAGGCATGATCAACGGATTTTAAATAATTGATTGATTTAAATATCAACCGTAGTTGAAGGTTAGAATATTTATTGATCCCTTAAGGTTGTGTTTTTTTTTTTTTTTTTTTTTTTTCATGCCTTAATGAACATGGTAAGAACATGAACCATGCACAACTGTTAAATAAATTAAATTCATTCTGAAATATATTCAGATAACTATGTCAAGAAAATTTAAGGTCTATCTCCCTGCATGTATAGTCTGTATGGGAAACAAGAAGTGGGGTTCCAAGTGCGATCCAATTTTCTAATGACTCAGCATAGGTAGTTTCTGTTGTAGCATTTGGAACTGGGCGACAACATATATTATTGTTAGTTTCATGATTTTCTTTAAATCATTACAAAGCAGTAAGAATATCCTTCACTGTTTTGTTTACCATAAAAAAGGAATCAGAGAATTTTTTGCAATCAAGGATCTCTTCTCTTCCATGCAACGTGTTCTTTATGTTTCCCATTTATTACTGAAATATTGAGTGAACTTCATTTTGCAAAATGAGACTACTGTAGGGAAACAGATATAAAGAAGCTGAAGAAGTTTTTGAAACCCTTCTTGATAAGGAAACTTCGCCTCTAAAACCAGACCAGAAAATGTTCCACATGATGATTTATATGTACAAAAAAGCAGGAAGCTATGACAAAGCTCGTAAACTATTTGCCTTGATGCCTGAGAGAGGAATTCAGCAAACTACAGTCACGTATAATAGCTTGATGTCCTTTGAAACCAATTACAAGGAGGTTTCAAAAATCTATGACCAGGTACTTAAAATTTCTATATCCTTTATTTCTATTTTACTGTTGATAGTTATTTTTTATAAGTTTGCTGCTGTATCTCGATTTACTAATTATCTGTATAAAGTTTCTTGGGTCATCTTCGATGCATTTTACCCATCTCATAAATATTCTTCTCCCGAATTTATTATCTTCTCTGTTATAGCATTGTGGTGTTGATAGTCAGGTAATTTTTCCGTAGAATTGAACTAAACATTATCTGGCAATTTGTGTTCTTTGGTGAATGCACCTGAATTATTTAGGCTTCAGTTCTTGATTTTTTGCTGCTTAACTCGTATCATGAATTCATTAGAATTTTGAAATTCATTTATAATTTTAGATGCAAAGAGCTGGTATTCGGCCTGATGTAGTGAGTTATGCACTGCTTATCAGTGCTTATGGTAAAGCTAGAAGAGAAGAAGAGGCATTAGCTGTATTTGAGGAGATGCTTGATGCTGGTGTCAGGTCCGATTCCTCAATATTCTTGCAGTATTATGTTATGATTTTAAAATTTGAGATTGAAATAAGATTAAAAATAATGTTCCACTCTCTTACTTCAGGAACTCAACTTACTGAAAGCCTTACACTGTACAACATTACACTGAGATCATTTTACTTGCAGCTTTTTGTCTACGCACATTGAACAAACTGGCCGTTGTTAGATGCACCGCTAATGTTTGGCATGTCTTTATTTTACTTCATCTTCCATCTACGTCTTTCTTAACTTTAGTTATTTTATGGTAAATTTAACTAATAAACCTAGTGAAGAGAAGTTTGATGTCAGGATTTTTGCCTTAACTTCAACTCTGATTTTTGTTTACAATACTTCTGTCTTTGACAAAAGTATATTAGTAGGAAATAAGTCTCAATTTTATGTTCTTCGAAACTATCGTCTTGTGAATCTCTTATGCACACAATTCACTGCAAAATATTCTTTCTAGCCCTAACCAGACGTGTCTTCAACTGGAAACATTAATTCGTTGACAAATTTTTTTGAGCTGGATATTCAATGGACAAGTACGTTTTCCTCAGTGATAATTTATAAATTGGACAGCAAATCATTCAACAAGATTAACACTATGTACTTTTCTAGTTCACCTATTTGAGTTTTCAAACTATTTTCATCATGACTTAAAAACTGCATATTTCCTTCCAGGCCAACACAGAAAGCATATAATATTTTACTTGATGCCTTTGCAATCTCGGGAATGGTAGAGCAAGCTCAAATTGTCTTCAAGAGCATGCGAAGAGACAGGTGAATTTTTTATTAGCTAAAACATCAATCATATAGGTCTTATTTTCCCCATATTCCAGTTTAATCTCAAAGATTATTAAAAGATTAAGGAGGAATTCCCTTCTTTCAGACTCTTTCATACTTTTTACATTTGTTGTTGTCTAGTAGTGATTGCACATTATCACGTCTTTTTCAGCATTATGAAAATGTCTGCGACACATTTTTACTCGTATTTGAGTTGCATTAATTTTCGTCCTCCATGAGAAAATGAATTAGTTGCTCAACTATTCCTGGTCTAAATAATATATGTAGGATGGCTAGTGCTAAACCCATAGACCTATACAGTAAACCATTGAACTTACTTGAAAATCTATTATGTTTGGAAGTCAGTGTTTTTTATTATGTATTAAAATACAAATAATTCTCTTATTTGAAGTATAATAATGATAAACCCCCAATCAAATACACCTATTCTAGAAGGATCAAGAAGGTTGAGGGGCAGCAACAGAATCTGTTAAGCAAAGGCTGAGGTGGACAAAAGTTGTTACAAAGGGGTTATAAATAGAATAGTTGCTAGAGAGTAAGGGTATCAAATTAAGTAAGGAGTGATCTTAGGAGAGTGTGGCCCTCTCGAATGGCCTCTTGTTAATTTTCTTCTATTAGCTGTTTTTCCATTCAATCAATACAAATACAATTTCTGCACTTATTCTTCCTTTGAATTTATTGATACAGTGGGATCTTATCATATAACTATTCACAAGACAAAGTGAATCGTGATAGAGTGTGGAACTCTACTAGATATGGATACTGAAATCTAAGCATATGAATGCAGCAAGTTTCAAATATCTGAAGGGTGTAAATTTTGTTATATTGAATTTGTATTCTCCATGTGCCACTAGAAAAATCAGATTTTACATAGAACTCATATAGCGTTTCTCTATTTCATTCAATACGCTCTAATCTTATGCATTACAATCTCATCAATTTCTCTTTACTCTTTGATAATCAAACCTAGATGCATGACAATCCCTCTTTGAGACAACAAGATCCACTGTACTGACTCTACCATTGTCCTGATTTTTACTGTTACTAGGACATTCCATGTACTCTTTTTTGGTCTAATATGTGTGATGATAACTGATGCTAAATGTCATAGTTGTTTAAGGTGGATCAATTTGTTCAGTTTATAGATATGATCTTCTCTTCAACATGAAATTATTACTAACCTTCTGAGATGTCGACGAAAAGGGCCCTTATTCTGTTTATTAGATAGTGCATGTCTTTTATCCTTAAAATATATTGGAATATCTGCTTGAAGGTCTAAAGGGTTTGAAAAGTGATGAAGAAGAGGGTAAGGGTTTCTTTCCCCAACAATTTTTTTATCAGAGTTGCAAAAAAGGAGTCATGACAAAGTAGAATGAAACAGTGCGTATTGGTCCAAATTCAATCCTGTGAATTCATCCTTCTTGTCAATGCAAAAAGAAATAAGTTTCTCTCCTCTTTTACCTCTTATTGTATAGCTTACATACGTCGAAACAAATGGTTAAGATGCTGATTTGATCATGAGGATAAGTCTTGCTCTAGTAGAATAGGCCAAATACTTTAATTGGTGACATTTTGGCTTTGTTAAACGGCTTTAAAGAATGATTGATCATTTATTTTCAACCATCAAACCATGCTGTTGAGATTATTGATAGCCAAAATTTGTGCATGGCCTAACGCCAGCAATACGCTATGGATGGGATAAGTGTTAATTGCCAAAAGAGTTGGAATCTATTGTATTAGTTGTTATTCCGTGAGCTATACTCGATTCAAAATTGTAACTAATTATTTGTTGTGTTGAATTTTGCAGATGTACCCCTGATCTGTGCTCATATACGACTATGTTATCGGCTTATGTTAATTCATCTGATATGGACGGTGCAGAGAAATTTTTCAGAAGAATAAAACAAGACAGATTTGAACCCAATCTCGTGACTTATGGGACTTTGATAAAAGGTTATGCAAATACAAATAACATGGAGAAAATGATGGAGAAATACAACAACATGCGGGTTCAAGGTATCAAACCGAACCAGACAATCCTCACTACTATCATGGATGCTTTTGGTAGGAACGAGGATTTCTCCAGTGCGGTAATTTGGTTCAATGAAATGGTATCTAGTGGGACTCCTCCTGATCAGAAAGCAAAGAATATTCTCCTGTCTCTAGCAAAAACAGCAGAAGAAAAATTTGAGGCCAATCAGCTTGTACAGGTTGGTAGGGTCCCGAACAATGTAGATGATGGTGATATCGGTAGTATGAATGATGCAGATGCAGATGCAGATGCAGATGTAGACATAGACATGAGCCATGCATTCGAAGATAAAGATGAAGACTTGATAATTACTGGTTTGGTTCAATGACATGGTATCTGGTCGGACTCCCGATCAGAGAGCAAGTCTCTCTCTAGACAAAATTTTGGAATTATGTATATAATATGCTTTAGAATTCACCTGCAATATTTCATCAATTTTCGTTATCGCATTTGGGAGAAAATTGAAACCCTAGTCAATTTTGCAAAACTTTAAAAATGTACTGCATTTCATTCAATTATTTTCGTGCAGCAATATTGGTATGGTTAGGTATTTCAGTGAACTTCTTGATCATATAAAGAACTTAAATTTTGGCCTTAAAATGAAGTTATTGCCTCTTGTAATTTGGATGAAAATTTGATTTTTTGTACGAAAATTGGTATAATTTGAAATTTCATCACATGATAACTTTTTCTAAATTGCATTTCATACTTTCTATTTGGTATGGTTGGATAGATATTTTCGAGAGGTTTTTAACGGTATAAAGATCATTAAATTTGACTTTGAAATGAACAAGTTATGATATTTCGAAGTTTGGTTGAAAATCTAAAAATTTGCATGATTTTTTTGCCACTCTCTCGAATAGATTTGTTGATATACCAAACATGGTCTTAAAAATTGATTTTGTAAAATCTAATCACACAGATAAAATCAGAACGTCAAAATTAGTCGGAATGGCCAGTCGAAAAAAAAAGAAGAAGAAAATTCGAGGATGACATGGCAGCATTGATGCACTCTCCATTTTTTTTTAAAAAAAAAAAATTGTAGATTGGTCTCACGCGAGGGAGCGTGCAAGACCCGATTTCAATTCTATTTTAAATTGGTCCCTGAATTATTTATTATTTTCACTATAATTAAATTCATTTTTGGATAGTTAAAAATATTTTTTTTTGGTATTTAATGCTTAAATAAATTTGTAAAAAGCATTAAAAATATTTTTTAACTTGTTAAATTTAATTTTTTTTTTTTTTAAATCAAGAATATTGGCTAGTGGGAGTTATTTTTTGAAGTGCTCTCAATTTTTATTTTTTTTATTTTTGGAAAATGAAAAGTACTCTAAATGTATTTAAAATACCACGTTTTATAACGTTCTTGAGTTGTGTGGATCTTTGATTAGTATATGTGATCTATTGTTACTTATTTTCAATTTTTGTATTTGATTAGGTATGACTGGATCTTTGCACGCTTATAGCATCCTTAGAGTGATGGTTAGAAAAGTAAGGATTATACTTGTTGAAAAGTTACATACTTCTTAAATCATATACGTTAATTTGGATTAATGCAAGATGGTATAGGTGCATAAATGGGAATTGTTGAGAATAAATTGTCTCTAAAATCTGATAGATCATGACATCAAAATCTGATAGATCATGACATCAAAATCTATAGTTGTTGACCTTAATAAAGGTGATAAACTAAATGCTATAACATTTGACATGATAAGATTTTGACTACTAGAAGAACATGATGCTTTAGAGAGCATCAACTATGCAATAGTAGACCTAATGTGGGTCATACTACTCTAGAGAATAAAGATCAAAATTTTGTCAAGTATGAAAAAATATAGATTCTAGTACTTGAGCATTTGAATTGTTAAGTTCTATTATAGATCTTTTTTCTTGAATGTGACTCGATTGAGATGGTTAACATAGTATTGACATTTTCATTGGTCACATTTTTTTTTAGATGAGTAGTAAGTTCAAACTAATATCTTCTCAATATATGGGAACTTTGAAAAAGGACCAAGAAGAACATATCAGATAAAAGTACATGAAAGTGGTTTTGGTAGAGGACCAATATTATAAAAGTTCAAGTATTTCAATTATATGGTTTGAATATCTTAACTCGAAAGTAGTTGAGTTAAAGAATATTGCACTTGAATATGTTCCTCTTAGTGTTATTTATATGTCAACACTATCTATCTATCTATCTATCTATATATATATATATATATATATATATATATATTATCTTGTGTATATAGAGGATTCAAGAGTTAGAAACCTACTTTATATGAGACCAAGAAGTGTCTTCAGTCTATTGTCGAGTCTGACTTGATATAGAATACTTATATACAAATAATGAAGATGAAATGGAGGTTTATATGATCGATACTGCAATTTAGTGTTGCAAAGTGGAGAACGTGTCCTCCTGTTTGATATTAAGATAGTATCAAAAACTCCACTAAACTTGATCTCAGTTGTTATTTATCTAAGAGTGGTATCTTATTTGAACTTATATGTGGAAGTTCAGTTCGTATTCAAAGTGGTGATGTTTATTATAGTTATTTTGAGTTGAGAAAATCATTCAAAGCTGTAAGAGCTAAACTTTCATAGAGTAAATCCATTTGAATTTCTTTGCGGGCTATGATTAAGAAAGATAGAGATAGAACTTCATATTTTCATTACATTTATAGATGAATTCACGCATTTCAGTTGTGCCTCTGATTTTCATAAGATGGAGATATTATATTGATTTAGATTTTTCAAAAGTGGAGTAGAAAATCAGATTATGAAATTAAAGACTTTGAGAACTATTTAAGAGCGTTAATATCTATCACGAGAGGTTCAATGATCTATGTAATGAAAGATAAATTCTTATTGGATTGGCTATACCTTGTTCATTAAAAACTATATAGTGTATTAGGTAGAAGGAATGGAATATTGTTGAATATGATGGGGCTTGAGATAATGCAGTCTAATTTGCATATGCTTTTTTGGAAATAGGGTTGGTTAAGTGCAACATGTCACTTAATGGAGTTCTCTCTATGTTAGTACCGTCAGAATTGTATAGGTTTTGGACACGTAAATAACCAAATATGGGTTACCTTAGACTCATAATTAACTATGCAAGTTATTGGATTTTCCAAATGGGTTTGGAAATATGAGTTTGTTAGGAATGAGCTATGTCTCTCTGAGATACACATGACATTCCAAAAAGCTACTTAAGTGAGATTTTGGATGGATATTACATCACAAGATATGATATTGATTTTTTTTTTCAAGTGGGGGAAAATGTTTGGATAATGTTAGTGAAATTAATATTATGTGTATTGATGAATCAGTTTTAGATTCACAAGAGTTGGTTTTAAACTTTTTGATTCAAGTGGTACTAATCTATTTTTGAGTGGAAGATACTAAGAGCTATCTAATTTCAATGATTATCGGTTTTGAGTGGGAGCTATCTAAGAGCTATTTAATTTCAATGATTTTTGGTTCAGAAATTAGTGGAGAAATATTAAAGAATGTGATAGAAGTGTATATGGTGTATAGAATTTCACACCTAATTTGGAATGTGATGGAAGTTCAAATTGGACATTATGTTTATTGAAAGCAACCAGTTTCTTGAAAAATAAGTGAAAGACTAATGAGTTTATGATAGATAAGCTCTTTTTTTTTTGTGGAAAAATCTTATGCTCAATATGAATTTATTGAGTTAAATAATTTTTTTTTCTTACAAGTAGGATTTACTTATGTACGTCAATACTAGCTTTGATAATATGTTTAAAATTTAGAGTACACCAAATAAACCTAAAGACTGTATTTTTATTCTCAATTGAGAATTAATTGAAGAGATCCACATGAATTGATCTATAGATTTCGTGTTAAAGGCTTTTTAGAATTATGGTAGCCTTATAGTTACACTCATGGTCTAATACAATCATCTTGACAGTTGTACTTAAGTTTTTTAACAGGGTTTTAATCTCGTACAAAATTTCTTCATGTTAATGAAGATCATTGTATCTATGTAAGGGTCTGATGGTATATTGTAATTTTTTTTTTTTTTTTTTTTTTTTTTTTTTTTTTTTTTTGAGGATGTGTGCAATGGTTTTTATTTTTATTTTTTTTTGAAAAAAAAAAAACGATTCATTAAAAATCAAGATAGCAAGTTACGGATACAAGGAGGGGATTCCTCCAACACAATTCTCTCCTCAGAGAGTTTAAGTGCTTCATTTGCTAATGTATGAGCAATCACATTCACCTTCCTAGATACATGACTAACAGACCAAGAATGAAAAAAGCCCAGCATGTTCTTTGCATCCTGAATCAGTAAGCCCAGGTAGTTCAAAAGTCCAATTCCCCATTTAATCCCTTCACAACGTTAAGCGCATCACCCTCGAGAATGATCAACGATAACTTTAGCAGTTTACACAATGATACAACTTCCATAGCTCCGAGAGATTCAGCTAAGAAAGCGTCCGGGAAAGCCTTTCTTTTTGACATGAGCGTAGCTTTAACAATTCCATTCCAATCTCTCACTGCCACACCAATTCCTACTAGACAATTGACCGAGTCTACTGCCACATCCCAATTGATTTTATACTTATGCAAAGGAGGAACAGACCAATGTTGGGGAAACTGGGCTTCTCTATTTATGGTTCTAACTGGCAATGAATTCACAATTCTGTATTCCACTGCATGTTGCCGGGCTCTGTTTAAGATTGTTGCTGGGTCATCAAATTTATTCTCGAATACAAATGAGTTTTGCCTCTTCCAGATTAAATATACTTTGGCCGTGAAGACCTTCATTTCCTCCTCAAGCAGCGTAGAGAACAGATGGCAAACAAGTTCTTTGAAATGTAGCGGCTGGAGAGACATTTTCTGCATCTTTCGTGAGCTAGAGCCCCAAACGTCTTGGGCAGCAATACATTGCCACAGTGCATGGACCACATACTCATCTTCCTTTTTACGCACAGGGCAAAGAGGGGAATCCCTTATTTTCCTTCGGTATAGGTTCAGATAAGTAGGAAGGGAGTCATGGGTTGTGCGCCACAATAGCATTTTACTAGCATTAGAGGCCTTGAGTCGCCATATTTTCCTCCAGACTTCATTTTGAGAATTGCTAAATGAACATTGACCCAGTGAGTCCTGCCAAATGGTATATTGTAATTCTAACTTTGATGTTAATGACATTATATTGGCTTAACATTAGAAAAAGTGTATTGAGATCATTTTAAAATAGTTGTTCTCAATCTTTGAGACGAAGGAAATATGTTTAGCAAATTATATATTTTGTGTTTAAAATATTATTCTAGTATTCTTACTTTATCACTAGAGTCGTTTACTATAAAAACTCTAGAAATTTTTTAATTGTGAAATTGCTACCCTGTTGATACTCTTATATCAGAAGGCGACCATATGAGTCTTCATAAATGTCCAAAGACTTCATAAGTGCCCAAAAAATATCAAAAGAACCATATCTAGTACGATTAGGAGTTAGAAGTATGCTATGATGTATACTTGTCCTAACATTTGTCATGCCATCGATCTAGTCAGTAGGTATCGATGTTATCCTTCGAAAGGGTATTGTGATACCTAAAGGATGTTGCTATCAGTTATTCTATTTATTGTTGAAGGAATAACTTGTGTGATTGGAATAAATATGCATATGTCGACTAAGGATGAGAGTTAGTCAAACATAAATAGTTATTAAACTTGTGCAATCTTGCTTTATAGAGTAGCAAAAGCATATCTTGTAGTATATATCTTCGCAGCTGAAGAAATTGTTTGGCATAGATATATTGATAATCTAATGATACTAGTTGAGAATATGATATCCATGATAGTTTCAAAATTATGTCATATGTTGAGGATCTCAAGTATCGAGATGAAACCAAATAGCCGATGGTTTTATGTGAGAGACAGTAACAAAGTGTCTTTGCAATATATCTACGTAAATGAAGATCTGTAATCATCATACATGATCCTGAGATATTAGCCGATGGTATTCTGTTGTTTGTTTAGTCTGTTCTACATGATCCTCTGTTCTACATGATCCTCATCTAAAGAAGGTATTGTTTCCTTATTCGCAACCGGCCTCTTAACATTTATTTCTGGTAGTTGCACCCTACTTCTAGTTGTACTCTCATTGGTGTTTTCCTTCTGGTTGATTTCAGTATTGCTAGGTAAAGTACCTGGTGTTCTGCCAGTCATGGAAAGTGCCATTTGTCCCATTTAAGTTTCCAAGTTTTTAATAGCAGCATTTTGATCTTGGAGAGTTGCTTCGGTCTTCCTTATGAATTGATTATTTGCTTCCATGTATTGATTTGTTTTCTCCATAAAATTTCTGAACATCTATTCCAATTGAGATTTCTTCTCTTGTTGTTGAAACTGACCATATTGGCTATTCTGATTCTGATTACGATTACCCCAAGATAAGTTGGGGTGCTTCTTCCAACCAGGATTGTAAGTATTTGAGTGTGGATTATTCTGTTGATATTGTCCCTATTGTTCAAAATCAACTTGTTACATTCCTTGCACTAAAATTGGGCAATTCACTGTATTATGATCCACTTTACACTCTTCACAACTTGGCTTCTTGACTTGTGTGTTGCATTAGCTGATTGTGTTATACTTTCCACCTCATAGAATAGATAATCTATTTTTGCAGACAAGGTTGAGTAAGTATCCACCTCGTATACACATGGCGCTTTCTTTTGAACAGCCTGTTTTGACTCCCACATGGCTGAAGTAGTAGCCACTGTCTCAAATAATTTCAATGCTTTGTCAATAATTTTTGTTGATAGCGAACTATTAGATGAAGAATCCACCATGCTTTTGAAGGATGGAAGTAATCCCGCGTAGAAATATTGGACTTGGAGTCCCTTGCTGATACTATGTTGAGGATACTTTCTAAGCATGTTCTTGAACCTGTTTCAAGCTTCGTCAAAAGATTCTGAATCATCTTGATGGAAGATAGATATATCATGCTTCAACTTTGCTATCTTGGCGGGCGAGAAGAACTTTGTGCAAAACTTTTGGCTATATCATTCCACGTGTTGATACTGGCAATGGCTTGAGAATCCAACCACTCAAGTGCGTTATCGCGTAAAGTGTGTGGAAATTGCGTCAATCTAATAGCATAATCTAAAATGCCCCAATATCGAAAATGTTGACACATCTCCAAGAATCGGGAGACGTGTGTTGTGGATTTTTTTTTCAGCTCTGCCATAAAATAGGTATCCATTCTGGAATAGTTGTATGACGTTGGTTTTCAGTTGAAAATTAGGCTGCCCAAATGGTGGATAGACAATGTTGGACTGACTCTAAATGATTTTTGGGGTCATGAAATTCCCAACAAGCATAATTCCCTCATCTACAGCTTTCTCTTCGTTGACTCGAATTACTGGATTATTTTGCTCGTTAGCCATTTGTACTTGCTGTTTTTGGTCTTTTTGGTATGTTGCTCTTGCTTCTCTCTGCCTACGATAAGAAGTATGTTCGATTTCTAGATCAGTTGAAATCTATTCACCGCCAAACAACCTTCGCATACAAGACCTGAAAGAAGACAATAATAACACTTAGATAAACTAAAAATAATAAATAAATAAAACTAAACAAATAACTAAAATAAGATAATAAAATAAAATAAAAACGTTCGAATGAGTGCCAAGGTAAATAAAATTAAACTAAAGTCAATCCCCGACAACGATGCAAAAAACTTATTTACGAAAGTATATTTCGAATTAAAATCACCGCAAGTGTATGGTTGGTTAACAAATAATAAAGTAGATGTGAGTCCAAGTATCATCCCACAAAGATTGATTTAGTTCAATTTTTATTATCGTGACCTTATCCGAAACAAGAATAGCACAATGTGTTGTTGTGATGAAAGTATAAGTAAAATAAATTACGCATGCAGTTTAAGAATGAGTTAACAAAACTAAATGCAAATTGATGTATTCTAATGAATGATAAATGTACAAGGATTGCGAATCCCCATGTAATAATTCCTTTTAAACTTAGTTTTACACCTTGACAACACGGTTGAATTTTGACTAATCAATGTTCCTATTTATTCAACAATCTCTATTGAGTAATGTTAAATCTATTCTCATATACGCTCCGACTATATTTCTATGACGGATGCAAATACACAAGAATGCATGACTTTTTATGAACACTTAAAGATTCGCATAGAGTATAGTGGTATATTTCTATTCCCCTATTAGACCGTACGATGATTTATACTATGTCTACCCCATTCTCCTTCTTTAGAATGCATGAAACAAGCCACCAAATTCACATAATCACGTGCACAATAATTGTGGAGAAAATAAATTCATATACACCATTCAAATTCCAAAAAAAATGCTTTTTAATGTTAAGAATATAAAACTAAAGATTAAAAAGTCATATTACATTGTTCATCGTTCTCCTAGCACCAAAAAATCTAGCGTAGCATGATGGAAAGAAGAAAACAAAAAGAAAATTGAAGAAACGATATCACCAAATTAATTTTTGAATTGAATCATTGCATCTTGATGTCAATCTTCACGTTCTTGCCTCCTTATTCTCTCTAAAAACCCTTATGAATGTGTTATAATGTGTGCTAAACCCTAAGGGACAACCCTAGGGTTTCAAAGGGTGTTCCAAGATTGGTTTCCATATGAGTTTTAATCAAATAAGGAAACTAGATTTTTTGCACTGAAATTGTACTATGCTATAGCATAGTACAATTCAATGCTACAATATAGTTCATAAAAAATCAGGCCTTCAAGTCTCTGAAATAGGCAATGTGACCGCATATGGATTCATACTATGCGATCGCATAGTAGTGAACATCTTCCAAAAGTTGTATTTTAGTCCCCGAACTTCGTTTTCTAATTTATTGACCTCTTTTTTCATTTCTTCTTCTTCCATTTCTTTTTCTTCCAATACTTCACATCTTCACCAGATTGGTCCTTAACTTTTTCACATCCTTGTTTATGCTTTCGAGTCATCTTTTTGCTAATTACACTTTGATTAAACTTTGGTTTTCTTTTCTTTTAGTCTTTTCTTTTCGCTTGTTTTTCCTATATTCCACCATATTCCTTGATGTTGTCCTGTAAAACATAATTTATAGAATTAAGCCATATTTCAACAAATTTATCAACAATTATCCATGTTTTGTGGCAAAAAATAAATGTGTAAAATGCATTTATCAACCAATTTTATGTGAAAATTTGCCATTAACCTGGCTAACTACCAACTGGGAATTACTGTTGATGACCTGCCTTTTTACTCGGATCTCCCTAGCTAATCTGATGTTGGCTAGGAGGGCCTCGTATTTTGCTAAGTTATTGTTGGCCTTGAAGCCGAACCTCACAGCGCAATTGAGTTTATGTCCTTTTAGACTAACTAGGACCATTATTGCTCCAAATCTAGTATCTCCCGAAGAGCGTCAACAAAAGGCTCCATGTGGGAGGTTCAACATGTTCCATCTCTTCTTCCATTTCTAGAATAAGAGGTAAATTCTGCTAAAACTTGTCCTTTAACAACAGTATTATTTTGAGGACAATTTCAAATTTGCTGAGCTCCACATCCCTTTTTTATTAATCTTCCTGAAGCATTGGACTTCTGCAGTACTTGCATGATATGGAAGTTATTTAAACTTGTATAGTATGTGCTTGGAAGTATGACCTCAATTTCTAGAAGCTGTTACAGGAGAGAGAGCTTCTCCATGTCTGGATAGTGGGTCTCTGCTATGATGAGTGCTTTACTCACATAATACGTAGACAACTAGTGTTCCTCTTCTTCCCTTGTAAGCACCAAAGTGATAGCTTTGGTAGTCACCGCTAGGTATAGTTGCAGAAGTTCTTCAACTTTGGGTTTGGAGAGAATGGGAGCTTGTCCCAAGTTCTTCTTCATCGCTTGCAAGGCTACTTCACACTCTTATGTCCACTAGAACTTGTTTTCCCCTTCAAAACTTTAAAGAAGGAAGGACATTTTTCCTTTGCCTTTGAGATAAAGTGACTCAAGGCTGCAATACACCCAGTTAGGCTCTACACCTCCTTGGGCTAAAGGCTTTGATTTTCTCAAGGTTTGCCTCAATGCCTCTTTGGTTTACCATGTAGCCCAAAAATTTTCCTGAGGTAACTTTGAAAGCACATTTGAGGGGATTCAACCTCATCCTATACCTTCGAAGTATTTGGAAGGCTTCATCGAAGTGCTTACGTAATCATATATTTTCAGGCTTTTTACCAGCATGTCATCCACATATACCTCCATAGTCATTTCAATAAGTTCTGCAAACATTCTATTGACCAATCTTTGATACGTGGCCTTTGCATTTTTCAAGCCAAAGGCCATTACTTTATAGTAATAGAGGCCTCTGTCGGTTATGAAGGACGTATGCTTTTCATCCACTGGATTCATTGGAATCCGATTGTAGTCTGAGTAGGCATCCCTGTAGCTCAACAGTTCATACCTAGCGGTAGAATCAACTAGTTGGTTTACTCGTAGAAGTGGAAAACTATCATTGGGGAAAGCTTGATTAAGATTGGAGAGAAGTCCACGCACACTCTCCACTTTCCATTGTGCTTCTTTACGAGGACGGGGTTTGATACTCACTTCGGGTAAGTCGACTCTAAAATAAAGTGATTGTCAATCAATTTCTTTACCTCATCTTTTAATATCTTTCTGGATTAAGGTCCTTCCTTTTCTGTCGATGGGGGTTTGCATTTGGATCAATCTTCAAATTGTGACAACTAACCTTTGGATCGATGTCAACTATGTTCTCGTGTTTCCATGCAAAGATATCTAAGTTGCCACGCAAGAAACATTTCAATTTTTCCTTGGCTGTAGGGATGGCAACGGTTTGGTTCGGGGTCGGTTCGGCCAAAACCATAACCACACCACCAAATTTTTGATCATACCATAACCGCACTATAACCACGTAAGTCGGTTCGATTTGGCTCGGTTCGGTTAATAACCACGAAAATAAATTATTTTTTATAAGTCCAAACTCCAACCGTCAAATTGAAAAAAAAAAAACAAATTATGAAGAAAAATCAATAAAAACAATAACACAATTTACTTAATATCAATTTAGTAAACAATATTCTAAATGAAAATGCAAACAATATCCCAACTTCCAAATGCAAAATTCGAATGGATAGGCAGAACGAATAGAATGGATATGATACTTGATCGGATTCAGAAACCTTCACAGAAAAGTGATGTTAGTCTACGAATCCAGGATGTCCAATTCATATCTAGCAACAAGGAGCTGAGCTAACCATCAATGCTTTAAGTGCATTTAAAACATTACCGTTGTCACAAATTCTATTAATAAATAGTATCATTATTACTTCAACCATTCTGTTGAAAACTTTATTAACAAATTCTTGCGTTCAAGTGCAATAGCAACACCGTCTTTGAGATTATAAATGTCATTGGTAAAGGTACAAGACTTACAAATCCAAGGTATCCAAGAAAGTAGAGAGAATGAATGAGAAAATAACATAAAAGAGTGGGTTAAGCTTCAAGTTGCTAGTTATCTATTCCTCATCATTGATATTTTGCTCTTTTTACTCATATTTAACTGAAGACAATCGTTACCTTCTCAATGGCGAGCGGAGATGGAGATGGAGATGGAGATAGAGATTGGTGATGGCGAGTGGCGAGCCGACGATTGCGAGTGGATGTACAGCAGAGCACCGACGAATCTATTAAGTGGAGGAGTGTTTTGTAACTTTTGTTTCCCATTTTCAGATTTAACGTGTAGCCATGTAGGGTTAGAGACTTAGAGTTAGGTTAATGGTTATAAGGGTTTACTTAATAATATTCAATGGGCCAGAATTTTGGGAAAATCTAATTGTCAAAATTGCCCAATTAATTTTGGGAAAAAATAATGGAAAGCCCAATTGTCCATTTAATTTGTTTTAACGGGTAATCGGTTCGAGGCTGGGCACCGTCGCTATATACCATACCCGCCCCACCACAAATTTGATTATTAAAATCAAAATCATAACCACCCCATTGCACCATCGGTTCGATTTTTTCGCCTCATTCGGTTCGGTGAACCGCAATTTTCGATTTTAACGGTTCAAATTGTCATCCCTACTTGGCTGCTGTTGGCAAGTTTTTTCCAACCTGCAAGGATTTGGAGAGATCCTATGAATCCACAGTAAAGCTTTCCAATTTTTCAACTAGAGATGTTTGTGGTTCGCAATCAATTATGCGGGGATCCAGTTCATCAAGATTAGCTACTTCTTCAATGGGTTTCCCTTCTTTAAGGGTTGATTGTACTTTGAAAATAGCCTCTTCTTCAGAGACATCTATCATTTCGATGTCATTCCTTTGTTCAGGGTTTACGTCTTTGTCGAGGTCCATTAAAATTACATTGATATCCTTTGGTTCGGCTTTCTAAGAGAGTTGGAATAGCACTCTCTAGCACTTATTTGATCACCTCTTACTGTAGCAATACCATTCTCTGTTGGAAACTTCATGCACAGGTGGTGGATGGATGTGACGGCCCATATTTCATTTAGAATGGGTCTTCCAAGCACTCGGGATAAGCATAGCGATTATCTTCCATAAAAAAAATTCATAAAATGATGAGCCATTAATGGTACCGTTCCCATCTCTATTGCTAAAATAATTTTTCCTCTTGGAAGGATGTTATCGCCGGTGAATCCGTACAAGGAAAATTCATTGGAGTTAACTCATGATCGACTTCCATTTTATCAAATATGACTCTAAATATGATGTTAACTGAGCTTACGTTGTCGACTAACATTCTTTTGAGACCGTTTTGGGCCATAGTAGCTGTTACCACCAAGGCATCATAATGTGGATAATGTACTCCAACATGATCATCTTTGGTGAATGTGATAGGTTGGACTCTTCTTTCAATGGAGGGTCGACTGTTACTGACTACGAAGATCTCCATTAGGGGGGGGTTTGGCTTCTTTTGTGTAGTTTTTTGGGCATTTCTTGATTCTTTCCCAACATACGGACCTCCAAAAATTGTGTCAATTTCTCTAATGAGCTTATGGTTAGTGTTAGCTGGGGATCTCTTTGGGTTGGTCAGTGGCGTAGCTAGTGGATGTATCTACCTCAAATTCCCTTTCCTAAGGTGTTTTCTTCCCAAATGTATTATTGGTAACCAGCCATTTGGCTTTGGACCTCTTCTTTACTGTGGTAGTAGTTCTCTTGTGAAGGGTCGTGGAAGGTATTTCCTTGAGCTACGTATGGAAGAATTGGGTATCCTCCCTAACCCTGCATGCTCCTCAGCAGGTCATGCATGACCATAATTTGTTGGGTTATATTTATCATGTTTTCAACCATGGTGGCCACTTCTCTGGTGAGTCTAGCAGCCATTCTAGACCCTCTTCTTGATCCGTCTCGCCTATGCGGTTGGTGAAATCGATTTCGAGTTGTTGGAGCAGTATGCGAAGATTTCCCTTCTTCGGGTGTTACCTAACTCTCTGAGGTGCATATTCTTCATTGTTAGAACTCATGACAGTATTTTATGCAATTCAACACCAACCAACACTCTTTTTTTCAAGGGATATAATGGTGTTTTGGAAAAATGGTTCGTCTTGGTGATTCTTTTTTCAAGAATACCTCATTTTCTTTGAAGGCAAGGAATTTCTCCAAAGCTTCTTTCTATTGGCTTTCTCCTACAGAATATTCGTGGATGAATATATGGTTTTCCACAGATAACGTCAATCTGTTTATCCCATTTTTCATAATAGCGGCGTGGAGCATAGATGTTGGCCCACTTACAATCACGTAAGCAAATTTCGGCACGTTTCGACCGGAGATACGATCGAAGATACACTACTATTATGGAAGTAGGAGATGCTCTTTGATGCAAGACAAAAACTTTTGGTCACCGACAGTGTGATCAATAATAATTGCAAGCAAACGATCAACCATAAATAATTTCACCAAAGTAGAATTAATTCAAACCCCAAAAAAATATGGAATAAGCAAGAGAGAAGACTAAAATGTAGTTTTGAGCATATAAGTTGCATATATTTTTTCCAACCCTTAAAATGTTACAAGAGTTGCTATTTCAAGAGTTAAGGCTAACATGGTCACAATTGTATTAGAATCGCGTGACCTTATCCCATTAACCAGAGCCTCACATCACTCTCTGTCATACATTAATTATATTAACAAGGGGATAACCACCCTATACCCTATCCTGACACTTCTGACATTTATTAATAAAAATGTTATATCATCATTCCTACAAATACTCTGCAGATTTGCTTTAAAGGAAGCAAGCGCTTCGACTTAAAGAGAGGGCTTCAGATGGGCAAAGGTTCGGAAAGAAGAAAGAATGCTTTGGTAAATAACTTTGAATGCAGATAGTGCTTCGGACAAAGAGACCAGCTTTTACCTTACCTTTATTTTGACCTTGCGACTGCCAGACGCCTGTACGTAGTGCCTCCACGTGGCTTCCACTAGGAGTTTTGGATACGAGGCGTAACATCTACAATTCATGTCAAAGCGACGTATCCATTCCAAGGATAATTTCTACTTTCAATGTTTATTTTAATACACTCCAACCTCCCAGGGGATACCTATACTTTGCGGCAAGGGCCTGGACGAGGGAGTTTGGATTGCGTAGTAAGGCATCATTGTAGTCTCCCATCGATCTGAGCTGTCGCCTCAAGGTTTCAAAAGAAAGAGAACTGACTAATGATCGGATGGCAAAGACTATCTATTAGGTGAAGAAGAAATAAAACATTCAGTAATCACAATACTTATTGAACACAGACTAATGAGCAATCATTGAAAGGAGGACAAGTACTTGAGGTCCAGGATAACCTCCAATTGTACATCCCATAGGCTAGTTAACATCCTTTTGCAACAAGTTGTATTCTTGCTCAATACCATACCTATTAAAAATATAGCTCTAAAAATTTGGGGATCGTAAAAATGTAAACTAAATGAGGAGTCGCAAATGGCACATAATGATGATAATACAGTTCCTCGACAACAACATCAGGATGGCTGAATATTTTGGTTGTACTTGGAATTGGCTCACCAGCTAGGGTGTAAGCATCCTACATGACCTACAAGACAAATAGAAAAGGCAATACCATATAATTCACATAACAACATAATTAAACACAAAATATTTATTAATAATAAGGAAAAAAACAACTCACCAATATGTTCTTTCCCCTCCTGAATGGATCATTGTAAATTGTCCGAGGATTGTCTCATCATCATGAAATGCGTTAATGTACCTGCATATATTTCATTATAAAATATCTCAAATGGAAAGACGACTCCAAGAGCTTGGCTTGTGCTCGACCCATCATAGTTCCACTTTCGAAGCTTTGTAGGGGCATTAATATGATCAGAAAGTGTCTACCAAAACCAAAGATATTGTGTAAGAATTTATAAATTCATTATGGAACATTAATTATTACATTAGTAAAAAGAAAATTTGTGACAAGAAGGGTTGATTACCCTTGCTTAGCTTCTGACGTCCATACTAGAGCCACCAATCTTGTTAAATATTGTTTAAATGAAATGACAAAGGGTAGAACAATAAAAAAAAATGTTTGTTCCACTTGAAAAGAACTAATTATAATGAATTAAAACAAAATGTATAGAATAATCAGTGCCATAAATAATCACTACTTTTACAATAAATGATCTCTATTTAGTAAAACCAACATTTGTTATCCGCTTACACAGGATATTGACTAAACTGGATAGTTTGGTTCAAGACCGTTGAAGTTTGTTAGATTCTTGATTGTTTGTCACTCCTAATTTAAGCTATCAATAGGCAAACTAACTATTGATGACTTTGCCTATCTATTCTATTATATATGGCCAGCTTGCCATGCTTATTATTTTCATGCCTCCAAATAAATCTTATAAACATCAAGTAGACAACAAAAATGTACATTTGCAAAGAAGGATAACAAGGAAAAGGCATAATCAATATCCATCAATAATGAAAAAGGCTATTTGTAATTGGAAACTACTCAGAAACTTTAAATTAAAATGTGATCTTCCGTTCGTGGGGTTGATCCAAAAAGACCAAGAAAATGCATAAACATCAAAAAATCTAGATATTACACATAGATATACAGAATGGTAAAAAGAATGGATCGAAACATGTATAATAAGAAGCATGCTACATAGTAATTGAAAATAGAGCACGTTAGTGCATATGAAACAAAATAAAATGAAGAACCACAAAATATGGTACAAAAGAAGGATCAAAACCCACAAAAATCACATCAAGAGATAGGTAAAATAATGTCCCATAATTTTTTTGGGACAAAAAGAAAATAAAAACAAAATATAGAGAATCCAATACCATCAAGAAACAGAGCAACCCCACAAACTAAATGAAGAAAAGCTTACCATATGTACTCAGCAATAATATCTTTTGTAGAGTCTGAGAGATTAAGGTTAATAAGATCTGAAAGCTATTGGTACAGAATAGGCAACGCCATTCTCGTCGACCTTATGTTTCCTTGTGAAGAAAACCTATTGGGTATTGGAAAGAAAACCTAGCGGACGAAATGAAGAGATTTCTTTGGTTACCAACAAAATCATAAGACAGCTTTCCTATCACAAAAAGCTCTACGGATAAATAATCAAAATGTCTTAAATACACAACCAAAAATCAATAATCAAATATAAAAGTGTGTTCACACATTTCAATCAGAATGCAAAATTGTTAAGTGCGTGAAAAACACATACCAATGTTGCTTTCAACAGCAGCTTGATAAGATATAATCATAATCAGTTCGAGCTCTTGCAAGTGAAGCGGGCATATGCGTCTGATTTAATTCAAATATCATAAATTTAAATTAGAAAACAAAAACCTGGGAAAAAAGGTAATCCTAAAGATTTATTCAGGGTGGGAGAAATCATAACATCAATAATTTAAAATATGAAAAAAAAAAAAATATTGATGAAAAAGATCAAAATTAATATACACAAACAATTCCTCTCATAACCATCTTTTCTTGAATCAACAACAACCCAAGTATACACAATGATTTTCGTAGCATCAAGCTAAACGAGCCATTTTCTTTCTAATTGCCAAATGTTCATAATATTTTTTTGCTAACTCTATTCAATTTTCCTCAAGCCCAACCTTCAAATGTTGGAATGCTAGACTTTTAACCCAGAATTTTGATTTTCCTTCTCAAAGTTTAATGTAAATCCTGAAAGTAGTTGAAAATAAGAAATAAAGGGAGAAAAAAAAGCCCTAGAACTAATATTGAGTTTAAAAAATAATGAAAATAGACATTGCTTGTGTTGGATATTGACAATTAGTTGTCAAATAAATTAAATTGTAATTGTGAATTCAAATATTGTAAGTCTAGTTTGGTTACAAATCAACTATGACATGTGATGAAATATATTAAAATATTAGGTAACTAGTTCATAAGTTAAGGAGAGAAGGTATGATGTCTAGGTAGTAGGTTGACTATCATATCTTTCTATATATATGTACTCCATTGTGGAGCTCGAGGTAGACTGAACAATATACACAAGAAATCAATACAAAAAATATATTAAAACACTTTCAAAGATGTAATCTCTTGGTGACCTTGGACGTCTCCTTTGCTGGTTCAATAACTAGCAGAGGAAGCTGTGTTTTATGTTTATGTTCTTGTATATTTTTGATGTTTATTATTTATGTTTTTAATGTTAATCTCCACTGCCATCTTCTCCCACTTGAAACCACCATTTGCTGAGTTATTAACTCTACTTTATTGAGCTTAGATCAGCTCCAACTCCCTTGATCAGCCTTGTTCTTCAACCTGAAGATGGTCATCTTGTAGAATGATGAACCAGCCATTTCTTCATACCTACAAACTTACATTTCCGCACTTAAAGTAGAATCTATCGATTCCTCCTTCTTTTATATTTTTAACATGGTATCAGAATATCAAATGAACTTAAGGGACCAACAAAAATGCTTCAAAACGCTGCCAAAATCTGAACAAAAAAATCAGTTTCATCACCCCTTTTGTCTTAGTATTTTTTATCATTTTTTCTGAGCATTCTTGAAGAGAGTTGCCACAGTTGTTGTTTCAGCTCAGACCTGAAAAGATTCATAGATGATCAAACCCAGTTAACAGTAGCTAAACAACCTGTTTTCAGGCATTTTTTCAGTAAAAAAGTGACCATTTTTCGAGCTCTTCCTTCACAGGTTACAGCCATTGTTTTATACTTCAGCAGCCCTCCCTAGTGGTTTTAAAAAGTGGTTGGAAGCACTTTGGATTAGCAGCAGCCTCCAAAAACCTTGTAGAGACAGACATATTAATAATGGCTCAAGAACTCTTGGATAAAACCAGTTTAAAGGTATTGTATTTTTGGTGGTGCAAATGTCCATTGAAACCTTGGAGTGACACCCTTGAAAAAAATCAGGTGAAAGCTCTCCCTTGTGGTCTTAAAAAGTTGCTAGGAACCTGTGTTTCAATGTTGCAAAATGTTGGAAAAATCTGAGGCGTTCCAGCATCTTTCATTGTATTAAATGGCTAAACGTTTGTTCAAAGAAAAAGGATCATTTTTTATCTTGTTGATCTTGCAAAAGATCTTGAAAGTATTGTTCAAAGTTGAGAAATCAGACAAGGGTAGTTAAATGATGAAGTAGAAGCTGAAATCAGCTCAAAATCGTGTTTTAAATGGTTGAAATTCAGTAAAGAAATCTGGAGTTTAAATGGCTGTAAAAATCGGTATTCAGAATGTTGAAATATGATAAGTGAAGGAATTTGGTAAGCTAATATACGGTAAGTGAAAAGATTCCCTTCATATCCGGTATGTGACATCTAAATCTGGTATGCCATGGAAGCTGAAATCCCGGCAAGCCAAAATCCGGTATGCTACCAAAACAAATTGAAATCCAGTAAGTGTCAAGAATATGCTGAAATTCGGTATGCATTGAAAAAATTCGGTAAGTTTGCTAAATCAAATCCAGTATGCTAAAGCCAAATCCGGTATGTTTGAATTTGTAAATCCGGTATGCAAGTGAAAAATGAAGAAAATCGATATTTCAAAGGCACAATTTCAGCACTCCTCAGCACCAGCAAATGGCCAAAAAATAAAGAAAATGAAGAGCAAAATTGATGAAGAATGGATCAAATTTTTTGAAGAAATTTGACACACAAAAATTTGTTTTCCAATCTAAATGTCAAAGGGGAGTTTGTTGGGTATTGACACTTAGTTGTCAAACAAATTAAATTGTAATTGTGGTTTCAAATATTATAAGTATAGTTTGGTAGCAAACCAACTATGACATGTGATGAAATGTATTAAAATATTAGGCAACTAGTACATAAGTTAAGGGGAGAAGTCATGGTGTCTAGGTAGTAGGTTTACTACCATATCTTTCTATATATATGTACTCCATTGTGGAGCTCGAGGTAAATTGAACAATATATACAAGAAATCAATACAAAAAATATATTAAAGCACCTTCAAAGATGTCGTCTTTTGGTGACCTTGGATGTCTCCTCTGCTGGTTCAATAATCAGCAGAGGAAGCTGTGTTTTATGTTTATGTTCTTGTATATTTTATGTTTATTAATTATGTTTTTAATGTTAATCTCCACTGTCATCTTCCTCCACTTGAAATCACCATTTTGCTGAGTTATTAACTCTACTTTATTGAGCTTAGATCAACTCCAACTCCCTTGATCAGCCTTGTTCTTCAACCTGAAGATAGTCATCCTATAGAAGGATGAACCAGCCATTTATTCATACCTACAAGCTTACATTTCCCCACTTAAAGTAGAATCTGTCGATTCCTTCTTCTTTTATATTTTTAACAGCTTGTATTTCTTGAAAGCGACATTGTCGTTGAACTCACCTTCGGGTCTACCTCTTCTTTTTCCGCATTTGAATTCAATTCCCAAATTTTCTAATGAAGATAGCGAAAGAAGCTTGTGATATTTAACTGGTAGGAAAAATGGAGAACGGAGTAAGTTAAAAGGTATGTGTGTGATGTATAATTGAAAGGAAAAATGGAGAATGGAGCAAGTAATGGGAGTTTGTGTTTAGAAATGGTGAATGATTGTGAGAAGAAAAAATCGCCATACTTGAGAGCAAAAAACAAAATGAAAGAGAAAAAAGAAAGGATAAAATGAATTAAGCATGAGTAGGGATATATTATTATTATTATTTTGCCCTACAAAAGGGCGAATGGGGGTGACGTGCATGTATTCGCCTAACCCCAACAACCCACGTCGCAAAGTCACCTGTCAACTTCACCTTTTTCTTACTTTTCTAGATTTTCTGCACTTAATCACAATGGTTCGATTCATATCCCTTTTTACATATGTATATATGATGTATTTAAGTGTATCAGTGTCTTAGATATGATGTATTTACTGTTTTCTGATCAAGATTTGGTTCTTTGTTATCATTTTTATTGATTAGATAGAAAATAGAGAAAAGATATGGGTAGCTCTGGATTTTCATGGAAATTGAAAGATCACCCAAAATTGCCAAAGGGAAAAATCATAGCAGTTGTGGTTTTGGATGGATGGGGTGAGGCCAATCCCAATCAGTACAACTGCATTCATGTCGCCGAGACTCCCCCCATGGATTCACTGAAAAAGGTAATTTTGATTATTGATTCACTTTTTAGAGTATAAATGGGATTCGCATTTTTATTGTTGCGTTTATTGATGAAGGGTGCGCCTGAGAAATGGAGATTGGTGAAGGCGCACAGTAAAGCAGTGGGGCTGCCCACAGACGATGACATGGGCAACAGTGAAGTTGGTCACAATGCTCTTGGCGCTGGCCGTATTTTCGCACAAGAGTGAGATACATATATTTTCTTTTTCTAGTCCGTTGCTAAAATCTGAAAAATAAAATTTTATAATGACGAAAGTTTTTGATTGCATTTGATCTCAGACATACTCAAAACGTGTTTGATATGTTATTTTCAAAAATGCGTAATCGAAAATAAGAAAAATTTTAGAACAGAAACACTCAAAAACTCAAAACAAGAAAAATGAACTTAAAAAAATTTCAAAGTAAAATAGTTAGAGTGTGTTTGATAGACATTATTTGGAAAAAATGAATTTTGAAATAGTGATATGATGGGAAATGTGTGGTTGAAAAAGAAGGAAAAGTTATTGATGTGATGAAAAATATTATTTTATTGAAAAATGTGTGGTTGAAAATGAGTAGAAAAATGAGAATGAGAATTAAAATGAAAATCAAACAGGGCCTTAATAAAATCACACAAAATCTACCTAAATACAAATACCCATTTCCAAATCTCTCTCTCTCCTCGCAACCTTCTCCAAAATGTCATTAAACTATTTCTAAGCCAAACTCGTTCTCTAGTTTTTCTGTTTTGATAATCAATTTTTTAGAATGACAAACCAAACGCGTTTTTTGCAATCTTAAAATGATCACACAAAACAGTAAATTGAAAATGAATTCAAAACTAAAAACGAAAAATAGAAACGCAAATCTAACGCACCTTTACTTCTAACCAAGTGGTGGAGCATTAACTCATAAGACACAAAGTGCTGTTTGAAAGTTTAATCTAATTGGTACTATTTTGATCAAGAGGTTGTAGAAAAATGGAGTAAGGGATAGTTTGCCTTTCCTGTAGTCACAGGCTCTCTCTTTCAGGCTAAGACAATTTTTGCATTTTCATTTTATTTGTGGTGTCTTTGTCTTTGTATTGAGTGAACAATCATTCCCCAAGCGCACAAGTTACACCTACAATTTAAAGGGAAAGTGGGAAACTGCTTCTTGCTTAAGCATGTGCCCTAAAACAATGACTCGTTTATGTGTCTCCATGCAGCGCAAAACTTGTTGATCTAGCTCTTGCCTCTAGAAAAATCTATGAAGGAGAAGGTTTCAAATACATAAAGGAATCATTTGAAAATGGAACATTGCACCCATTTGACTATTAAGTGATGGAGGTGTCCACTCTAGGCTTGATCAGCTTCAAGTATGTCTATTAATAAGCTCCTTCACATATTTGTTGATCCCTTCTGATGGAAGTTTTATCTTCTTTCTGTTTTTCTTTTATGAAATTGAAACTTTGTTAACCTTACCTTGTCTCACTATCATTTTAACATTGTAGAAAAATACTAATTTTTACATGTCATAACGGGATGCAGTTGTTACTAAAGGGAGCTAATGAGCATGGTGCAAAAAGAATCCGTGTTCATATTCTCACTGATGGACGTGATGTTTTAGATGGCACAAGCGTAGGCTTTGTAGAAACTCTTGAAACTGATCTTGCAAAGCTGCGTGAGAAAGGTGTTGATGCCCAGATTGCTTCCGGGGGAGGTCGCATGCATGTTACAATGGATCGTTATGAGGTGAATGGATTGTATTCATTCTTTTGCAATATTTGTTGTTGTAGACTACAATACCTGTTGATTAAGAATAGTTTATATTAATTTAATGTTTTTGTAACAAGGTGCTTAGGAGTATTTATATATCAACTTATAAGCAAGTAATATGCAATTAGTATTCTATGCTAGCTGCAGCATTTATTGGATTACCTTGTATGACAGAATTGTCTACTTGATTATTGTATATGGATTTTGGTCTTTTTGGGTGATTCATTAATGATGTGGAACAGTGGGAGAGCAAAAAGGTTCAGATAGAAGTCAATCCTAAAATAGATGGTACGTAAACTTAACAAAATGAAAAATAGATACCCATTAAGGAATGTATGCTAGCTAATTGAGAATCAGAAATGGTGATTTGTGAGTTTCCTATATAGAAATATACAAAAAGTTGTATAGGAATTTGGATCCGGAGAAACTACTTAAGATATCTTGACAGATAAAAAGAGAGACGAATGAACTAACTTGATGTTTTAAGGATGAAAGTCAAGAATTGATTCAACAAACTATTTAATGGAAGGCATGTAACGCTCCGAGTTCCGCGGACCCGGAACGCTACGTTATCTTCTCTTTGCCCTAATTTAACTGAAAAGTTTGGCGGAATAACTAACTTTTGAAAACATCACATTTAAAATTTGTGACCTTTAACGGTAACAAATGCCATTCGAATTAACTTAAGGAAAATTTGATTAAACATTTAACTCAAGTTTGAAAATAGCGGAAACGACAAGGTAAATTTCATAATGTTCAAATGAGTGAAATTTCAAAAGTAATTTAAAACGATTAACTACATTTATTCCACCACTGCCCATCAGACTCGGCCGTCTCCAAAATCTGCAATATTGTTAAAAATAATAGAATGAGCATTTCGAAGAAATACTCAGTAGACTCATCGCCAGTAATTAATTTACAGAGTAATTTAACACATAATTATGCAATCAATACTGTGATATTCTCATGGGCTAATTTTCTTTGAAAAATCATAGGCTCTTTAAAAACATAGGGTGTGGGTAGTCTGTCTCATGCATTTAAGCACGTAAGTTATGCATAACATCATCTTATCTCATAAGAGATTCTCTTTTTCTTCTCATGCAATTAAGCATATAAGTTATGGCAAGCATAACAACATAATCTATCTCATAAGAGATTCTCATCTTATGCATTAAAGCATATAAATCACATAAAATCACATAATACATGCAATTACAATTTAAACTAATTAATGGGGGCGAGTCTACCTCAATTTATCGCGAGTCGTAAAAAGTTGAGCGGAAAGAAATCTCAAGCTCTATCGTCCTTGCGTTTCGTCTAGCCAAAAATAGAAAAATAACTTTGAATTAGTGTTTCGAAATTTCTTTAACGATTAAAAACGATAAAAATAAAGTTTAGGGACTTAATTGGAATTTATTAAAACTGAAAATAAAAGTTTAAGGGCTAAAATTGAACTTTTCTAAAATAGGGACTAAATTGGAAATTTATTGAAACTGAAAATAAAAGTTTAAGGGCTAAAATTGAACTTTTATAAAATAGAGACTAAATTGAAAATTTATTAAAACTGAAAATAAAAATTTAGGGACTGAAATGGACTTTTTCAGAACATGTGGGCTAATTCATTTTAAAACATAAGTTCTGGGACTGTTTTCTTTTAAAAACCGAACTTCGGGACTGAAATGAGTAACTTTAAAACTTGGGGGACCAAGATAACCTAACTTCTAAACTTTGGGGCTAAAACCGTAATTTTCGAAAAATCAAAAATAACAAAATCACTCTCTCTCTCTCATTCTCTCGTCAAAACGCGAGAGGAGAGAGGGAGGAGGCGACGGGGGACAGCGAAGGGGCGAAGCCCCTTCCCTCGATTCCGGCCGGCTCGAGGTGGCAGCGCCACCGTCGCGTGGTGGCGCCGGCAGTGTGGAGGTGATGGCGGGGTGATTTTGGCGTTTGGGTTGGAGGCTAAGGGTGTTAACCGAGGCCTAGGGTTCGGGTTTTTCTTGGGTTTTCCGGTGGAAATCGCTGGACGATGGGTCGGGGAAAGAGGTAAGTTCATGGGTTCCTTATTTCTGGGTTTGATTTTGATTTTTGGGTTGATTTCTGGGGGCTGCCCGTTTGGTGTGGGGCGGTTCGAAGTCGGGGACGGTAGGTGAGTTTGGGTGTTCTCGTGGTGGCGTTTTGGAATGGCAGAGTGGCTGCTTGGTGTGATAGCTCGAGTGGGCGGCTGCAGTTTGTGTTTGCAGTCGGTGTTGGACAGTGGCCGTGTGCAGTGGTTTGTGGGTTGGAGGTGGTGGTTCTGGGTTTCGACTGTGGGGTGTGTGGTGGTTTGACTGGTTGTAGCTCTTGCAGTTTGGTGGTGGTGGTGCTGAAACGAGGGGTTCGAATTTCAGCTGAATTTGGTGACTGGTTCGATTGTGTGAAACTTCATGTCACTGGAGCTAAAAACTCATTCTAGCACCATGTGATTTTTCAGTTGATGCTAGAAATTGATTTTCTAGCATCAATTGTAAGTGTCCAATTTAGGAAGGTGACTGGGATTGAGGAATGAAATTTTGGAGAAGATGATATGTTCTTACCCAGGCTGCAGTTGTTGGCTGCGTGAGAATGAGGGGGAAAATGGGGTGTATTTATGAACAGTAATTTCTAGGGCACAATTCCCTAGGCCAGAAATTGGGCCAGAAATTTGGGCCGAAAGAATTTTTCTAAATGGACTTGCCGAAATGGGCTGAAAAGAATACATTTGGGCTTAAAGGATTGGACTAAAATAACTTATTTGGACTAATAAGTAATTGGACCTTAAAAATTACTTAAATTATTAAAATGATAAGAAATTCGATACCTTAAAAATATTCGGAATTGAACTCGATTTGAATGAATTTAAATTGATTTTATAACGGCTAGACGAACGCGTTTTTATTTAAAACTCGGGATTTAAGGTTTTTGCGACACGTTTTTCAAGAAACTTAAATAAAAAATTTCGGTCGCTACAACCTTATCCCCTTAAATTAATTTCGTCCTCGAAATTTAAACTTACTTGATCTATAATATCTGGATACTTAGCCAGAATCTCATCCTCCTTCTCCCAGGTAGCTTCATCGCTATCCTGTCTACCCCATTGGACTTTGACTAAATGGACTGCTTTGTTTCTTAAGACATGGACTTTTCTCTCCACAATGCACATAGGCGTCTCCTCATAAGACAGGTTCCTCTGAACCGAAATAGTCTGAAAATTTACCACATGGCTCGGGTCGTGGATATATTTCCTCAACAAGGAAACGTGAAAAACATTGTGTACGGCCGAGAGCTCGGGTGGTAACGCTAAACGATAAGCCACGTTACCTACTTTTTCTAAGATTTCAAATGGTCCGATAAAACGAGGTCTTAGCTTCCCTCTTTTGCCAAAACGAATGGTACCTTTCATAGGAGCTACTTTCAAGAATACTTTCTCTCCAATCTCAAATTCCAAGTCTTTTCTCCTTCGATCGGCATAGCTTTTCTGTCTATCTTGGGCGGCTTTAATCCGTAGTCTGATCTTCTCAATAGCCTCAACTGTCCTCTCAATCAATTCTGGACCTAAAATTCTTCTCTCGCCTACTTCATCCCAGTAAACTGGTGATCGACAACGTCGCCCATATAGTGCCTCATATGGTGTCATACCAATAGTAGCCTGAAAACTGTTATTGTAGGCAAACTCCACTAATGGAAGATGAGTCTCCCAATTACCACTCAAGTCTAGTACACAAGCTCTAAGCATATCTTCCAATGTCTGAATGGTGCGTTCAGACTGTCCATCTGTCTGGGGATGGTAAGCTGTACTAAAATTTAATTTAGTACCCATTGCGACTTGTAAACTCTTCCAAAATCTCGAAGTGAATCTTGGGTCTCTATCGGAGACAATAGAAGCTGGTACTCCATGAAGTCGAACGATCTCTTTAACATACAATTGGGCTAATTGATCCACATTGAGAGTCATTCTGATTGGTAGGAAATGAGCTGACTTCGTAAGTCGGTCTACAATAACCCAAATAGCGTTGTGACCTCTTACTGATTTTGGTAACCCTGTCACAAAATCCATGGAAATTTTCTCCCATTTCCATTCTGGTATATCCAAGGGATTTAATAACCCTGATGGTCTCTGATGCTCAGCCTTGACTTGCTGACACGTCATGCATCGAGAGATAAACTTTGCTATGCAACCTTTCATGTTTCTCCACCAAAAGGTATTGCGCAAATCACGATACATCTTTGTCCCTCCTGGGTGGCATGCATATGATGCTGAATGAGCTTCTGTCAAAATCTCATTCCGGATATGTTCATCTTTCGGCACACAAAGACGTCCTTTGAACATAAGCGCTTTATCAGCGGCAATCTCGAAACCTATTCTCTTGCCAGTCCCAACTTCGGATCTGATCTTTTCCAAGAATTTATCTCCGGCTTGAGCTGCTACAATCCGACCTCTCAAGTCTGGTTTGACGATCAGATTTGCCAATTTGTTAGATCCTTGGACTGTTGGGACTCGCACTTCGATCCTTAAATTCTGAAAATCTCGAATCAATTGATCTTGCGTTGTTCCCAAAGCTGATAAATGTCCAGCATTCTTTCTACTCAAAGCGTCTGCAACCTTGTTTGCTTTACCCGGGTGGTAAAGAATAGTGCAGTCATAATCCTTCACTAGTTCTAGCCATCGTCGTTGTCTCATGTTCAGTTCCTTCTGAGTGAAGAAATACTTGAGACTCTTGTGATCGGTGTAGATTTCACATTTACTCCCATACAGATAGTGTCGCCAGATCTTAAGAGCATGCACGACAGCTGCGAGCTCTAAATCGTGGGTCGGGTAATTCTTTTCATGTGGTTTCAACTGCCTTGAAGCATATGCGATCACCTTGCCATTCTGCATCAATACACAACCTAGACCATGTTTGGATGCATCGCTGTAAATAACGAAACCATCGGACCCATCTGGTATAGTCAATACTGGTGCTGAGACAAGTCTGTTCTTAAGTTTCTGAAAGCTTTGTTCACAAGGTTCTGTCCATTGAAACTTAACTCCCTTCTTAGTCAACTGGGTCATAGGACCTGCTATTTTAGAGAAACCCTCTATGAATCGCCGATAATACCCGGCTAATCCAAGAAAGCTTCTCACATCTCCAACATTCGCAGGTGTTGGCCAATTCGTTACAGTCTCAACTTTAGAAGGATCAACCTCAATGCCTTTAGCTGTAACAATGTGACCTAAGAAACCTATTCGCTCAAGCCAAAATTCACATTTCTTGAATTTGGCATACAACTTTTCTGCTCTCAGTGTTTCCAACACAGTCCTCAAATGTTCTTCATGTTGTGCAGCATTTCTGGAGTAGACCAGTATGTCATCGATAAAAACAATAACGAATTTATCGAGATACTGATGGAAAACTCTATTCATCAAGTCCATAAATATTGCGGGTGCGTTCGTGAGGCCGAAGGGCATTACTGTGAACTCATAATGCCCATAGCGTGTCCTGAACGCCGTCTTTGGTATGTCACTTGGCGAAACCTTTAGCTGATGGTAACCAGATCTCAAATCAATCTTGGAAAAGATAGCTGTACCTTTCAGCTGATCGAACAAGTCTTCGATCCTGGGAAGGGGATACTTATTCTTTATCGTCAACTTATTAAGTTCTCGGTAGTCGACGCACATCTTCATACTTTCATCCTTCTTCTTTACAAATAGAACAGGTGCTCCCCATGGAGACACACTTGGCCTGATGAAACCCTTCTCTAGCAATTCCTCCAACTGCACCTTCAATTCTTGCAACTCCTTCGGCGCCATACGGTACGGAGCTTTAGAAACAGGGCAGCTCCTGGTACCAAATCAATGGAAAATTCCACTTGCCTATCTGGCGGAATACCGGGTAGATCGTCTGGAAAGACATCATTGTACTCGCATACTACTGGCACTGAGTCCAGAGTAATCTCCTCTACGGGTTTGTCTTGAAGACTAACCAAATAGCCATGACAATCATCCTTGGCTAGTAGCTTCTCCGCTTGTAAAGCCGAGATAAGGCGAGGAAGTGTTTTGATCCTCGTCCCGTAGAACCTGAATACTTCTTCACCATCTTTGTGAAAAATAACCTCTTTTTCGTGGCACATGATTGCGGCACGATTGGTGCTGAGCCAATCCATACCCAGAATAATATCGAAATCGTTCATTCGGATAATATTTAAGTCTGCTTTCGAAACTTGGCCGTCAAAATCTATTTTGACTCTCTTATTAGTATCGATAGTTCCTCCTGACGGTAAACTAACCTCGAGAGTACTACCAGTTTCTTCTCCTATTAAGTTCAGTCTTCCTAAACATGCTTCAGCTATAAATGAATGCGTAGCTCCTGAGTCTATTAGAACATATACAGGAATACTAGAGATAGATAGTATACCTGCAATCACGTCAGAATCCTCAGCGGCATCCATAGCAAACACTCTTGCCTTTCCTTTTCTGTTCTGGTCTGGGTTCGCCTTCTGATTGGAACCCTGGGCGGATGGGGCACGACAATCCGATGCAAAGTGGCCCGGCTGGCCACACTTGTAGCAGACACCCTTTCCAAAAAGGCACTCTCCTTTATGCGGCCTCTGACACTTAGGGCATGGTGGAGTGAAAGTGATCATTTGTCTTCCTATTGGTCCTAGATTGGGCCTCTTGGTAAATGCTTGATTTCGGTTCTGATTCTGATTGCGATTTGGGCCTTGCCACTTTCTCTTCCCTTGATATCTTTGCTCACTATGGTTGCCTTGGTTCCCAATTCTCACACCGGCATAGGCTACTGCTTGAGCCTTCTTCACAACTTCTCCGTATGTTGGCAGTTCATGCGAACTGACAATCTGTCGGATATCAAGGCGTAGACCCCTCTCAAAACGCCGTGCTTTCTTGAACTCAGTCTCCACCAGATGTGGAGCATAACGCAACAGTTCCTCAAACTTTCTCTCGTATTCGGTTATGTCCATTTCACCCTGTACCAAACGTAGAAATTCGGACTCTTTGTGATCTCTGAGGGCTTGTGGGAAAAATTTATCCCTGATCTCAGTCTTAAACTCGTCCCAAGTCAGAGCTGCTAACTGCTCTTCACTCCTTGTTCGGGATGCAGATTCCCACCAGAAACCAGCTCTTCCAATTAACATGAACTCGGCACAAATTACCTTTTTATCTTCAGGACAAGATATGTGCCTGAATATCTTCTCAATGGCCTGAAGCCATTCTTCCACTGCTAGTGGACTTTCTCCGCCATCGAACGTAGGTGGGCGGTATCTCCGAAATTGTTCTATCGCTGGTGTTGTGGGGTTAACCGGTTGTGGAGCTTGTCTCAGTTCTTGCACCACGTTAAGTAATTCCCGGATGATATCGGTTTGAGTTGGTGGTACCATAACCTTCATAAAATTTTAAAAACAATTCATAAAGGTTGAATTAAGTGTACCACAACGTAAATGGTAACAGATAACTTCTAAAAATGGAAATTAGAACCCAAATATCATTTCATTTAAAACTCGACTTCATTTGATGAAAATACATGGGTAGGAAGGCACGTATGCCGAACATTTTTTTTTTTTTTTTTTTTTTACAGCAACATGTCGAGCCTACTCTAATTTCTATCTCTCTATTCTCTTTCGGTTACGCCTGACTCAGCGTCCGAGATCTCTCCTAGCGCTGGTTCAGCGTCTTCCTCAGTTTCTTCTTCTTCTGAGTCTTCTTCAGGAGCAAACCCATAGCGGTACTCAAAGTACATGGGCCAATATGCCACAAATCTCGTGCAGAAGGCATCATACTCCATATCCACATTCAAAGACACCAGAGCATCTACATATATACTATTAGCTATCTCCGCATAGTCACTTCGAAAAGTTGAGAGCAAGTGACGGATCGACCGGTGATCATTGGTCACGTAGCCATGTTGTATGGCCCGTTCACGTACAATATTCAACTGCTCTATATGTTGGGCAATTGTCCACTCAAGTTCGGGTCTGAAGCGGTCATAATCCCTAAAGGCTTGTTCTGCTTCACTGAGTGTCTTTCTACGAATAGGTGCCATGTCCTAAATCAATTATGCAAAGTCCAATTAAGCGGGGTTATTTTTCTCTTCTAGTTAAAATTACGAGGACGTAAAAATTAAAGAAAATTCTTTCAAATTATGCTCATACTCGGTTTTCTTTCTTTCTTTCTTTCTAATTCGGATACGCTTTCTTTCTTTCTCTTTCTTTCTTTCTTTCTTTCTTCTAAGTCTCATAAAACATCAAAACAAGTATCCGAATTAAAATAACATCTAAACTTCATAAACTTCTTTACCTTTGGAGTCGGCTGATCGAGTGATGGCAGTGGCAACTTTCATTAATAAGAATTAAATAATGTAAAATATCTCTTTGAAAATAAATTTTTTTTTTTTTTGAAAATTTGTCAGTCTACAGAAACGCAGACTGGCTCTGATACCAAACTGTAACGCCCCGAGTTCCGCGGACCCGGAACGCTACGTTATCTTCTCTTTGCCCTAATTTAACTGAAAAGTTTGGCGGAATAACTAACTTTTGAAAACATCACATTTAAAATTTGTGACCTTTAACGGTAACAAATGCCATTCGAATTAACTTAAGGAAAATTTGATTAAACATTTAACTCAAGTTTGAAAATAGCGGAAACGACAAGGTAAATTTCATAATGTTCAATGAGTGAAATTTCAAAAGTAATTTAAAACGATTAACTACATTTATTCCACCACTGCCCATCAGACTCGGCCGTCTCCA
This sequence comes from Osmanthus fragrans, assembly GCA_019395295.1. Taxonomy (NCBI): domain Eukaryota; kingdom Viridiplantae; phylum Streptophyta; class Magnoliopsida; order Lamiales; family Oleaceae; genus Osmanthus; species Osmanthus fragrans. The sequence continues at coordinate 27,840,177 of CM033350.1, forward strand.
AAATCTGCAATATTGTTAAAAATAATAGAATGAGCATTTCGAAGAAATACTCAGTAGACTCATCGACAGTAATTAATTTACAGAGTAATTTAACACATAATTATGCAATCAATACTGTGATATTCTCATGGGCTAATTTTCTTTGAAAAATCATAGGCTCTTTAAAAACATAGGGTGTGGGTAGTCTGTCTCATGCATTTAAGCACGTAAGTTATGCATAACATCATCTTATCTCATAAGAGATTCTCTTTCTTCTCATGCAATTAAGCATATAAGTTATGGCAAGCATAACAACATAATCTATCTCATAAGAGATTCTCATCTTATGCATTAAAGCATATAAATCACATAAAATCACATAATACATGCAATTACAATTTAAATTAATTAATGGGGGCGAGTCTACCAAAATTTATCGCGAGTCGTAAAAAGTTGAGCGGAAAGAAATCTCAAGCTCTATCGTCCTTGCGTTTCGTCTAGCCAAAAATAGAAAAATAACTTTGAATTAGTGTTTCGAAATTTCTTTAACGATTAAAAACGATAAAAATAAAGTTTAGGGACTTAATTGGAATTTAATTTAACTGAAAATAAAAGTTAAGGGCTAAAATTGAACTTTTCTAAAATAGGGACTAAATTGGAAATTTATTGAAACTGAAAATAAAAGTTTAAGGGCTAAAATTGAACTTTTATAAAATAGGGACTAAATTGAAAATTTATTAAAACTGAAAATAAAAATTTAGGGACTGAAATGGACTTTTTCAGAACCTGTGGGCTAATTCATTTTAAAACATAAGTTCTGGGACTGTTTTCTTTTAAAAACCGAACTTCGGGACTGAAATGAGTAACTTTAAAACTTGGGGGACCAAGATAACCTAACTTCTAAACTTTGGGGCTAAAACCGTAATTTTTGAAAAATCAAAAATAACAAAATCACTCTCTCTCTCTCTCATTCTCTCGTCAAAACGCGAGAGAGAGAGGGGAGGAGGCGACGGGGGACAGCGAAGGGGCGAAGCCCCTTCCCTCGATTCCGGCCGGCGCGAGGTGGCAGCGCCACCGTCGCGTGGTGGCGCCGGCAGTGTGGAGGTGATGGCGGGGTGATTTTGGCGTTTGGGTTGGAGGCTAAGGGTGTTAACCGAGGCCTAGGGTTCGGGTTTTTCTTGGGTTTTCCGGTGGAAATCGCTGGACAATGGGTCGGGGAAAGAGGTAAGTTCATGGGTTCCTTATTTCTGGGTTTGATTTTGATTTTTGGGTTGATTTCTGGGGGCTGCCCGTTTGGTGTGGGTGGCGGTTCGAAGTCGGGGACGGTAGGTGAGTTTGGGTGTTCTCGTGGTGGCGTTTTGGAATGGCAGAGTGGCTGCTTGGTGTGATGGCTCGAGTGGGCGACTGCAGTTTGTGTTTGCAGTCGGTGTTGGACAGTGGCCGTGTGCAGTGGTTTGTGGGTTGGAGGTGGTGGTTCTGGGTTTCGACTGTGGGGTGTGTGGTGGTTTGACTGGTTGTAGCTCTTGCAGTTTGGTGGTGGTGGTGCTGAAACGAGGTGTTCGAATTTCAGCTGAATTTGGTGACTGGTTCGATTGTGTGAAACTTCATGTCACTGGAGCTAAAAACTGATTCTAGCACCATGTGATTTTTCAGTTGATGCTAGAAATTGATTTTCTAGCATCAATTGTAAGTGTCCAATTTAGGAAGGTGACTGGGATTGAGGAATGAAATTTTGGAGAAGATGATATGTTCTTACCCAGGCTGCAGTTGTTGGCTGCGTGAGAATGAGGGAGAAAATGGGGTGTATTTATGAACAGTATTTTCTAGGGCACAATTCCCTAGGCCAGAAATTGGGCCAGAAATTTGGGCCGAAAGAATTTTTCTAAATGGACTTGCCGAAATGGGCTGAAAAGAATACATTTGGGCTTAAAGGATTGGACTAAAATAACTTATTTGGACTAATAAGTAATTGGACCTTAAAAATTACTTAAATTATTAAAATGATAAGAAATTCGATACCTTAAAAATATTCGGAATTGAACTCGATTTGAATGAATTTAAATTGATTTTATAACGGCTAGACGAACGCGTTTTTATTTAAAACTCGGGATTTAAGGTTTTTGCGACACGTTTTTCAAGAAACTTAAATAAAAAATTTCGGTCGCTACAAGGCATATTCGGGATTCTAAGGATCTTTTAAACTCTATTAATGATAGGAATTTGAACTATATAGAAATTTGGATCTCCAAAGTCATGGAAGCTGTAAATGTTATATGATTAGGCAAAATTTAGACAAGTTCCGACTAAGCGGTGATCGACCGAAAATTATGGTTCGATCAACCGCTAGAGTTTCGGTCGATCGAAATAGATTTAAATCCGGTATTAACAGATTAATTACCGTATATGCTGTTGGTACTCCAGAAATCCGGTAAATTGCACAGAAATTCGGTATACGCGAAATTAGGTATGCAATTTAGCAATATAATAACTACGATGAACGCAAATTCAACATACATATATCATGCTTAATACTATATACGTACAGAATGTAAACATGAACGAATAAAAATCGCAGAACGAGTAATAGAACCGAAAACTTTTAACCCGAGGCCTGTGTTGCACACAGTTTCCTTAAAACAGATTCGCCCCCTCACCGTTCGTGCTTGAGGTTTACAACGAGCGTCCGTTTCCCAGGATACAACGGTAGAACCAGTAGCTTCCGAGCATCACGGGAACCACTCCGGCGAACTGAACTAGTGCCTGAACTACACCACCACCAAGACCGAAATGCAGGAAAAAAAATAGAACTCTATGCAAATGAATTTCTTATTTATTCTAGACTTGAAAGCCTTTGCTTTTTTTTTTGTGTGTTGGAATGAGGAAAATGAGCCACTATTTATAGGCTAGGCTACCATCAATGACAATGACCTTTGGAGTTTCTCATCTTTTTCCTATGTGGGACAAATTCATTTTTCCCACATAAACTCCCTTTTGAGTGGTGCACTTTGAGCCTCAATTTCTCATTCACCCGAGCATCAACTTTGGCAAGTAAGTATATGATTTCGATGTACTCACGGAGGAGAACACAAATCAACTTTCATCTTCCAAATTGAACAACCGGATCCCACTCAAAACTCGTGCCAAAGTCAGGCCATAAACTCAGTTTTTCCAACAATCCCCCACATGAATGAAAATTGGGAGCGACTCATGCATGTGACACATGACGACTTATGAATGTGACACATGACGACTTGGTGATATAGTTCAACAGTTGAAACCTGCATAGGATAGGTAGGTGTTACCCTTTTGAACCTTCCCTTGTGAAAGCATATTTACTTTACTGGCTGATCAGTAGACGCGATGTCCTTGAACTGTTCTGCTGTTTATGTAAACGATAATACACTTCACACAGGATTCTTCCTAACACATTTCAGCTCTCATTATTATGTTCGTTTTGGCCATGAACATATGCCTGGTTCTGTGAAAGATCACTAGAATTGCGCCCCACACAATTCCCTTAGAAGCGGCCCCACTTCTCTCTCACATAGGGTGATTTCTTATTACAAGTAACCCGCATTACTCGGCTCGATTTCCGACGCATAAGAATCATTAAAAGCCAATTGCTTATCCTCCAACTTCACGAGCATCACTGTCGCATCACAGGAATGGACATGAGGTAATATCCCCCACAGTGATTACATCAAGCCTTTACAATTAGGTTGTCCCTTTGAACCTAGATCTTGGGATCTCCAGTCAACTAGGTTGGGTTTTCCTTTGTATTGACTTATCCATTCAAGGGCTTAAGTCCCATTCCTCTCGATGATTTCTCAACTAACTCTCGATTTAACCCTTTGGTTAGCGGATCCGCAATGTTATCCTTTGACTTTACATAGTCAATAGTGATAACTCCAGTTGAGAGTAGTTGTCTTATGGTATTGTGCCTACGACGTATATGTCTAGACTTACCATTATACATGTTACTCTGTGCCCTTCCAATTGCTGATTGACTATCACAGTGTATGCAAATTGCTGGCACAGGTTTTGACCATCTTGGAATATCCTCTAAGAAGTTGCGTAACCATTCAGCCTCTTCACCACTTTTATCTAGAGCTATAAACTCAGATTCCATAGTGGATCGAGCTATTACTGTTTGTTTAGAGGATTTCCAAGAAACAGCTGCACCTGCCAATGTGAACACAAATCCACTTGTGGATTTTGAGTCTTTCATATCAGATATCCAATTAGCATCACTATATCCTTCAATGACCGCTGGATATTTGGCATAATGCAACCCATAATTACGAGTCAACCTTAAGTACCTTAGTACTCTTACTATTCCTTTCCAATGATCAGATCCTGGATTACTCGTATACCTACTTAGTTTACTAACTGTGTAGGCTATGTCTGGTCTTGTACAGCTCATTAAGTACATCAGACTTCCAATGATTCTCGAGTATTCTACTTGAGAAACACTTTCACTTTTATTCTTGGATAGGTGTTGACTCGTATCTATCGGTGTTCTAGCCATGCCAGTATCATCATTACTGAACTTTTCTAGAATTTTGTCCACATAATGTGACTGGCTTAGAACGAGTCCATCTGATGTTCTTGAAATTTTGATTCCAAGTATAACATCAGCCAAGCCCATATCTTTCATGTCAAATCTTGAATTTAACATATTCTTGGTGGATTTGATCATCTTATCGTTGCTACCAACAATAAGCATATCGTCAACGTAAAGACATAAAATGACATAGCCATTTTTCGTGTCTTTGACGTAAACACATTTATCACACTCATTGATTTTAAACCCACACTCCATCATGACACTATCGAATTTCTCATGCCATTGTTTTGGTGCTTGTTTTAAGCCATATGATGACTTCACCAATTTGCAGACTTTCTTTTCCTGCCCTGGAGATGAAAACCCCTCGGGTTGTTCCATATAGATTTCTTCATCTAAATCTCCATTTAAGAAGGCAGTCTTAACATCCATTTGATGTACTTCAAGATTCCGCAAAGCAGCAATCGCAAGTATCATTCTAATAGATGTTATTCTTGTTACTGGAGAATATGTATCAAAGTAATCAAAGCCTTCCCGTTGTCGGTAACCTTTTATTACTAACCTGGCCTTGTACTTTTCAATAGTTCCATCTGTTTTCATTTTTCGTTTGAAAATCCATTTGTAGCCTAGTGGTTTACTTCCTGGGGGAAGATCCACTAGCTCCCATGTATGATTTTGCAAGATGGAATCTATTTCACTTTTAATGGCCTCTTTCCATTGAGGTCCTTCTGAGGAGTTTACAGCTTCTTGATAGCTTCGAGGTTCACTTTCTAGCATATAGGTCAGAAAATCTCGACCATAAGATTTTTCTGTTCTTTCTCTTTTGCTACGTCTTGGTTCAACCTCAACCCCCTCTTCTAGTTCTTGGACCTGACTATCTTCAATCATAGTCTCATACGTCCGTTTAGAAGAGTTTGCCTCTTCTTTGGACTTATACGGAAATACATGTTCAAAGAACGAAGCATTTCTCGATTCCATTATCGTGTTTTTGTGTATATCTGAGATTTTCGATTCATACACAAGAAACCGATAAGCACTACTGTTATGAGCATATCCAATAAAGATGCAATCTACAGTTTTCGGGCCTATCTTCACCTTCTTTGGTGTTGGGATAGCCACTTTAGCGAGACACCCCCACACTCGTAAGTATTTATAGGAAGACTTTCTTCCTTTCCATAACTCATACGGAGTCTTTTCCATTTTCTTTCGGGGCACCTTATTTAAAAGGTAATTTGCTGACAACACAGCCTCCCCCCACATGTTCTGAGGTAACCCAGAACTTACTAGCATTGCATTCATCATTTCTTTTAAGGTGCGATTTTTCCTTTCAGCAATGCCATTTTGTTGCGGTGAATAAGGTGCGGTGGTTTCATGTATGATTCCGTGTTGTGCACAGAATTCAGCAAACGGTGCTTCATACTCACCACCTCGATCGCTTCTCAACACCTTAATTTTCTTGCTAAGTTGATTTTCAACTTCCGTCTTATAGAGAATGAATTTCTCTATCGCTTCATCCTTACTTTTTAGCAAGTACACATAGCAGTATTTTGTGCTATCGTCGATAAAAGTAATGAAATACTTGTTGCCACCTCTTGTTTGTACAAATTTTAAATCACATAAGTCACTGTGAATTAAATCAAGTGGTTCAGTATTCCGTTCAATTGATTTGAATGACGACCTTGTCAATTTTGCTTCAACACAAGTTTCACACTTATGTTTCGAATCAACATGGAACGCGGGTATGCAATTCAAGTTAACTAGTCTACGTAAAGAATCATAGTTAACATGTCCTAGTCTACCATGCCACACATTGGAAGACTCAAGCAAATAAGCAGAAGAGTTCACTTTATTCATTTTTGGCTTAACAACCATTATATTTAGTTTGAACATGCCATCGGAAACATACCCTTTTCCGACAAACATTCCACTTTTGGACAAAATAACTTTGTCTGACTCAAATACAATACGAAACCCATGCTTATTCAAAAGCGACCCGGACACTAGGTTCTTACGGATTTCCGGCACATATAGCACATTGTTAAGAGTCAACTCTTTCCCTGAAGTCATCTTCAGAACCACCTTCCCTTGTCCTTTGATTTCAGAAGTTGCTGAATTTCCCATGAACAACTTCTCTCCATTTTCAATTGCTTCGAAAGCATTAAACATCTCTTTATCAGAGCACACATGCCTTGTAGCACCAGTGTCAATCCACCACTCTTTCGGGTTAGAACCCACCATGTTTACTTCAGAAATGACGGCTGCGAGATTCATCTCCGACACGTCATTTGCCATGTAATCAACCACATTTGCTTCCTTCTTCTTCTTTGGCATTCTGCACTCCGAAGACTTGTGACCTACTTTGTCACAGTTGAAGCATTTTCCTTGAAATTTCTTTTTTAGAAATTCCACCTTTTAGTCCTTGCTTGGTCCCTTTGCCACCGGATGACCCAGCCTTACTTTTGTAGGCCTTACTGCTTTGACCATGCTCTACCACATTGTCTTTAGCAACATCAGGACTGAACCACTTCTTCTCCGAACCCTTGTTGTCTTCTTCAATTCGAAGTCTAAAACAATCAGTTCTTCGACGTTCATTTCCTTTCGTTTGTGCTTCAGATAGTTCTTGAAGTCTTTCCACGCGGGGGGCAATTTCTCAACAATTGCTGCCACTTGGAAAGTTTCACTCACAACCATCCCTTCGGCATGAATTTCGTGAAGAATCACTTGGAGTTCTTGCACTTGACTGATTACAGGTTTGGAATCCACCATCTTATAATCCAAGAATCTGCCGACAATAAACTTTTTTGCCCCGGCATCCTCAGTCTTATATTTTCGGTCCAACGACTCCCACAGCTCCTTAGCAGTTTTCATACTACTATACACGATGTATAGTGAGTCTGCTAAGCTGTTCAATATATAGTTTCGGCACGGAAAGTCTGAATGTTTCCAAGCATCAACCGCACTGATCACTTGAATATCTCATTCACCCTCATTGAGTATTGGAGCAGTTTCAGTCAAGAATCTCGCAAGATTCAAGGTGGTCAGGTAAAATAACATTTTTTGCTGCCACCTCTTGAAATTCAAGCCATTGAATTTTTTCGGTTTTTCCCCATGGTTAACCGGAACATTAGCCACATGTTGGCTCACAACACGACTTGGCACCTGAGCCACAGTCTGAGCCACAACAGAGCTAGGCCCTGCACCCATAGCTGCACCCATACCCACAGTTTGGGAAACTTGGGACACATCCATGTTGGTTGGTTCGGTTGTCATTTCACACAAAAATTAGTTTCCAAAAAACTAAATATCAACTTGTCTTTAAAAAAAACAAATCTGTTTTAAGCTTGTTATATGATTAGGCAAAATTTAGACAAGTTCCGACTAAGCGGTGATCGACCGAAAATTATGATTCGATCAACCGCTAGAGTTTCGGTCGATCGAAATAGACTTAAATCCGGTATTAACAGATTAATTACCGTATATGCTGTTGGTACTCCAGAAATCCGGTAAATTGCACAGAAATTCGGTATACGCGAAATTAGGTATGCAATTTAGCAATATAATAACTACGATGAACGCAAATTCAACATACATATATCATGCTTAATACTATATACGTACAGAATGTAAACATGAACGAATAAAAATCGCAGAACGAGTAATAGAACCGAAAACTTTTAACCCGAGGCCTGTGTTGCACACAGTTTCCTTAAAACAGATTCGCCCCCTCACCGTTCGTGCTTGAGGTTTACAACGAGCGTCCGTTTCCCAGGATACAACGGTAGAACCAGTAGCTTCCGAGCACCACGGGAACCACTCCGGCGAACTGAACTAGTGCCTGAACTACACCACCACCAAGACCGAAATGCAGGAAAAAAAAATAGAACTCTATGCAAATGAATTTCTTATTTATTCTAGACTTGAAAGCCTTTGCTTTTTTTTTTTTTGTGTGTTGGAATGAGGAAAATGAGCCACTATTTATAGGCTAGGCTACCATCAATGACAATGACCTTTGGAGTTTCTCATCTTTTTCCTATGTGGGACAAATTCATTTTTCCCACATAAACTCCCTTTTGAGTGGTGCACTTTGAGCCTCAATTTCTCATTCACCCGAGCATCAACTTTGGCAAGTAAGTATATGATTTCGATGTACTCACGGAGGAGAACACAAATCAACTTTCATCTTCCAAATTGAACAACCGGATCCCACTCAAAACTCGTGTCAAAGTCAGGCCATAAACTCAGTTTTTCCAACAGTAAAAAGCACAATACAAGAAAAGCAATTGGACCGAACAGATCCCATATTAAAATATGGAATGTTTAGGCAAGATGGGTATTTCGTCATTGGCAAAATTATACAACACGATCATACAGTGTAAAAGGATGTGCGAAAAGTGGAAACAAACGTGGTCGAGCACAGCGCTTACTATTTCGTAAAGGTCTTAGACAATCAATTTTTATACTAAGAGATTTTTCGTGGTGGTCATTACCTACTTTGAAGATTGATGGAAAAAATACATTGAAAAGAAGTAAGTATCATAGGTGTTACCTGTTGATTTAGGTTTTTTTTTTAAAAGTGTCATTCTCATCTTTAAGTGCTGGAGATAATGATTTTCATTATATAGGACCAGGTCAATATTAATACTAACTTCTACTAGAAAACAATCATGAGTATGATTGTATGAGATATATAGTAGGTTAAAACATAGAATTTCCAATTAGTCAGTTACCGTAGGCTTATGTTAAGGTTCAGTTGCAAGTTCTCTTGTTTTGACTTATATGTGAATTAACTCAATATGTCAATGATAAAAATACCTTTAGTGTTTGCTTTTAACCTGTGATTCAATTTTAGTTTATAGACTAGTAGAAGATAAATTGAAATGAAAAATTTGAAGCATTTTGTAATGTAAGAATTTTAGGTTAAATATAATAAAGATTGAAGATGTGGAACATCCTTTTGCTCATTGTAGGTTTAAGCATGATGATGGTGGTGAAGTAGAGGATCATGTTGTCTCAAAGAGCAAATATTTTACGAGAAGAGATCTTTAAATATTAATAATGTTACGGGCAATCCCAAATGGCCCCACACACACCACGTGGCCGAGGCCAGAGTCTGCCGTCCATCCGAACCCTCCATGTCGAACTGGTGAGGACGAACCCACAGTCTCGAACCTTCATCGCTGAACCCCTTGTGACCGAACTCTTGTGCGGTACCGAACTCGTGTCACGTGAACAGTAGGCAGTATGGCTCTCCTATAGAAGATCTGGTGGAAAAGATCTTCTAACAAGTGGATGATGTGACAACACGCTGCAATTACGGCTGCACCAATCCCGCGTGTCAGAGTTCAAACATAGGATGTCAGAGCATTAAATGCGCTGAAGTCTATGACAAGAAGTTCAGCCGTTGAGATAAGGCCACGTGTCCACTCATCCAACGGTCCTTACTCACTCTATCTTACTATATAAGCTCACACATTGTGTCATTTGAAGGTAATGCTAAATTGACTTCTCAATACTACTTAGCAATTCTCTCTATATTTTACTGTTCTCCCCAAGGCCGACCCCCTTATACTTCTTGGAGGCTCACGTTTTAGCCTTCCCACACTCATATATTTCCACTCCAACTGACTTGATCGTCGGAGTGCGGCCGGCTCCCCCCCATCTTTGGAGAAGGCCACGTGCAACTGACGGTTTGTCCTAGTGTGCAGGAACAAAGGCTGAACCGGACGTGAGAGGCCCTGGGATCTGTTGACAGCTCATAGGTGCAATTTTTGAGGTCAACAAATAAGGTAGACTGTAAAAGGATTTTACAATTGGTTGAACAAAATAGAGAAGTGTGATCACAATTTGTATGATACAATAGTTCTTCATAATGGCATTTAGACTAGCTATGTGTCTAGTACTGAGTGTTGGGCTGTTCAAATACAAAATGTCTACAAAATGGAAGTTATGGGATGTCAAATGTGTGTGTAGCACATTAGACTACAGAACTTATGCTATACGTTAGCAAGTGTGATATCACTGATTGAGAGTAAATTAAGAGGGGGTACTTTTAAAATTGACCTGATAGAATAGGGGATTTTTAAGATTGATCTCTTTGACTAAAAAATGGTAAAATGCCTATATTACCCTTAATGAAATGAGTTTTTATATATTGCAGGATATATCCTTATTTTAGAATAGTTTTTCAATTTTGTCCTGTATTATTTCTATCTCGAATTCTAGCATATAAATTCATCATTTGATCTAATAGATTGACATAATCTTCCATATATCTATCAAAATTCTCTCCAAGTATATAATATTTCAGACGATGATTGATCTATTCTTTCCATTTGAGAGATAATATTATTTATTTTTTCTAATAAAATTTCTAATAAGTTATCTAATCCTTCAATTGTATATCCTGGCATGTTATATAAATCTAAACAATGCTAATAAAATAAATATTAAATACAAACATTTAGATAATTTAGCCATGCAAATATTCAGATAAGTAATCCCAACGATTCTTTAAGATTTCAGAAAATATCTTTCTAAATTTAACAAAAATAATAGTTTTACCTTAATTTTGATCTCAAATCTTTATTCTTATAACCGAGTAACCTTCAGGTTCTGGATCTGTAAATGACTCCCTTCAATGGCCTCCTGCCTCTACAGGATAATTGCTATTCCAGCTTTTCACATTTACTGTGTCAATTCTTTGAATTCGGATTACAGATCTTAGCTAAAGAAAACTTTTCTTTCTGTTAAAGTAAGAAAGAAAATTTTTCTTCAATCTTTCAAGAATCTATGGGATGAAGTGTTTAGAAATTCATGATATCTTTTAAAGACAATTTGGATCTGAAATAACTGAAAATTTTATTGATATCTAAAGGCTGAAATATGATTACAATAGAAGACAGGAAATTGTTTGACTATCTCACAGTTTGAGTGCTCAACCAATTCTGCCTTTTTCATTAGCCCAAAGGCTTCTATTTATACACAAATATGAAGATAAATTACATCATTGCTTACATCATACTAATAATATTTTATTGCCTCGTATTTTTCATCAAGAGCCTCATGACCCCTCCATCCTTTGTTATTTTGTTACATTTTCTTTGATAAAAGACACAGTCCTTCTATAATTGTCCTTCAAATCTTGTTTTTACATACAGCTGGTAAGATTTTTCTGTAGCATTTTGGACACCTTTCCTCCACGTGTTTATCATTTTTTATCTTTTTTTTCTAATTCTGTCGGCAAGTGGGGCAGTCTCTAGCTTCACATGCCCTCTGTAATGTTGAAATGGCACCAGGAATCTGATGCGTGTCAAACTTGGTGATAAAATCTTTTAAAACTTCAGATTTTTGAGTCCCATCATTAGCCAAAAGTGTCCATCCATTATATTGGCATATGCATCTGTATTTTCTATCATAACAACTTTTTGCTATATTATAAAGGATTTTGTATCCAATGACTCTTCTATTTTTTATCCATGATTTTGTAAACTTTGGTAATGGTTTATCAATATACCCTTCATCCATTTTGAAATTTCTTCTAACATGCCCAATGGAGATTATATGTTCTGTTGGATAAAAAATTTCATCTTCGACTTCTGGACTGATAGTATAAAATTTAAGATAAATAGATCGTCCATGTGCATATCTTGAGACTTCAGATTTAAATATGTCATCAAATCGTTCTATTTCTTTAAGAGATTTATCTGGATAAATTAAATCCAAATATCCGTAATCAGCTGCCATTTTGACCATGACTGGATCAGATTCTTTCATCATCACTATTCTTGGATAAATGTGTTCACTGGGTGAAATAAAATATGAATCACTTGTTTGTAATTCATAAATTATTTTGGTAAATTTTTTATATTCTTCTTCTTTTGAAGACAAAGGGATTTCATCTTCTTCATCTGGTTGTATTTGAATTGATCTCGTATGCTCTGCATTGGTAATAATCTTTTTAGGATTATCACCAATTCTTATCTTTCTGGGACTTTGGATAATAATATCTTTCTTTGGTCCACTGCTGCTTCCGCATGGTGGATCACTTCTTGGTATCTGTTGATATTCCTGTTTGGTATCATAGGATTGTGTCAAAACATCAACCCTTGTATCTTTATTTGTATCAATAGACATCAATTGTGCTTCAAGAGCATCAATTTTGTCTTTCATTTCATTGGCAACTTTGACGTGGGATTCACTGATCTCAAGTAATAGATTGAAATTATTACTTAAGATTTCAGCTAATGCCCCTATCCCAGCTTTTATATCATCTGCTTTTTCTTTGGCAAATGTTGCCGCAGATTTCTTCTCTGATATCATTTGTTTAATGTTATCCATCTCCAAATTCAATGTTCCTGCTTAAAAAATCAGCAAGATAATTATTTGTACCTTTAATATGAATAATATCAAAATTATAGAATGATAAATATGCTTGACATCTATGTAACCTTCTATACTGGGGTTCCATTGGTAATTTATTTCTAACAAGTCCTGCAACTTGAGAATTGTCAGTTTCAACAATAAATCTATTTTTCATTCTCCTAATTTTAAATCTAATGATAATTTTTCTATTTTTCTAAATGTATTATTATCAAATGTTACTTTTAATCCATATCCTTCAGAATTTTCTATTTCTTGTTTTTCTTCTATAGTTTCAGCTTCTTCTATTTCGTGATTTATTCTGATTCTGATATATAAACCTCTTCTCCTTCATAATTATTAATATCTGTTATTTCTTCTAAATCACTTTCTATTTCTTCATATTCTTGTTGTAAAATTCTAACTTTATTTTTAGTACAATCAGGGCTTATATGTCCTATTTCTCCACAATTCCAGCATTTGCATTGTTTTTTTTATCATTTTTAAACTCTTTTCTTTTTGGTTGATATTTTCTTTTATAATATCTCATATTTGGTTTTTGATATTTTTTTTGAACTGTTTATATTTTTTATACTTCTTTGGTTTGAATTTTCTTTTATATTTTCTTTCTGGTCCATATCCCCAATTAATAGGTCTTTCTATTTCTTCGCAACAGATTCTTGTTAATTTTCCAGATTTTTTCATTAATTGTCTATTTTTACATATTTCTGCTAATCTTTCAAATAGGAATTTTATTCTACTTCCTAATGTATCTGGTACAGGATTATTCTTTATATATCTTTCATATTCTATTTTAAAATATATATTCCATGTTCCTGGTAATTTAGCAAAATACATTTATAAGTATGGTCCTTGATTTTCGTTACTATAAAATTGGGTATAATAGAAATTTCTAAATTGACATGTATATTATTTTATTTTACACATCACATATCATAATGTTTATTAATCCTAATCTTGCTTTTAATTTTTCTCTTCTAGCTTCTTCTTCTGAATTTTTTTATCTAATTTTCTCCTAGAAATTCATCTGATATATATTCTACTAACTTTTTTATTCCCTCTTGTGAGTTTTTTACATTTCTGTTTGTATATTTATTCTCATTAATAATTTAGTATTTTCAGTTACTCATTCCCACCAATTTCTTACATCTCCTTCAAATGATGCTATTAAATAGTCAATTTTTCTATCCGTAGATTTCCATGTATCATCTTGGTTATATAAAAAGAATAATATCATTGCATCTGTCCATTGTAACAAGGCTTTCTTAGTATCTATTTTACAATTTAAATCTAGTTTTGCTCCTCCATGATTTATTGGTTTATTGTAGTCTGAGTTTGGGGTAAATTGATCTTTATATTTTTCTATTCTATGTTGTAGTATAATTCTGTCATAGTACTGCTTATAAGGTCTATGTGGCATTGGTGCATATCCTCCTTCTAATTCAGGAAATTCTAATTTTGGATTATTGCTTGTATTTCCTGGTGCTGGTGTTAGTCCTCCACCAGTATTTATTAATATTTCATAATTTTCTAATTCTTCTATACTTAACTGGTCAAAGTTTTCTATTAGATTATCTATTTCTTCATTCATCATCTTTTTTATTTTTTCCTCTTTCTTTTTCATATTTTCAAATTCTTTTTCTTTTTCTAGGATTATTGGTAATATTTCTTTTCTAAATCTATCATCCATACTTCCAGGTTCATAATATCCTTCTGTTTCTACATGTTTATTTCCTATTCTTGTTATTTCTCCTTTTATTCTATCTTTATCTACTTTTTTATCTGTTGGTTTCATATTTTGTTTCATTTCCCTAATTTCTACTTTTAACATTCCTACTTCATCTTTTAATTCTTTAGTTTCATTTATTAATTTTTTTAGTTCATCAAATGATTCTGAAAAAGCCATTATATTTTTCCATTTTTTACTTCTAATAAATATGATAATCTACACTTTTTATCTTTATTTTCATTGATGATTTTATTAAAACTTTCGATTGCTATTTCATTATTAGGTAATTGATCATCTCTTACAGTTTCAAAATATTTTGCTTGTAATTCTAGTTTTTCGATTTTTAATTTTCCTAACATTTTTTCTTGTGATTTATTTATATCTCCTGGTGTTCCTAGTATATTTGAGATTTTTTCTTGTATTTTGTTTAAATTTTTAACAATATTATTAAGCTTTCTAGCTATTTTATCATTACTCATTTATAGCTTATGATGATTCATATATTTCTCTATAATATAAAATAATTTCAAATTCTTTATTAATCATTTCATATACATATCTATTTTTTATAGATCCTATACTTAATTTATGTAATATTTGTTCTTTTATTTCTCTAGGTAATATTTTAATTATATTTAATGTTAATATTTTTGATTTATTAGGAATAGGTTCATAAAATATTTTATCTCCTTTTTCTTCTTCTAATTTATAATAGTTATCTATCTTCTTAATTTTAATTCCCATAATTACTTATATTATTTTCTATTATAGCAGCTATTTCTTCTTGATCTATAGTTTCTAGAATAGTTTCCCATATTATAAGATCTCTCATTATACTAATTTATGTTTCTTCTATTATTTTCTTTCTAATATGTAAAGGTATATCTTTTAATTTTATAAGTATGATTTTTAAAACTTCTTTCTCTATTATAGGTTTTCCTATTATCATCCCAAATCTATCTTTTTTAATCATATATCTATTTTCTAAATCTTTTATTATCATGTTATGATATATGGCTCTGATACCAATTGAAATGGGGGGTACTAAGACCGTCTTCAAAATCTCAAAGTTTATTATTCTCGTAAATATTTAATAAATCGCAATAAAATTTATAAAATTCACTATATTTTGTTATGACTTTTTCTTCAATAATTATATTTAATTTTTCAATTCTTCTTTCTAAATTGATAATTTCTTTATGTATATTATTTTCAATTCTAATTGCTTGACTATCTATATAAATATTTTTATATCTTAATTTTGGATCTAAATAATGTAAAAAGAAACTTTTTAATTCTCCTTTTAAATAATTTAATTCTCTTTTTGTTGCAATTTTTAGATCAATAAAATTTTGTATAATATCTGGATTTAAAGGTTTTGGATTCATAAATAGTTTATGACCTTATTGTATTTTTTTTTCTATTATAATGATTTGGTTGCAATTTTTTATGTTAAGGGTATTTGTGGTAGTTAAAATTGTCAAAGGTCATTTTGAAAATATTGCTTCATTTTTAGGTCACTTTGGAAATATGAGTTTGAATTTAGGTTATTTTCATGTATTTCCTCAAATTAAGGGGCCATCTTAGATGATTGAGGCATATCTTTCATAGAACTAAAGAAGTTCTAGATTTACATTGACAAGAGCAACGAAACTGCAGCATAACATGTTACAAGAATAGGTGTAGACTGAAATTAACATGAAATTAGGTTGTCAAGGAATATTTGATTCCCTCGAAACTTTAATGGTGAAAAAGGATTCCCATAGCCAACAACTTCAAGTCTGTCGAGGACTTTAGTAGTTGTTTAGGTTTAGAGAATATTTCTTTTGACTAAACATGTGTTTGTATATGATTTTGACATTGTTTTCCATGTTTGAATGTGTTGGGTATTGACACTTTGTTGTCAAACAAATAAATTATAAATTTTGTGATTTTCATTTTAGTTGTCTAGTTTGGTAGAAATCCAACTAGTTTGGTATGAAAAATGTTATTATATTAGGCATGTAATAGCCTAGGAGAAAAGGCAAGTGGTCTAGTGGTGTTTGGTAGATTGTCTATCATATCTTTCTCTATATATATTCCCATTGTGGGACTCGAGAAGGCACAAGAAACACACAAGAAAATCAATAGAAAATACACATTTGAAACATATCAAAATGTAGTCTCTCGGAGGTTTCCCTCCTCTCCTCTGCTGGTCGATAAACCAACAGAGTGAGCCTTTATTGTTTATGTTTTATTATTGTTCTACCACTGCCATCTCCACCACATATGAAACCACACATTTTATTGAGTTGTTTAACTCCATTTTTTTGAGCTAAAGTTGAGCTCCAACTCCCCTCGATGTGTCTTGTTCTTCACCATGAAGATGGTCAATATGTAGAAACGATGAACCAGCATTTCTTCACACCAATGCACTATAACTTCTGCACAAGTGGAAGAGCTTTGACTCTTCCACATTCTACAATTGGTATTAGAGTTTTAAATGATCTTAAGGGTCAAGAAAATGCTGTCAAACTGTGAACGAAAAAAATCAAATTTAAAACCCCCTTAGTTTGTTTGTTTGTTTGTTTTTTTTCTTTTTATGCACTCTCCAGGAGAGTTGCTATAATGACAAGTAGCAAGGGGAAGATTCTTGGGATTAGGTCCTGTAATGGCTAGCTTTGTTCGAGCTCTTTGAAGCTCTGTTGTTTCAGCTCAAGGTCTGGGAAAATCCATAGATGATCAGACCCAGTTTACAGTAGCTAAACACCTGTTTTTCGGCACTTTCACAGTGAGGAAAAGTGATCAGATTTTCGAGCTCTGTCTTAAGTGGAAGGAGTCTCATTTTTTATCAGCAACAGCCTCTTGAAACCTTGTAGTGACAGCTTGAAATATGGCTCAAGGATTCTTGGACAAAGCCAAGTGAAAGAGCTTGAGTTTCTTGAGGTGTTAAATGTTGTGACCAGAGGAATACTAGCAGCCAGATCAGTCCTCCACTTGTGGTTTTAAAAAGTGGCTGAGTTTGGTGTTAAATAACTGTTCCTTTTTTCAAAAAAAAAAAAAGAGTGAAACCAGACAAGGGGAGTTAAATGATGAAGAAGATGAAAATGGCCCAAAATAGGTGTTTAAAATGTTGAAATCCGATATGCAGCTGTAAAATCCGGTTCTGTTCAAATCCGGTACGTGTAAGCCATATACGGTATTTAAAGTCCATATCCGGTATGCAACCTTTGAAATACGGTATGCAAACCAAATCCGGTATGTGACATTGAAATCCGGTAAGCCAAAAAAGCTAAAATCCGGTATTTAAAAGCTGAAATACGGTATGCTCTAAATCCGATATTGATGAAATTCGGTAAGCTACCAAAAACATTGAAATCTGGTAAGCCATGAATCCGGTATGCAAAACAAGTTGAAATTCGGTAAGCCACAGCCCAAATCCGGTATGCTGGCTATCTCAAATCCGGTATGCTGGCTATCTCAAATCCGGTATGCATGTTTCAAAATCCAGTATGTCCAAAACTGTAAATCTGGTATTGCTTGCAAAATTGAAGAGAAATCCGGTATTCAATGGCATTTCGAAATGGACAACTCCAGCAGCAGCAAATGGCCAAGAAAATTGAAGAAAAATTGATGATGAAGATGGATCAAGACTTTGACACAAAAATTTGTTTTCTAATCAAAGTGTCAAAGGGGAGTTTGTTGGGTATTGACACTTCGTTGTCAAACAAATAAATTGTAAATTTTGTGGTTTCCATTTTAGTTGTCTAGTTTGGTAGAAATCCAACTAGTTTGGTATGAAAAATGTTATTAAATTAGACATGTACTAGCATAGGGGAGAAGACAAGTGGTCTAGTGGTATTTGGTAGATTGTCTACCATATCTCTCTATATATATTCCCATTGTGGGACTCGAGAAGGCACAAGAAACACACAAGAATATCAATAAAAAATACATATTTGAAACATATCAAAATGTAGTCTCTTGGAGGTTTCCCTCGTCTCCTTTGGTGGTTGATAAACCAGCAGAGTGAGCCTTTATTGTTTATGTTTTATTGTTGTTCTACCACTGCCATCTCCACCACATATGAAATCGCACATTTTGTTGAATTGTTTAACTCCATTTTGTTGAGCTAAAGTTGAGCTCCAACTCCCCTCGATCTGCCTTGTTCTTCACCATGAAGATGGTCATCCTGTAGAAAGGATAAACCAGCATTTCTTCACACCAATGCACTATAACTTCCGCACAAGTGGAAGAGTTTCAGACTCTTTCACATTCTACAGAATGAGTCTTTCAACAGATGATGTTATTGCTGTCTTAAACATGCAGTTTCCATTTGAAAGCTTGCTTCAACTGTTATTTCCATTTTCCTGAAGCTTGTATGTACACCCAAATTTTATTTCTGTTCACTTACGTATTTGCATTCATTTTATTATTTTAAGCCCTTATTTGGGCTCTATTTTAACGAGGTTTTGGGAAAAATTCATTTTTGAATAGTAATTTATTTATTTATTTTTTTTTGAGAATGTGTGGTTAAAAAGTAAGAAAAAATTTTAGGTTTATGAAAAATGTGTGGTTAAAAAAAAGAAAGAGAAAAATGCATAAAAATTTTAATGGAGTCCAAACAGGGGCTAACTTCTGTCTGACAAATATTTTTCTGTCCTCATAAACAAGTAATTTGCTAAATGTTTTCAGAATGATTGGAATGTTGTAAAACGAGGTTGGGATGCTCAGGTGCTAGGAGAAGCACCTCACAAGTGTAAGAATGCCATTGATGCTGTCAAGAAGCTGAGAGAGGCTCCTAATGCTAACGATCAGTACTTGCCTCCATTTGTTATCATTGACGATAATGGAAAGGCTGTTGGGCCTATTGTAGATGGTGATGCTGTTGTTACATTCAACTTTTGGGCTGATCGTATGGTTATGCTAGCCAAGGCACTTGAATATGAAGACTTTGAAAAATTTGATCGAGTTCGTTTCCCCAAAATTCGTTATGCAGGAATGCTTCAGTATGATGGTGAATTGAAACTTCCAAGTCACTACATTGTTTCTCCTCCAGAGATCGACAGAACATCTGGGGAATATTTAGTGCATAATGGCATCCGTACTTTTGCTTGCAAGTGATTTCGGTGACAATCTAATTTACGTTAGTCCATGTCATACTCATGCATGCATGCTCATGTATTTCTTAGTTTAATGACTGATGGAAAATTACTCGTTTCATGGCTGGATAACTAGTTTCCTACGTTCATTGCCTGATGACTTCTATGGATGTTTCTCAATTAACTTGCGGTTACTTAGAGAAATATGTGTATTAGCAGGATTTTTAATTCCGGTAAGTTTAAATCACAATGCTCTCATTTTTCATCTATGAATATAGTATATCTGAAGACGTGCCGAGTTTATCTTTCGCAGCTTTTTAGATATATGTGTATTGCCTACCTGCTAGACTAGTTTCAGTTTTGACATATATTTTCTTCTGTTATTTGTGTTCGTGTTGGACAGTGAAACAGTAAAATTTGGTCATGTCACCTTTTTTTGGAATGGTAACCGCTCAGGATACTTTAACCAAGAAATGGAAGAATATGTTGAAATTCCCAGTGATAGTGGTATTACCTTCAATGTCCAGCCTAAGATGAAGGCCTTGGAGATAGCTGAGAAGGCTAGGGATGCCATCCTAACTCGCAAATTCGACCAGGTGATTTATCATCCATC
The DNA here is from genome assembly GCA_019395295.1 of Osmanthus fragrans. Lineage (NCBI taxonomy): Eukaryota > Viridiplantae > Streptophyta > Magnoliopsida > Lamiales > Oleaceae > Osmanthus > Osmanthus fragrans. The sequence continues at coordinate 27,860,522 of CM033350.1, forward strand.
CATTTTTTCGTCTACTCTGAATACGAACAAGTCTGATATTAGAACCATTTTATTAATGAGGTTTCATTCTTCTCAAGATATGTGTTAACCTATCTAATGGTGATATGGTGGGACATACTGGTGACATTGAAGCAACAATTGTTGCTTGCAAGGTTGCTGACGATGCTGTTAAGGTAATTTTGGTTCTGTATTCATCTACTTATTCTTTTTATTCTTGATAACACTTTCCCCTCAGAAATTTCACTCTGTTTTTGTGTGGACTCAAGTAGGGCAAAAGGCTAGAGAGGGGAACTCTTGCATAGATGAAGATAAATTCTTTACTAAGTGCTTATACCTTTTTTGTTGATTGGGAGTGGTTAAGTAGCTGATGATTAGAATATGTCCCTGAATTACTTTGACCTTTTTTTCCCTTTCAGGATAAAATATGCCTTCATCGGAAGAAACTACTATTATATGAAAATCTGTAAATGTTTGAGCCACGCTTATAAACCAATTTGTTTCAAATTTTTATTCTTAAAGAGAAACTAAAATGGCTTTCATTTTTCTTTTCCTTTTTTTAATATTAGTGTTCGAAATCCAATATGTTAAACCATTTTCTTTAAGCACCTTTTCTTTTTTACGAATACAATAGGTTTTGCAACAAATGGTATGATAGGTATGATATACGTCACTACAATGCTCTTTCCCTCACATGTTCTAGAGAATCCTGATCTTAAGTTAGTGACAGGATTTTGGGAATGAAATCAAGAAAAGAAAATAAATAGAAACTTTGGCAATCAATGACTCCTTTATTTTTTAAGTCTGTAGTGCCAGTCTCATCTCCCCTTCCAAAATACATGTGAAACCAAACAGTTTGGTAGCAAGTGGATAATACGAGTTGATCTAGATAATTGCACTGATTGTTGCAGATGATCCTTGATGTAATAAACCAAGTGGGCGGAATATATGTTGTTACTGCCGATCATGGAGATGCAGAGGACATGGTGAAAAGGAACAAGAAGGGCGAGCCTCTTCTTGACAAGAATGGCAACATCCAAATACTTACTTCTCACACACTGGAACCTGTAAGAATTTCTCGATACTTCCTCTTATTATTCAGGGCTGCCTGCAGTTTTTTTATGCTTTGCTTGATAATAGGGGCCCCATAAATTGCACAGAATGGGAACTGTGATTCATTGCTCATTAAACAGCTCCTGGCACTCCTTGTTTAGTTCATTATGTGAGCGACATTGAGTGGTGGAGTGCTTTTCGAGGAGTGTGTATTATTGGTTTAGAATCCCGATGATTGTATTCAGAACAGAGTTTACATGTTTATAAAAAAGAAAAAATGTCAGGAAACAAGCATAATGTCCTTTAAGTCAATGCTAAGAATAATGAGAGTGTAGTTTCGAGTTAGACCAAATCAAACACTTCTTAGTCTCATCCCAATTATAGACAAATAATTAACCCCTAAAATCAACAGCTAGATTTTTTGTTGATTGACAACTTGAATAACTGTCCTTTATCAAGATAATACTTCATAATTATTTTACAGTAAACAAGGTCTCCATGTTTCCAAAGGTCTGGTGTTCGCGTGTGAATATCCGGTGAATTTGAAAGGACAAATTCTTTAATAACCACTTGCACTATTCAATCAGTTCAATGTTCTCAGTTGGCTTACTAGCAGTCCGTATGTGATAGATAAGCTTCTGTTGCCAATCATTAGTTTGAATGTTACCCGCAGAGATGCCTGCAGTTTTTTTAAAAGCTTTCCTTCATAATGAAGGTGACCGCATAAATTTCTCATAATGTCTTTGTTTTGTGAGGTTGCAAATATATACAAAATGTTACTCTTCCCCCCCGTTTTCCTGTGTAGTTAAGTTACTTTTTAAACAATGATGACTGTTGCTGAAGTAACATGGGTACCCATTAACTTTCTCAAAATGGATAGGTATACAATAGAATTTGGTACCCTTTCTAATTCTTGAGCAGAATATGATGTAGTATCAATGGAGAATTCCAGCAGAAGGCAGCAGAAGAAAGAAGACAGCAAAGAAGAAGAAGAACAGGAGAGAGAAGGAAAAAGGGGAGGGAGAAAACATAGGCAATAAGCATAAGTTCATTCCATCTATTCTTGTCCCCCACTAAGCATTACAAAGCTTCTCAATATAGAAAGAAGAAAACATAACCAAAAAAAAAAAAAAAAAACCTGGGCTTGGGCCAGCCCAGGATGATACAAGCCCAAAAACTACAAAACATAACATAAAAAATTGGGCTTGGGCTAGCCTAGGATAATATTTGATGTCCTCATCAACTCTCTCAGGGTGGGAAAAAACTTGAGTCGAGTGAATAACTCACAAAAGGTTGCAGTCAATCTCCCAACCATAAGCTGAGTAGTTGTACAAATTTGTTCCGACGTTCATAAACATGTGTGAGTGGTGGTCTGAGCAAAGGAAGATCGTGCTAACTCCTATAAAGCTCCAATAAGTCGGGATCAAATTGCTGGAGTGTTTCTCTGGGGATCCATGTACAATTAGAATCAGGTCGACCTATCCAACGAACAAGCGTTGAATCTCTCCATCATTGGTCAACATAATTTGCTCATCTAACATAACATCAATTTTATCTTTGTGTATTGTGACAGGTGATATTGAAGTAGGGATAGTATCACCGTTGATTCAATAGCGAGAGTCTTATACACTATTGCTTTAGAAGCAACAAAGGTTGTAGTATGGGTCAAGAAGTTCATTAATGAACTTGAAATAGTTCCTAGCATTGTTGGAACTAAGGTCTCATCGATGATCCAAACAAGTGTTGAGGCGGTACCATCTCATCAAAGAGGTAGTACAAAGAAATGACGTAAAAGAAAGAACAAATTCTCACAATTGATAATATTGCAGATCCACCGGCAATGAGTTGTCGCAGTATAAATATGATCGTCATGTGAGCTCTTATGATATTAGATACATAAGTGATTGGATCTAGTGCAAGTGGGAGTTTGTAAGTATTATGCCCTAGGTCCAATCAACTTTGGGCATAGTACATTTGATATATATATTTAATGCATTTATTATGGCAAGATCTATTATATTAAATAATAGAGTCCGTAGATTCAAATCTCGGTAATTTGTTAATCACAAGGAGTTGTGATTGTGAGATACAAATTACATATGATTGAATCTTAAATCATCCGTGGTCGTAAGTAATAACGAGATACGGATATCGTTATTACGGATAGACCACCACGTGTGGCATTCCTTACTTGTGAAGTAAGTAGCTGATCTCACAAGCTAAAGTGTAGTGACACTTAAATGAACACGTGAATGTTTTGTTATAGAACAAAACATTGGAGACCCGCTAAGAGATTCCACATGGATAACTATCTGAGTGTCAGTGGTTAATCTCTAACGTTCGGTAGTGGAATTGATCCTTCGACTTGAGATCATTATAGTACCTTATGTGGGGACAGTCATGCTTTGGTGATGCTGGAAGCTGCTCTGTCAAGGGCCGCTAATACGGCATCGTTCGGGTGTGTCAAGAATCATATGAAGGTTGTGAATGATCAATAGAGGATTCGTCGCTCTTAGATAGTAAGAGTTTATGATCTACATTTCATCCAATTAAGTTGATAACGAAATCCTTGGCCAAGGTGTACTTATAAGTCGAAAAAGAGTTTTCGACTTACATTGACTTAATAAGTGGAATGAAAGATATGATCGATAATCGAGATTGACACAATCCATATCTCGTAATTGATCGGATCATATTGACGAAGGGATTATAGTTTCACGATAAACGAACGAGTTTGGTTTTGTCATACCACATGACATTTTCCGTCACATGTATTGCCTTGACACATTGCTAGATGTCAATCTGGGACGACGAATGTGAATTAGTGATAAATCAAAAGAGTGTTTTGATTTATCGATTTTGATTAGATCGAAATAATAATTCACGTCGTTAGGCATCGTGATTGGGAACCTAATGGGTCACACACAAAAGGAGAACTAGAAGATTGGGATCCGCCAATTAATTAATTGACAAGAGTTGGATAATTAATTAATTGGATTGCTTATTAGTAGGCCCGAATTAATTAATTGGATTAATTAATTCATGGACCGGATTTAATTAATTGGATTAATTAAATATTGGACCGGGTTAAGTTGTAGGACGGGCCAAGCCATTTTGGGCTTATATAAATAAGCTGCTAGGGTTTGTAAACCGTTGATAGATTTTCATTATTCTTGCTAGCACAAGAAAAGAAACCCTAGTTCTCTCTCTCTCAATCTTGTTCCCTGTGTGGATACCGTTGGAGGCTGGACAATTGGACAGCTGTGGGAGGCAGATCGGGATTGCTGGAACTACAGGAATAGCAAAGGAGTTTGCAGATCTGGTAAAATGTATAATTCCTATCACAGTTTCTATCTAAACACAAAACAGATCCTTGGTGGGAATTGAAATCTATTTAATTTTCCGCTGTGCATGATAAGTAAATTCCCAACAGAAACTAATTCCCCAGACACAACGATGAGTCGGGACAATCCACTCACCTCTCAAGGGTCAAGGAAAAATACCGAAATCAGGGGACGGCGTGATGAAGCTGATCGAGTCGGAAATCGAAGTTGCCGGCTGGAAATGCCGTTCAACTGCGAAGATCTTGACTGATGGATTTTTCGGGCTGAGAGGTACTTCAACATGAATTGCCTTGCTAATTGGGAACGGGTGGAAGCCTCGACAGTTTGTTTTGAAGGGGAAGCTCTGGCGTGGTACCAATGGAAGGAGAGCAGACAACCCATGAGAACTTGGGAGGATATGAAACTTCTACTGCTGGACCGTTATCGTTCGTCTCAAGAGGGGCGGCCTTAGAAAAAATTTTGGCGCTAAAACAGGAGGGGACTGTGAAGGAATACCAGAGGTTGTTCGAAATGATGGCTGCACCATTGCCGGTGGTTCTAGAAAGGTGATGGAGGGGAATTTCATCAATGGTTTGAGCCGAGAAATACGAGCTGAATTAAGGATGATGAGGCCACAGGGGCTTGGTCAGATCATGGAATTGGACCAAAGAGTGGGGGATAGAAATGATGGGAAAATTTTCTAAATCCTACTTTATGAATAGTGTATTTCCAAAATCAGAAATTAAGTTTCAAATTTTCAAAATCAGATATTCATTTAAAAAATATTTATAATTTATTCAATTAATTATATATTTTATTCATTAAACAAATTAAGGTCACATATTTACACAATTTGGTCACAGATTGGAATTTATTAGGTCATAAATTTTTTTCGAGATCACGGATCGAAATTTATTAGATCACAGATTTTTTTTAAGGTCACAAATTGAAATTTATTAGGTCACAAATTTTTTTCGAAATCACAAATCAAAATTTTTAAATGTCACAAATTTTTTTACTGTCACAATTCAAAAATTTAAAAGGTCACAATTTTTTTTTTGGTCACAGGTGAAAAATTTATAAATCACAATTTTTTTATTGGTCACAAATCACGAACATTATAAGTCACAACTTATAATCGGTCACAAATTAACAAATTTTTAAGTCACAAGATATTTATTAGTCACGGTTCATATTTTTTATTGATCACATATTATTTACTGGTCACAAATTAATCAATTAAATGATCACAATCAATCAAAAAATAGGTCACAAATTAATTTCTTAGGTCACAATTAATTCTGAGGTCACGAATCTGAATTTTAATAGGTCACAATTTCTCTCCGAAGTCACAAATCAGAATTTAATAAGTCACAGACTAATTTTTTAGTCATAATTTCTCAAATTTTATGGTCACAAATCAATCTCAATCAAGATCCGACACCAATACTTGGTGACAATTGTGTATCAAATGCACCAGGTGCTAATTCATCAAACTTCATCCCGAGAATTGGACCATCTTTCCCTCAACGGCTCTACCAACTGCGCCTCTACACAAGCTATCACCCTCCGCTCCACGATTGCCCTTGGTGACTCATAATACCTTACTGGCACCATTGGTATACCATCTCCATTACCAAACTGACTCGAACGCGAACCAGATCCAGACCCAGACCCATGTTCACTACCAGACTCAACTGCCACAATTTTGTTTCCAGTGGACTCCATTAAACCCCTCCTCCCAACTGACAAAGTGGGGCGAGCATTTTCTGCAGCCATTCCTGCTGCTTCCTTCTTATCCTTCATCCTCCGCCACCATAACCACAGTACACTCCACCACCGCCTTAAAAATCGCAAAAAAAAAGCCAAAAACTACCACAAAAACCATCGCGCAACGCTGCAAAATACCATAGAAACCTCCACAAGCGGCGCTGCAATCAATAACACCGGATAATTGATAGTGGATCTCTGTCGACTCGCGCAATCTGGGGGTGAATGGATCTCTGTCGTCGCGCAGTCTGGGGGTGAAATGAATTGACAATGGGTCTAGGTCTGGGGCTGGGAGACGACGATGGGTGATGAGGCTGAGGTGCTAGGCTTGGAAGACAGACGGCGGGCGATGGGTTTAGAGATTGAAGGGAGAAATGTAGAGAGAGGGAGAGAGAGAGGAGCAGGGGGGAGGAGACGAGAAAAATGAATTTTTAGGGTTTGAAATTTCTAATAATAAAATTTCTGATTTCTGAAATTATAAACTTTAATTTTGATTTAGGAATTATAAAGTTAAATTCTGATTTAGAAAATAGGATTTTGAAAAGTAGGGTAATGTGTAATTTCCACTGTAAATGAATCCTTAAAAAGGGCCCAAGTGATGGTAGGCCCAATGAGAACTAAAAACAGTGGTATAAATCCTTATGGCAGCCCAAACTCATTAACCCATATCATCAATTCAGTCCAACTGCACTACCGCTCCTATTGACCGTGGCGACGCAACAGAATCTGTCTGCAAATTTGAAGTTGGCAACGATACTGATGCCGCGTCCGATGTCGACCTTTTAAGAGACTTACCGACGCTGAGCTATAGAGGAACTGAGGAAGAGGGGTCTGTGCTATCGTTGTGACGAGAAATTCAAGCTCGACCATAAATGCTCGAATAAAGAGCGTTAGGTGCTGGTGGTACAAGAGCGGGATGGGATCGAGCAATTAGAGACGTCCGAGGAGGAAGATGGTGATGAGCTGGGGGAGTTGATCAAGCTGTCCATAAAATCCGTGGTGGGGCTGTCGGCGCCTCAGACTATGAAACTTCAGGGGTCCATTTTGGGAGAAAGCGTGGTTGTGATGATTAACTGTGGTGCTACCCATAACTTTATTTCAAATGAGCTAGTTCGTAGGCTTAGGTTGAATATCACATGTATAAATAGCTACGGAGTTCTTATGGGAACAAGATTAGCTGTCAATGGGGGGGAGTATGTAAAGGTGTGGTGGTATCCCTGCCACAGATTAACGTGGTGGAAGATTTCCTTCCCTTAAAAGTTAGGGTGCACAGATGCTATCCTAGGAATGAAATGATTGGGACCCTTGGGAAGGATGCAGGTGAATTAGGGAGCACTGACTATGTGTTTTAGAGTAGGGGAGGAAACCGTTGTATTATAGAGAGATCCGCGTCTAGATAAATTGCAAGTATCCTTAAAATCAATAGTTAAGTCTCTCAGAGAAGGAGAGCAAGAGGTGTTGCTAGAATTGGGGAGCATGGGAGTGGTGCCGAAGAAATGGGGACTAAGATTCCGGATTTGTTCAGACAGTTGTTGAAGGATTATCACAAGGTTTTTGAGAAATCCCATGAACTTCCTCCAACAAGAACACGAGATCACGCCATCACCTTGCAGCCGGGGATAGCGCCAGTAAGTGTAAGACCCTACCGTTACCCTTTCGCTCAGAAGAAAGAAATTGACAAGTTAGTTCAGGAGATGCTAGCTGCTGGCATTGTACAACCAAGTCATAGCCCCTTCTCGAGCCCAGTCTTGCTAGTTAAGAAGGAGGATGGGAGTTGGCGTTTTTGTGTGGATTATCGCGCAGTACCTGATTGCTTTCCAATTCCGGTTATAGATGAGCTACTGGACGAGCTACATGGGGCTCGAGTATTCTCTAAGCTGGACCTAAGGTCAGGGTAAC